>VSWD01000013.1:60192211-60792211 GCA_033119305.1 Pinctada imbricata
AGTGCATGCGTTCAATGGAAGCAGTAGCCCAGGTAGTGAGGTCAATACGGCATAATGTTCTCAAAACATGATCTACATCATTTAATACTGAATCGAAAGAGAACATCAGTAGCTTTTATCATGAAAAGTTATTTGAATTTTCAACATCTGAATTTTCAGATATATCCCGAAGAGTGTGAAGTACCCCTCCGTCACTACCGACGTCATGAACCCAGGACGCGCGGTTCTCGCTTCGCCTTCTTCTACTTTGGATGCTTACTTTATGAATCATTGGCTAAAACTGATGTTCAGTTCTCTTCTGGTCCCACCTGTAGCTTGCTAGGGGTCCGTCGATGTTTAATTTTGTGCTCTATTGTGAGTGCTGTTGAGATTATCGTCAGGATCTTCTTTAACTCATTTGTGTCACACTTATGCCCTTTGCTCGTTAAAAAAGTTCCCCGCGAGGGGTTTGACAGTAAGTGTTTTGATAATACTTCCCTGACATTTTCGCAATAGCACTTTCTAAATAGACATAACGTCAGACAGTGCAGAATTTTATATATTTTCATTTCCATGCTTCATTAACATCGACGGCGGGTGCGGCTAGCCAACAGGGGATGCTTACTCCCCCGGACACCTGGTCCCACCTCTAGCTTGCTAGGGTTCCGTCGATGTTTAATTTTGTGCTCTATTGTGAGTGCTGTTGAGATTATCGTCAGGATCTTCTTTAACTCATTTATATCCGTCCAAACTCATATAGACCCCAAAATTCCAAGTTTTTTTTTACTAACTGTGCCTTCTACAAAATATTTAAGTCTCAACACATAGAAATACCCTGGCAATTTCTTCGAATGCGAAACTAATACTGTATATTGGAACCTATGATAAATGTATAAAGCATTGTGTCTCTGTATGTTTCTTTCGTTTTCTAGTGTTGGCCAGTTTACATGGTTCAACTCACTTGTGATAATCAGACCATAGTAATTCAATATTTTGTTTTTACTATCGCGAGTGGGTATCTTAACGAAGAATTGCTCGAGGAAACATAAACACACACACACACCCTCACAAACACACTTATGTATTTTTTAATGCAAAAATATCAGTAACTGATCTTGAATACCATACAATCCCTATACCATTATTAATATCAGTGAACAATACCGGTGTTATATACACACAAATGTATTTTTTAATGTAAAAATATCAGTAACTGATCTTGAATACCATAAAATCCCTATAACATTATCAATATCAGTGAACAATACCGGTGTTATATAGTCTTTCCCCATAGCCATCTTTCCCCATTGAAAAATGGCTATATAGTGCCCCCCCCCCGGAAAATCTACTATATAGTAGTTTTTCCACGAGAGAAATTCTGCAATATAGTAGACTTTCCCCCATGTTATAGTAGATTTATATATTACGTTGATATCAAAACTTTACATGAAAACACTTGATATATTTCGTATTGACCTTGACCTATTCGATTGGCCTTAGCTTAGAGGTTTAAACTGTAGTCACACATTTGTCCTTGACCTTTCAGAGCTAATCTTGAGTAAGAATTATTTCAAGACAGACAGTCTGACTGGCAGAAAGGCAAAGATATATAAAGAAGACATACGGACTGGCATACAAACAGTAAATCAGACAGATAGATAAACACACAGACAGACAATTAAAGACAGACACACGGACACTGATAGACACACAGACAGGCACATAAATAAATTGACACTAAGACAGACATATGAATAGGGGACACAAAGACGGACAAACACAAAGACAAATATGCAATCAAAAACAGATAAAGAGTCTGACAGACACACATCGACATATAGACAGAAAAGACAGATATAGAAGCATGAGACAGACAAATACAAAGAAAAACAGATATATACTATATGACAGTAACATAAACAGACACAAAGACAGACAGATAGACACAAGTCTGGTCTACGTTGCCAATTTATCTGTTCTCAACGAGATATCACACGCGTTTCAGTAGCCTTCCTTAGACGAGAATTTTTAAGAAATCTCCCAGCTGAAAATTTCCGATTTTCGTATCTTTAAATGTCTAGATGTTCTGGCTTTGTTATAATCGCTCAATCGGCAAGGCGATCCAATAGCTCAGAGGTAGAGCTCTTGCTCTTGACCGCGGTTCGAGCCTGAGCGCAGGAATAATAATAATCAGATTGTTATTCGTATATAAAATCGAATGTTTTTTTTTCTTTGGAAAGTAATGGTAAGCCTAGAGATACCAACAATAGTCAAATTTTTGCTGAAATTGAACTTATTTGAAAATTTTGTTAAGACTTTTTTACCTACATACATATGTCGAATCTATTCAGAAATAAGTCAGGTGTCAGTAAAGTGTTTGAATGTAGAGAAACTTATAATATAGTTACCCATACGGTACATGTAATATCATTACACATGTGCACATACTGTCGTGTTATCACACAAAATCTGTGTTCGGTTCTATTTATTTACATATTGACATCTTTGTGAGTGAAGGAACACTGCTGTGATAAGATGATAATATGAATTCGGATGCTTTTGTCTTTGGTCACATGGTAAAGAAAGATAATTCGAATTGCACTTTTAATTTTTTAGATGATTATTTACACATTCAGTCAGATTTTGCAACATATGACGTGGTCATTGAATGATTTCTTTCTATGAGAATTTGCACAATATGATGAGGAAATCTTATGTGAAGTTTCATTTGAAAATCTTGGGCTGAAAAAATAATATAGCCAAAAAATGAGCATTTCCATTACAATCAATGGATGGCTAAAAAGTCTGATCAATTTCAAAATCTCAAAATTTTGGATAGTGACTTCCTAATATTCTCCCTTACATCTGAATTAAATTAGGAAATCAGATTTATGCTTTTTTCTGAAAATAAGTGTTGTATAACACGAAACGTGTGATATCACCTTAAATGATGCTATTCAATTTGAAGACGTTTACATTTATACCATTTGGTGAGTGTCACTGCTGGTGGACCAGGAGTCCCCGAGGGCACATGTAGCCAAGTTCGATCAATTTCGGTTGATCGTTTCTTCAACGCATTCTAAATTTCTGTTATCAAAATTTCTTGAAATTTCTAAAAAGTGGGTCCTGTAGCATCATATCCCACCCATCCTGCTACGTCTTTCGGTACACATTTTCGACATAGTAACTTTCATACTTTTTTGACATATTACATTGTTTAGATTTAGGATCACTGATGAGGGTGATGTACCCGAAACGTGCATGTCTGGTCCACGTTGCCAATTTATCTGTTCTTAAATGATGCTATTCAATTTGAAGACGTTTACACAGACACACAAACAGAGAATCTCACAGATAGACATACAGACAGACAGACATATAAACACAAACAGACGTACTCACTCGTAGACAGACATGGACATATTAACATCAAAAAGACGAATACACATTACTATGATTTTCAGTATCACCTCAATTTGTCACAGCATTTCAGAAAATTTCCGTTGACAGAAGAAAGACTAACTAAGAGAGAGACAGACACCTAAACACAAAATAACAGACTAACTCAAACAAACACCCTTTCACATATATAGACAAGTAAAAATATAAATACATGCAGAAAGATACAGGCTGAAAAACTCACAGATACACGCACAGACAGACACACACTGGACGATATCCAGACAGAAAGGAAAACAGACACAAAAAGATATACAGAGAGACTCACCCACAGATAGACAGACACTAATAAACATACACAGATACATACACAGACAAGACAGACACACACATACGACAAACATAAAGCACAGATACACTGTCAGACAGGCACACACAGAGACGGACGGACAAACAGACACAATGATACAGACATGTAAATAGACATACGTACAAAGAGACAAATTTTTTTATTGAAAGAAAGGGAATGACATACATAAAGACAGACACAGACAGATAGACAAACAGACAGGTACACAGACAAATAATATAAGACAAACTGAGTGAGCTTTTCGAGTTGGGTCCATATCATTACCCATCGAAAATCGAAATGAATGCAAAATAATTAAAAAAAAAAAGATAAAATCCATATCAGTAGCGGTAAGGGGGGAAATATGCTATGGGGGAAAGACTAATATATAGCAGTTTTTCCAACGAAGAAAAATTTGCTATATAGTAGTTTTTCCAGGGGGGGGGGGGCTACCATGGGGGAAAATTACTGTATAACACCGGTAGTATTTTTATTAAAAAAGTGATCCTGTGATTCGTGCCGACGATGGTATATAGAAGCTGACTTAAGAGGACGAAGCGTGCTTTCTCTTCCTGTATTGTGTAATTGTGTAAATTAGGAGCGCGTAGGAGAATGGAGCAGCACGGGTTGAGGGCACAACCATGTTTGTGCCCCTCTCCCCACTTTTCGGGAAATACATACTATAACATATCAATATTGTTGTATTTTTGTTTTTTTAACAACAATTTCTTAAGGAAATCTTCAATGAGATAAAGAAGATCAGACAGCACTCACAATAGAGCACGAAATTGAACAGCAAGCTAGACGTGCATCCCCTTTCTATAGCTAGCCGCAATTATTAGGGCAGTTTTCATAAAATTGTCTGGCTCGCTACTGCTCGCCAATTAATATTTTCTTTCAAATAGTATAATTAATCTGAGTTATTTCACATCCATATAAATGCGAATATGCAAAGGCATTTAATATAGTATAAACTCCAAATACTATTATACTTAAAAAGAGGAAATAGAATTTTCTGACAAATGCTGGCTCGATCGTTTCTGCTCGCCAGTTATTTATTTTATAGAATCTACGTATAAGTATACTAGTCAAAATTTCTAACTTACATTTTTCCAGTTACTTCAATATCACGATTGGTAGAAATCAATGATTGAATATCTATATTTATAATAACAACGAAAGTTTTTTTAAGTGAAAATGAAAAAATGATCATCCTGCGATGTATATCATCAAATTCTACAGTATTTAGCAAAGAATCATCCGCTTCCGGTTTGTAAGAAAACTTTGTCTCTTGACTGAAAAAGGCTAGAGCAGAAAACTTCTTACGGTTATCGTATGATTCGTTTTTCGGATTTTGAAGTATCGACGATTGAAACCGTTATTTCGTCGTGATATGCTTACAAATTGTCTTATGCGTTACGAGTCATTAACACTTCCGGTATCATTGATAATACGGGTAAGGATTTTTGTGTTGAAACATTTCCTGCGAATGCGATATGGAATTTTTTTCTGTGTTATGCCACTTTTCTTGAATAGTAAGCCTAGAAAAAAATGTTTGTTAATGGAAGCTCATTTTACTCACCACTCACATGAGTAATGCGCACGCATCCATTTAATTGAAAATTCGTTAAATTTGATTGCTTATTAAAGCTTTTTGTAACAAATGCATTCCGTTAATTTATGTTTTTGTGATCAAACATGGAACAAAAATTCATTAAAAGTGGTTTGATTGTAATTTTCCGATAAAATACGCAAAACTCATGAAATGTGTTTAAAATTCAAATTTCGTCACGGTCTGTATCCGTTGAAAGAGATTTTGATTTTCTTGATTTTAAAGTAAAGAGTGAAATGCTGTATATCAAATCCAATTGTCGTTAAAATAATTTGAATTCCACATTAGCGAAAATCCATACCCATAGAATGTTAAGTAAGAAATTTTGACAAGTATACATTTTAACTCTACTAGACACACAGACACATGGACATTTAACACTATATCTAACCCCTCCCCCACCTTCGTGTAAAAAAATTCCCAGATGTGCCCTCCCCTTTTCAAATCAGAACTGCGCCACTGTAATTTGGTTAATTAAAAGAAAAATTAATGCAATTTTCAGAATGCAAGAAATGAAATGTCATTTGAAACTAAAAGTCAGGATACGATTAAAATAAGTTGAAATAAACCGCTTTTTTTATTATTCTTTTCATAGAGTTTTATATTTTCCTCTTTATGTACTTATTCTCTTTTTACTCTTTGGGTATAAAAGTCAACACCCCATCCCCGCTGGAAAATATATATTTTTTGTAACTTCCATTGAAAAATTATCTGTAACCCCACCCAGATTCTTTTGGTGAGGGGGGGTATGAACATTATACCTGCATGACTTGTATTCTTATGAGACATGTTAATCCCCCTTGAGGATTCCCAAGACTCAAATAGCCATCTTCATGATCTTATTATACATGTGAACCTCTGATATGATTAGTTGTTAGATTGTTTATACGTGTTCCTGCTTTATTACATCTTTTTTATTCCTCAATTGATCGATTATTGAAATTAAAATTGAGTTAATTTTAATCTTTTATCTATCGGAATCTGTTGCAGTTCATTTCATAAATCATTGATCTGTTATATTCTTTTCATTTATCTACACAATGTATTTCATCTATATATATTTTCGCAAGTCGAAGAGTCCGAAAAGATGGCGAGAATAGGGCGTGCTAGTGGCTGATACCCCTTCCGGGATAGGTTGCCCGGTCAGTGACATGCGCCCCTTTCTTGGACGTCGCCATTTTTCTGACCCAGAAAAATTACGATCTGGAAGAAAAGCCTAAAACTCGACAAGAAAGAAGATTCTTCTCCTATATCGATCTAACCTTGCCCCCCCCCCCTTAAAAAAACCCGAATAAACTCGACAGTGTTCAACAAGCCCCTATACTCAGGATACAGGGTGCTGGATCCACCACTGAGTTTAATTTTGATAATTAAATTATATCTATAGATTAAAGGGTAAAAGCTACATTACAATTCTTATACAATGATACAAATGTAACCACTTAATTTCTATGGTCTAGAGAGCGCCTTCAATACCGAAAAGTAATCGTGTGGAAGTACTGCGTAATGACGACACCATTTCACATTTTCTCTTTTTTTGCACAAATGTACAGAAAAGAGTGTAAAATGTACAGAAAAGAGTGAAAAATGTACAGAAAAAAGTGTAAAATTTACAGAAAAAATGTAAAATTTACAGAAATAAGTGTAAAATTTACACACTTATGTGTAAAATTTACAGAAAAAGTGTAAAATTTACAGAAAAAAGTGTAAAATTTACAGAAAAAAGTACAGAAAAAAGTGTAAAATTTACAGAAAATAGTGTAAAATTTGCGCATTAATGTGTAAAATTTAAAGAAAAAAGTGAAAATTTTACAGAAAAAAGTGTAAATTTTACATATTAGTGTGTAAAATTTACAGAAAAAAGTGTAAAATTTACAGAAGAAAGTGTAGAAAATAAATGAAAAAAAGAGTGTCAATCTGGCACTAATACGCTTACGTATCTATATAATTTGGTACCTTTTGCACCTCTTTCTGTGCATTCTTTCTCGGTGTTTCCCAATTGTGCATTGGATTTTTTGTGTATGGTGGCCTTTAGTGTTCATTATATTGATGTCGTGCTTGCTATATCCTGTCCCTTTTGTGTCTCTTGCTTTGTATCTCTTCTCTGTGTTTTCGCTTTATGTGTTTTGGTGTTTTGCTGTCGGTACTGCAGCTGAGTCCTCTTTGAGATTCTCTCGTTTCTTCTTTCTTTTGTATCTACACTTATATCAAGTTGCAGTGCGGAGATGGTAATACAATTCACCGCGACCCGATGTTTCAAATTTTCAATTAATCTACGTTCTCTTGACTTGTTGCAGTGTCTTCTTCGCATGACTCTTATTCACCTTTCAGCATTTCATGATTGCATTATATAGTGACAAATATGGATAATGACCATATCCCTGTATACAGCACAAAATCGATAATTCAGAAAATCTGAAACCGAAGGCATACAAAATCAGGATAAAACAGGAACCAAAGGAAATAAACAAAAACCTCCACCATATGAAACGAAGCGAACTAACATTTATTAGAATATGTGCGAATATTGTTAGGATCATATTTCAAGTAATTGTAAAGTCACGGGAGTAAGATATAACATCGGGTCGTGGCGTCATTTGATCTGGATAACAGAAAATGAAGAAAAACCACGGTGACCGTACACTAGGCAAATAACCGTGAACTTAACTCAGGCGCGAACCCTCAATCAAAATAAATGTGATATAATGTTAAACGTCTTCAATTCAATAGCATCATTTAAGAGCAGATAAATTTTCAGCATGTACCAGACATAAATTATAAGATAAATTGTATAGATTCTGGTTTCGCGCCCTACCGTTTTTCCTTAACTTGTACAGACCCCAGTCTTCAGAAATTTCCAGACAATTTTGTAAATAAATTTCCAAATAGTTTTGAAGAAACGATCAACTGGAATTGATTGAACTTGGATACATGTGTCCTCACAGTGGCATTCACCAAGTTGTTCAAATGTTTAATGTCCTCAAATCCATAACATCATGTTTTGAAAAATGGGAAATAATGGTAAAATATAATTCAAGCAATGTAAGATTACATTATGGGGAAATCTCATGTCGGAATTTAGTTTAATATCATCTATTATATACGTGAAAAATGAACGACGAGATAACGTCTTTAAAGGTGCATCTACTTTTTGTCTCAAAGCAGACCTTTTTGTATAATGTGTTTCATCATAACGATAGTGTTACATCCTTCACTGCGGTTAAAATTACAAGCATCATTACGAATGCCACTCTACTCGAGAATAAGACATAAATCCATGGTCAATAAGTAGATAATATCTGCATAAACCTAAGTAGAATAGGTTTTGAATTACCACCTCCCTTTTTTATTACTCTGCATGATTACATCTAACTTGTTGTACTGCGTATAGAGATCTGGTTATTATCCATATTTGTCAGTTGTCACTGTCGAATAGAATGATTAATTGCAGTTTGAAACTTTGATGTAAACAAATGGTTGGTAAAAAGCAAAAGATATAAATCAGTGTCATTTCTTATCTTAAACTTTTTATGAAAATGTGCTTTATCATACTTCCCTTTTAAATCTGAAAAAGAAAATAATGTTCCGGTTCTTTGGGGACTTTTTTTCTTTTTTGTCCTTGGAAATAATCATTATTTCTTACTTCCTAGATTTGCATTAATTATTCATTAATTACATTAAGTATTAATTATGTAGACCAGGTTCAAAGTAAGGTGAACCTATTGTATTATATCGACTCATCTCATAACGCAGAGAGAAGTATAGTCTAGCAAGGGACGTAAATGTGGATATCAAGTCGCAGGACGACCAGTTGATTTACGTCCTCAATTTCAATATTCATTTACATATCCATCTATTTGTTGCCTGGGCACCTGTGTTATGCTTGTGTTTGCTCTGTGTATTTGCACCGCGTGTTTTGTTGTTTTGCTGTGGGTACTGCAACCGAGAGTTGTAGGAAATGGTAGACAGCATAACCATAAAAAATGCGTATGAATCATCAAATGCCTTTAGTACCGTGGATATGATCCTTATGTCACCAGACGGACACTTGGTTCTCTATTTTACCAACTTAAAGTCTTGCACCAGCGCAGCCCCTATGGAGAAGACACCAGGGCCCCTACCACCTGTCCTCATACACCAGCTCGCTACCGCCTGCAGAGCACGGACTATATTACGTACGCTTTCTTTCTAGATCTATTTACATAGTAATTTGTGTTGCTTGGCCCCCTGAGTTTTGTTGACTTGTTTGTGTGGTCATCTAACAATTAAGAGATTATTTTACACTGCAATTGTGCGTTCCTAGAGAAATTTTGGTAATCAGAAAAGTGGGAGGGTTGTGCGCACGTAATCCTGATAACTACACCATTTGCCACTTGCGTAGCAGATGGCTATACTAAGTCGGCGCCGGTTACCCATAGGGCTTGTTGGTTTATATATATAGTCTTTTGTGTCTAATGTTTCTATGTCGTATGTTTCTTTTTCGTCTCTTACTGTGCTCGTATTGTCTATATTTTCGCATCGGGTGTCTTGCTGTTTCCCTGTTGATGCTGCAACCGGGTCTGGTTGGAGATCCCCTCCTTTATCACTCAGCAGTTAATAATAATATATTGTTCATTTCATTTTCTCTGGACTTCAAATGATGAGAACAATATCATGACAAATATGGATAATGACCATATCCCTGTATGCAGCACAAAATCGATCATTCAGAAAATCAGAAACCGAAGGCATACAAAATCAGGATAAAACAGGAACCAAAGCAAACAAACAAAAACCTCAACCATATGAAAAGAAGCGAACTCCCGATATGGGAGTGAGACCAGGTGCCCAGGAAGAGTAAGCATCTCCTGCTTGCATGCAACACCCGCCGCTTCAATTCTATAGAACTGTGTAACTTCCATTTCTGAAGACAAACATTCAAAATCAGTTAAGGTGCGCCAATACGCAAAAACTGTGTCACAAGACATTTTTGAAAGAAACATTGAACCATGGAAAGATTTTTTTGCTTTTACTTTTTACTTGCATTAGTTGCTATTCCTCCATATGCCTTATTTTTCTATCGTATAAGGGTAGTATTTGTCATAAAATGCATGTCACAAACTGAGGCGTATGATAAAATGGGCTGTCAGTGACGCGAAAATGTATTAAATTCAAAATATTTAGCACATATTTTAATAAAAGTAATATCAGTATTTTAAAAAATCGAGTTCAGTTCATACACTTTATAGTATTTTACTCTTAATTATACTAAACTCTATTGTCACAAGATTTACGGTGAATTACGTTACTATCTTTGGAGATCTAGGATGAGTTAAAATTAGAACTATATAATATCATAACAATACTTTTCTAACTTGTAATAGACCAAACTTTAATAGTTTTTCATTGAATGTTTTACATTCGTTACATTAAAGGGAAAAAAATCCTTTCATATAATATTTTCTGAAAAATTCACTTATTTTGTGAATTACGTTATGCAGCTTTTACTGTGATAAGAATCGCAGAATGCATTACTATGGTCATGTCGTAATCGTGTGCTTATGCCTTTATATAAAGACAATCACAATTTGATTAAAGCTTCCTTGCGTACGGAGAGGCAGATAATAAACACACAAAAAAAAAACATGACGGTGAATTACGTTACGGTGAATTACGTTACGTAGTAGATACTAAATTCAGAGTAATATCCATTCCTGAGGTGTCTAGATGGGAATTATCGTAATTATTTTACTTTCAGACATGCAACACTACCGGCATCGCGTGTTTTTACCCTGTCAAATCATCCCCGCAATCTTTTTTGACCCAGGGTTTTAAATCCCCGCGGTCATGGATTAACAATAGAGTTGACTTAACGCGGACATCGATCCTGGCAATTCACCGCAACGATCGCCGGGATACGCGGTGGCGATCGCCGCAGTTCTCAGCGGCAATTAATAACTTGTTATTTACCTGTAACAGTACTATAACCATTCTTTTATATTTTACTTATTCTTTTAAAATTTACGTCCTTTATTTTGATGTATTGTTATCATTGGTGACATGAAAAAATGTCCTTTAAAAGCGTTACGTTGTACATACGAAAAGAGAACCGTATGACTGAATGATAGAACTAGTTATAATGTCCAGCTGTGTTTATCCACTGTGTCCAATCCACGACGGGTACGGATGTTTCGCTTCATTTTCCGGTTTCACTTTGAAGCGAGGAACTGTGAAAATAATGTTTCGATTTTAGTTATTTGTACCTCTTTTATACAGAGTATTGCCAAGTCACAACTTTTCTGTGTAAGTACACTAAATAATCAAATTATTAAGTCATTCAAATAATGAATCGATAAGAATAATGATGTTAAATACTACATTATTAAGTATACTTGGAACTACGACAAATATTTCTTGAATTTATGTGCTAAGATTCATATTTTCAATGTGTTTTCGAGGGAAAAGTGGGTGTGTATAAGAGAAGAAACTTGTAAGCTTTATATTCATGTCCATGTTGAAGCAATTTACTGGTTTAATCAAACGCAAAACATATTTTTGAAGAGAGGATGAAAACTTGTTTACTACGTGTTTGGATATATTGTACTGTACGGTTTGTATTTCTGGCAAAAAAAATTAACTGTACAGTTTGTAAAATCATATCCTTGATTTCTTCCATAGGAAATGGACGACTTCCTCTGTTACTACTGTTCAAAGGGCTCTGAAAATCTTGAAGAAATACTAGAGCACATACAAGCTTTTCACCATGAACATATTATCAAAGTGAGAACACTCCAACTTGATGAAAAAAGTGGACAATTTGGATATAGGACCATAAATTTTAACCTCATACCTGCAGAAATAGGTAAAAGAAGGCAGAGTGTTTTTGTGAAATGTAATGATCCCGGAAGTCTTGCCCTTGGTGTGAAGAATGCAACCGAAGGGCCGCTAACCAAAAAATTCAAAATTAATGATGAAACACCGGAAAGTTCCCAACACGATTTACAGATGTCATCAAATGTGGATAGTACCTCACAGGAATCAAATGTTTCCGAATTAGATGTAATCAAGGAACAAATGCCATCGATTATTGAAACCTTGAAGAAAAATAGCAATCCAAGGAATGCTTGTGTCGCCTGCGAAGCAGATTTTTTTTTTTGAAAGTAGGTCAAATATCAAGGGCAAGGTCACTAGGTAAAAAATTATGGAATGTTTAGAAAGGTCTTTTCATAAGGAATACAAATGTGAAATATCAAAGCCCTATCACTTACCACTCAAAGATATAGCCAATCTTAGATTTGTTGAAAAGTAGGTCAAATATATAGGGCAAGTGCACGAGGTAAAAAATGATGGTATGTGAAGAAAGGTCTTGTCACATGGAATGCACATGTGAAATATCAAAACCTATCACTCAGCAATCAAAAGAAATAGCCTATCTAAGATTTTTTGAAAAGTAGGTCAAATATCTAGGTCAAGGTCATAAGGTCTAAAGTTATGATATGTGTAGAAAGGCCTTGTCACAAGAAGGAATACACATATGAAATATCAAAGCCCTATCACTTACCAATCAAAAGATAAAGCAAATCTTAATTTTTTTGAAAAGTAGGTCAAATATCTAGGTCAAGGTCACGAGGTCAAAATTATGGTATGTGTAGAAAGGTATTGTCAAAAGGAATACACAAGAGAAAAATCAAAGCCCTATCACTTGCCAATCAAAAAATATAGCCAATCTTGGATTTTTTTAAAAAGTAGGTCAAATATCTAGGTCAAGGTCATAAAGTCAAAAAATATAGTATGTGAAGAAAGTGCTTGTCAGAAGAAATACACATGTGAAATATCAAAGCCCTATCACTTACCAATCAAAAGATATAGCCAATCTTAGATTTTTTGAAAAGTAGGTCAAATATCTAGGTCAAGGTCACGAGGTCAAAAATTATGGTTTGTGTAGAAAGGTCTTGTCACAAAGATTACACATGTGAAATATCAAAGCCCTATCACTTACCAATCAAGAGATATAGTCAATATTAGATTTTTAGAAAAGTAGGTCAAATATCTAGGTCAAGGTCACAAGGTCAAAAATTATGATATGTGTAGAAAGGTCTTGTCACAAGGAATACACATGTGAAATATCAAAGCCCTATCACTTACCAATCAAAAGTTATGGGGTGTGACACCCAAGTGTGACAGACAGACGGACAGACAGACAGACAGACGGACGGACGGACAGACGGACAACGGACAAAGTGATCCCTAAGTGTCGCTGTGCTTCGCAGGCGACACAAAAATGGTCAGTTCGAATCATGGAAAATGTTTCATGATTTGGTTTATCGGAATGAATTCCCATTGAGCAACATATCGTACCTGCTTTTCTTGGACGTGGTCAAGTGGTTTAACTGTGACAATTCAGTTTGTATGCGCTATGATGAGCAAGTAACAAAGTTTTGGAAGATAGGGTACAAATTGTTCCATGGCAAATTTCTCCGATTTATGGATGGTCCAAAACACAAAGGGCAGATAACATTTGGAGAGGTCCCGAGGGGAATGTACGATCCATCGGATGCAAAAATAAATTTTGTCGTGCCTATGAGCAAAGTTTCAGACTTAAACTTATCTGTTCTAGCCCCTAATGATGTTAAGCCAGGTTTGATAAAACCATTTTTGGAGAAGGTAGCTTTGCACAATACAGATGAAAAAACGTATAAAATTTGTCTGGATGGAAAGAAGATAAATGCAAGTAAATCCGGAAGTCTCGGAGATATCGACTTATTCGGTTTTGAGAAACAACCAACCCTTTCGGAGAGAAAAGACAGGCTTAACCATGAGATTGAGTTTACAGAAGAATGCCTCCAGAAGAATTGTTGAAGCATATGATGACGATTGTTTTCTTGCATCTATTTTACAAACAGGGGCAGAGAGAATATGCGATAAAATACAGACTTTGATCACCAAATTGGGAGAGAGAGTGCAAGACCTACGCAAAACAAAAATGTCTAGACAAGGGTCACTTAAAAAATTCAAACTAATGGCTGGAGACAACTGGAGAAACTCAAACCTATGAAATGTCATTACTGCGATATCTGCTCAACTGTATGATATTAACAATTGCATTGCACGTTCCATGCGTCTAATCGACAATCTCTGTGCTCTTTGCTCAAACCTAAATGGGTCTTACTCAGGATTCAGTGTTGAAAATTCAGTCGATCTTCGACTTCAAGAAAATTATTGTCACTTGAATTACATAACCGATCACTCGTTCAGGGGTGATACGCTTCGGTTTCTAAAACAGAAGAGTGACGGATGGTTCATCGCGAGATCAGAAGCGACAGTGACCGGAAGTACACTCAATAGTGCACTTGGATTGGACAGTTTGAAGAGCCAACAGGAACATTACGATTGTAACATTCTCGGGAAAGACAGACAGGAGCCGTCGTCCCAAATAAAAGAGAAAATGAAGTATGGAACAGAGAATGAATTGCATGCGGTTGCAAAATTAGTTTCCAAGGTTCTACCTGTATTTTTCCCTACACTTATATATTCTGAAGTAAGTTGCATCAAGAAGGCTCAAAACGGTGTATCTTTCGTCATAAGCCCCGACGGACTATGTGAAAACTCAATGACGGACCATGATTCTGCTAAAAACTTTGCGGTTGAAATAAAATGCCCCTATCCAGCTACTCCAGGAACTTATAAACTTCCGGTTTACTACAGCATTCCGAGGTATTATATTCCCCAAATTCTTTCCGAGATGTTCGCTCTGAACGTTGAAAATTTGATTTTTGCGTGTTACTCCAAAGAATCGACAGTCGTAATGATAGCGAAATTTGATTCAGACTTATGGTCAATGGTGCAAAGGGAAATAGAGAAAGTATACCAAAGACGTTCGAGACCCGTAAAGAAATCAGAAGGAGTTCCAGCTTTGAAAAGAAGAACTGAATTATATATTGAAAGAAATGTAAAATTCTTGGGAGAATTTCAGTCTGTGAAAGGTACTGAATGTACGGGAAGGACCAGCATCATTGACGATCCATACTGCACTCATCAAAACACAATGATCGGTTCTCAAAATCGAATCGTTTCAGAACTAAAGGAAGCTTTGGTTGAATCCACGAATGTTTTCAAAACTGCCTACCAACTTAATCGCACGAAGGCTAGCGAACTGCTAGGTTTTATTATTTCGGACCTTGATAGAATGTCATCTCCTGGTCAGATTCAAGCTGTGCCATTTGCCTTCGGATTAAAAGGATACAGTCTGCCTACGGACATTCTTAGATCAATGTTGGAACATGTAATTTCGGAATGTACAAAGGCAGGGTTGTATGTACCGGTGTGTTCATTTGACGGGCAATGGTATCGTCTTACAGTACGAGATAGGGAAAATTTCCCATTAACATTGCTGCAACTGCAGAAGGATGTGTAGCAGGAGGTTCGCAAACTAACTATTGGCAATTTATTGTCACTAATTAATGACAAAAACTTAGTAAGGTGTTCTTCTCTGGAAGAATTGAAAGAAGTTGTGGATATTGAAGTAAAGTCGTCTAGTGGAATCACTGTTGGAAAGAAGAAATCAGACGATAGTATTCACGCGTCCTATAGAATAGTTAAAATGATTAATGACTGGAAAGAAGGAAAGTATAGACAAGAGCAGAAAAAGAACAAGTCGAAGGACATTAACAGTTCTGAAACGGATATTTTAAGTACTCTTCCGGTCAATGTTGTAGAGAATTTGCCGGAGGAAATTTTAGACGAAGTTTTGACCAATGAGGATGAGAGTAGTAGTGGCATTCCTGTAGGTTTACCGACAGATTCTTTGGATGGGATTGGTGTTGCCTTACGAGTAGCTGAAGATATGGCCTCCAATGGTCGAACGGATAACGAAAGTGAAATGTCAGAAAGGCGACCAAGTAATCAAGTGGAGACAAAACTTAATCTTACAAGGAATGACTGTGTTTCAATGTTAGAAGTCCTTAGAACTAGCAAGTCGAAGAAGACATGGGATATGTCAGCAGAGTCATTTTGTCAGCTGTTCACAAATGCCGAAACCAAAGAGGAGCTAGTAGCTGTCATCAGGCCTATCATGACAAAACTGAATCAACATACTCAGGAATCGGATCTTCGAATTCGCCTGTCTGAAAACAAACACCAAATCGTATCAAAGCTCTCAAGGATTCTAGGTGATGGATCCATACAGGCATCACCTGCGCGTAAACTTAAGAAAAGCCCATCGAAATTAAGCTTCATAACGAAAGCAGTTCTTCGAAAGATTCCAAAAGAAATAATAAGCTCACTTTATTCTGAAAACATATTTCCAGAAAGAGCTAAAGAATGGTATGGAAAATCCCCTTTTGGTGAGGAAATCAGAATTAAAGGACTGACTGGGACAGGCAATTGGTATTCAATGCCCGAGTACAATGTTTCTACAGGCAATTACTTACTCATGATTCTGGACAGTTATCATCAAATCTGCGGAGCCAGAAGGCTTGTTTGTCAAAACGGGATTCCCCTGAAAGGAGTCAAGCGAGAGGCTTTTGCAAAAGTTGCTCTGGAAAGCGAAAGCAACGGATGTCAGCTAAGTATGGCAATGGTTAACGACCTAATAGACAAGCAAAATATAGCTTTTGCGTGTGCAACATTCAGTGAACAAGTAGCAGACGCCCTTGAAAGCATAGGGGAGTATTCAACAGCCGAGTTCTGCCGACTGATAGACATGTGGTATCGCGCAGATGACGACCCAGGCTTATCTGCACTTGACAGATGCAAGTACCGCTTACAACTCAAGGAATGGCTTCTGGATGGAATTTCTTTTTATGAATTTCCTCCCCCGGGTGCATATATAAAGGGAATACCAGTTGTACTGTTTGAGGGATTGCTAACGAATATACAGAGAAAAATTCAGTTGTACGCTTTCTACAAAAGTGGGACTTACAATGTTAGGTCAGTGGGATCGTTGGATATAGAGAATTTCTTTGGAACGTTCCAAGATTTGGATCCCAAAGGAACAGGTGTACTACGACCAGACGATATCCCAGCTGCTATTAGTGTTTCCGTAGAATTGTTGGATGGCAAATTAGATCCAAATAGGTAAACAAATGTAAATTATATGGCAATGTGCTCTCTCTCTCTCTCTCTCTCTCTCTCTCTCTCTCTCTCTCTCTCTCTCTCTCTCTCTCTCTCTCTCTCTCATGGCGTAGTGTGCCGTCCGTCGTCTGTTTGTCCGTCTGTTGTTCGTAAACTTTTAACACTTTCGACATCTCTTCTATGATCGCTGTACAGAATTTCACGAAACTTTACAGGAAGCAAATAATCAAGATCCTCTATCGCTTTCTTGTTTTTCGTGCTGATTTGTCTACAAATGTTGCCACAAAAGGCTCTTAATGGCTCGCGTATTTTCGACAAATTCCCTTAAACCACTGAACAGTGTGTCAATTAACCTCATTGGAAGCAAGTACTTAAGGTCATCTTCCATGTTTGGGGTTTTCGTGCCAATCGATCGAGAAATATGGCCGCCAAGGACTATCATTGGTTAGTGCATTTTCGACATCTTCTCTTCAACCATTGCACAGTTTCACAAAAACTGGCATTAAGCAAGTATTCAAAACCTTTGACCTTTCAGAAATGATAATGGATTACTTATGTCCATTCTACTTTAGCACAGACAGTCGTTTGTTCAAATTGATAACCTTGACCATTGACTCTAATATGGCGGTAAAGAGCTTTAATTGTCTTACAGCTTACATTTCGCAAAGTGGGGTTTTTTTTCAAATTTTGCAATGAAGTAAAGCGTTGGAAGTACGTTTATATGCCCGTCTTTAGATGGGACGTATTATGGTATGGCTATGTCAGTTTGTCAGTCAGTCCCCTTGTAAGCAAGATAGAGACTCAACCGTTTTAAATGCTAGTAACGTAAACATCGAAGAAGTACCTAACAGTTATTCAGTCTCAAAGTCGAGAAGGCAGTGCCAAATCGTGAGAATTCCCATCGGAACGGCTGGGAACCCCGAATGAACAACACTCCGAAGTGAGACCATGTGCCCGGGAAGAGTAAGCGTCTCCTAATTACATGCAACACCCGTCGCAACAGTTCCACGGAAACCTGTCAAATTCAGTGATCATTTTGATGTACAGATCAGGTAAGTATGTCTTGTTTGGTGATGACTACAGCCTTTCAATCACAATGTAGAATGCCACTGATCATTCTGGAAAGGGGGTCTCATATGCTTTTATTATATCCCCGTAGCGACCGACGAACTTTCTCGATGATGATTTCAGCCGTTGTGTGATATAACCCTGAACAAGTAGCTTACTTGCAAGCCGATGGCTCTGACGATGAAATCTTCCTATATTTGGAACATGCCCTGGCGTACCGTAACAGCTGATAAAAAAAACGTCTTAAGCAGGAATAAACGGAAAATTGCTACTCATGAAAAGGAATTTAGTTATGTGGAAGCTGAAATCGTCACGCTTGTCATACAGTGAGGTGTTCAAATTGCCGTTTGCATCGAAAGATAGAAGTATATCCAAATACGAAGCGGATCTGTCGCTCTCTGTTGTTTCCTTGATCTCTAGTTTATGAGGATAGATTTCATCTAGATGGTCCTTAAAGTTTGGATTATTGAACATAGAATTTATTAGATTATGGAACATAGAATTTTCCATAAAGATTTGGTTTAGCAAACAAAATATTTGTATCGATTTTCAAGGTCAGGGGTCAAAGGTCAAGATTGTTTTTTGGACTTAAATTTTTTGGGAAATATTGTAAAAAAATAAATTAAAAATCGATTTTTGGTAAAAAATGTCCTGAAACTTTGTATACTTATAGAAAACATGATCTTCCACATATGAAATGTGTTTTAAAAATATAGTTGTTTATGCTGTAAAGTATTGATAGAACCTTAGTTATAAGATTGAAACTTTCGAATCATCTTAACTGCATCAAGAGGTAGAACCTTTTTCTTATTTTCAAGGTCAGAGATCAAAGTCAATGCCATTTTTTGGCTACAATAGTTTCAGTGAAGAAAATATTTCATATGCTTGCATTCAAAATGGAATAAACTGGACAGCTTTTAACAATTTGTACGAATTTTACAGATAATGAAAAAAGTCCAGACGGGTGTATTTTGCAGCATTGTGTTGGTATTTTATATCTTTAATGTATGTCTACATATGACTTTGATCTTTCAGTAATGACTTTGAGTGACATAGCTTTGACCAAAAGTAAAATATTTTATTGAAAAGTGATGATAAAGCAAGACGTGTACAAAGTTCGTTTCTTTAAAATATTTTTGTCAATGCATCTTTGATTCTTGAACTTGCATTACCTAAAGATAGTGAAATATGACATATACACCTGTGTATCCCCGAAGGTATGTGATCCCCCTTTCCCCGATTGTCATGGACGCAATACAGAACCTTACAGCTCGTAAAATATTTTACAATGATGATTTTTCTAACATCAGTTAAAGGTTCAGCTTAGTTTGACAAGAAAATTGATTTTAATCTGTTGTCTTATTTTTAGCTCACCTCGACGAAGTATGCTATATCCCCGGTGTCCGCGTCCGCGTCCGGTTAAAGTTGTTTTGGGTAACTCAGTATCTGACAAAGTACTGATGCTACAGTAACCAAACTTGCACAAGTGATTCATCTTTGGATGCTGAGGTTAACCCATGCATCGGATGCTGCATTTGACCTACATTTTCCGGTTGAATGACTTTGTCCATGTTTGGTAAAGTTTTTGGGGTAGCTTAGTATCTAACAAAGTACCGATGCTACAGTAGCAAAACTTGCACCAGTGATTCATCTTAGGGTGCTGAGGTGAACCCATGCATCGGATGCAGCATCTGACCTACTTGTTTCGCTTGAGTGGTTTTACTTTTAAAGGCCAATATTTAGCAAAGTCTTAGTGCTGCATTTACCAAACTTGCATATTCGATATATCTTTGATCAAACTTTCATAAAATGACCATGACCTACTTTTTCCGCTTGAGTGATTTTGCCTTTGAAGGCCAATATTGAGCAAAGTATAGTGCTAGATGAACCAAACTTGCATATTGGATGTATCTTTGATCAAGCTATCATAAAACGACCATGACCTACCTTTTCCGCTTGAGTGATTTTGCCTTTGAAGGCCAATATTGAGCAAAGTATAAGTGCTACATGTACCAAACTTGCATATTGGATGTATCTTTGATCAAACTTTCATCAAATGACCTTGACCTACTTTTTTCCACTTGAGCGATTTTTCTTTTTAAAGCCAATATACATGTACTTAGAGATATGTTTAAATTGAATTTTGCTGCCGCGAGGTGAGCTTCGTAATCTTTGATTACACTATGATTTTAATGAAAAATGACCTTGACCTTTGATGATTGTTGTATGCCTGTGCTCGAAGGATCTATTCTAATGAACAAATGTGTAATATAGGATCCGATCGATGTAGCGCAAAGCGGACATTAGCTCAGATGGACGAACAAACAGACAGAGAGACGAACAGACACGACAGCGACTTAATTGTTCCACCAATTTGTTTTTTTCTTTTCAGAAGCATAATTCTTCAACATTTTCAAAGCTTTCACATCAAACCCCTCGTTTATTATTTCAGAGGATTTGAGATGGAAACATCAAGGGCTAAGGTCTACCCGACAAAGAAAATTCTTACAACTTCAAACAGTGTTTGTATCGACAGGAAGGTTTCAGAAGGCATTCGGAGGGATTTTAAGTCAATTGAGGCAATGTGAGTGACCTATAACATTGATTTATTGTTCCCAACTGTTACTTTTCTATTTACACTATGATCGAAAACCAATGCATATGAATTCAAAGTTTCTTTCATAAGTCGATAAAAATGAATTTTAAAAAATTAAAGAAAAAAAAGATATGGTCTCTTAAACCCCCTTGTTATCCATAAAATCATATTTTGATTACATGCATGAATATACATTTATTAAACTGGCTCTTGTGTTATACAGCATTTTCCTCCTCAGCAATGTATTTTTCTCCTTGCATGTAATTTTATTCCGCGAATTAAGTACTAAGTAGTAAATTTTTGCATATAGTATATCAATCATTTATAGACAGACATAGTAAATACGGTCAGATTGTTTAACGGACACTGTACGTCAGTCAAATAGACACATTGAGACAGTCAAATAGACACAGTAAGACAGTCAAATGGACACAGAAAGACAGTCAAATGGACACAGTGAGACAGTCAAAAGAACAAAGTAAGACAATCAAATGGACACAGTGCAGTTAGATGGACACAGTAGATAGTCAAATGGACACAGTGAGACAGTCAAATGGACACAGGGAGACAGTCAAGTGGACACAGGAAGACAGTCAAATAGACAAATGATTGTACAGACACAGAGAGGCAGATAAATACTTCAATTAGCAAATGGAGACTTACAGACACAGACAAGTAGTATCGATAGACAAACAGATATAAACAATATATAAATTTGTTGATTGAGGCATACACACAGAAGTGTGTGTGACCGCGTCGTAATTATCATATTTTTTTCTTTATTCAAAGACTGTCAAACGAACACAGGGATACAATCAAATTGTCAAATGAAAGATGTTATAACAAGAGGTCCAAGAGTACTACAATCGCTCACCTGAAAACTGCGCTAACTAAGCATATCAACAGAAAGAAGTTTGTAAAAGGAAAAAACTTGACTTCAGAGTGGAACAAATCTCTCTAGACCATTCTGATGCTTTCGGTTTATCGAGTGCTTCCGTTCTAAAGAAGTTTGCAAATGAGGGTACCCCCGTGACCTACTTTCGCCTGTGGTGGCGCCACCTGTAGACAGATCCGGACGAATAACAACAACACTTGTAGGGGACCTTTATTACTTCATTCTTACCAAGTTTCATGAAAATCTGTTCAGCAGTTCTGGAAAAGAAGTTGAATATGTATGAAAATCACCTCCCCCCCTTCCTTTTAACATAACAAAAAAAAATCAAAAAAATAAAATTTTGGTATAAAATACATATCAACGCATTTAGTAATGTAAATATGATAAATATGCAGTAAATGGGTGTGTAAAATCATACACTTATTGAATCATTTAAAGAAATAGTGCAAAAATGTGCATTTCTGACAAAGTCAGAAAAGACGTCAAAAATTTGACTTCGGAGTGGAACCAAAAAAACAACAACACTTTTTAAAAGACATCCCTCTAGATCATCCTGATGCTTTCGGTTTGTCAATACGTGCTTCCGTTCTGAAGAAGTTTGTCAAAGGAGGGTACTCCCCTTGACCTACTTTTGCCTGTGGTGGCGCCAGCTTATGATGGATTCGGACGAAAAACAACAGCACTTGTAGGGGACCATGAGTACTTCATTCCTACTAAGTTTAATCAAAATCCATTCAGTGGTTCTGGAGAAGAAGTAGAAAATGTGGAAAAGTTCACGACGGACGCCGGACGTTGCGCTATGACAAACTTGAGGGTGAGGGGGAAAATGCTTTTAAGGAAATCATATATGAACAAGATGAAGCAGTAGTACCACCATTTGGGAAAAGTTTAGAACTTAATTCTAGTAGCAATTTTCCGGGAGGAGAATCTACAATGAGAAAAAAGGTTAAACTCAGTTAGCTTCTGAAATCCATTGAGACGCTGCATTAGAAAATTTATTCATTATTGATATAATGAAGATACTTGTAAATTCTTGTAACATTTTTTTTACGGTAGAGACCACGCATTTGATTTGCCAGAGAGGGCCAGAAGAAAGCCAAAGAGAAAATGTGCTACAGTTTCGAAACCGGACGAGCCTGCAAAAGGATGTCATCCTGTAAGGAAATTTCATAAGAGAGACGAATCTAAGATATTACCTCATGTGCGTCGGGGACTCAGCATCTCTGACATTTAGAAGCAGTCTTGATTGCTTTGTAACATTCAATATTGTGCATTCCTCTGTGCTAAAAGACTCGAAAGTATAACCAAGGTCATGTAATGTAACAAAGCAATCAGAAGAGCTTTTCATAATGCCTTTGACAAATGATAACAAAATGTTTGAAAAACTAATACTTTTTAATGAACACATCAAACTTAACAAAAGATATGTGAAAAAAGCTGCCTCTCTTGCATTTTGAGAAAATGATAACATACATGTAAATCTGACGTATGGTTAATATGCCATATAACTCAAAAAGTAAAACAAAACATATATGTATACGAGTATATAACAAAATTGACTATTAAGTCATAATTTTTCCAACAACATTTGTAAATGTAAAATGTGAAAATATTTTCTTACAATTTCATTAAACAACTTTTGCACTATATTAATTATACATGTATAAATAATGAAATCACCCGTGTTTTTTTTTTTTTTTTTTTTTTTTTTTTTTTTTTTTGTGGAGTCTATATACATATATATGACTTGCTGAGTTTAATAACAAAGAGAAAGAATACAATGTACTGTACATTAGATAAACCTCTGATATGGAGTTGTTTTTAACATTTTAAAGCTCTATCTCAATTTCATACATAAAGTCATAAAAAATAAAATGTTATTCTAGTTCATTTTCTATTTGAAAGAAATATATTCAAGAACATCTTGCTCGGAAATGAAATGTCCATAAATTTGAAATGAAAACATGATTTTCAAATATTTTTAATCAATTGCATAAGAAGTATGTAAATGGTTTGGATATTAATACATAAATTACACGTTTGATTTGATTCGCAACAAACGAAATTAAACATGTAAAATGTTGCATATCTTTTGCACAAAAGGAACACGTCGTTTTCAATGAGAATTTGCTGTTTTGTGAAAGGCTCATAATTTCTCGATATAGAACAATTTTAGAGGGAGAAGTGACTAAAGCGTTTTAAACATGTTAAAATTTATTCATCTTTTGATATTACCAATAACAGTTAAATAGTAATGGTTAGGAAAGGGTACGTCTAACAAATTGAATAGACATCGTTTTGAGTTTTAAAAATAATTGATCTAAACATCTTTCAAATATAACCATATATCGACTATGAAGGAATCCATGACCTTTTGACCTCGTTTTCTAGAGATCAGAACAATAAAATCGTCATTAAAGAAATGTGAATCACTATTTTACTCAAAACAAACAACTTGCCTAATGATTCGAATGCTATTTTTTTTAACCCTTTTGGTGAGCAGTCTTATTTTTTAATGAAAACCGACATGTTCCTTTATTCCAGCTAAGTGAAATGAAAATAAAAGACAATATGTGAAAATTTTGAGAAAAATAAGGCACGTGAACGGTACACATAAAATTACAGGTGAAGGCTTGGGGGGGGGGGGGTGTTTCACGGATACTTTTGTTTCAATGCAAATGATATATTTCATTGCTAGTGCTACATTTATTATTTTGGATTTTAGATGTTTTATGAATATATTCATGTACTGTAATTTTCTTACCTGATAGAGAATAAAATATCAAACGTTCTCTTATTTATCAATAATGCAAGTTCTTTATTCGAACTCAAAACAATGAATATGACTTACTTTAATGCATTTATATAACCCCCGTAAAACAAGTCTAGGGGGTATATAGGAATCACCCTGTCTGTCTGTCTGTTCGTCTGTTCTTTCGTTTAAGAAGTTTTGAAAGATTTTACCTACTACCAGAGGCAGGCTGTTCATATGTTATACATACATTCATCATAAGAAGACCATGACTTGACCTCGTTACCTTGATCATATACAGGTTAAGAAGTTTGAAATAAGATTTCTTTCATACAATTAATGGTAGACCTTTCCTATTCATATTTACCATAAAAGGTACACGTACTAGTATGTTTTGATATCAAGTGATATTTGTCCTACATGTAGTAGCCTTGACCTTGACCTTGACTTTGACCTTGACCTTTGATCTTAAACTGTAACAGTTACTCATATTTCATACAGATACAACTTAATAAGTACATTTTGATATACATTTGTAGAGGTTTTTGACATAGTAACCTAGACCTTGAACTCTGCCCAAATAGTACTTTGGTATTTCATAAAAAATGACGACATCAACAAGACAGTGTAATCTTTGCAGGTCAAAATAAATGTAGGTCACTTGTCACGGTATCAAAAAGAGTTCATGTGCATTCGACCTTCATTGGGCGGATCTTGAATAATGATTGTGGCTCTTTTACCCCTTTGTGCTTTCAACAACAGCGTTCACTATTCAATAAAGAGGAGGATTTGGGGAGAATAGTAAGGGACTAACTTGTGACCTAACAAGTGCCAGTGTGTCAATGTAACTTTGCATTGATCCAGCAAAAAAAAAATCCCAGACTCCTATCTAATTCCAATTAAACAAAGATTAGCAAATAACTACTGAGTCATATCTGAGTGTCGTTTGCTTTTCAAGTGATTTGCCAAACTTGACCGCCGACTGAAATGCAAGTCACAGTCTTTGCAATGGTATTTTCTTAGATTTTCATGTTTTCCTGCAATGTGGTATTTTAAGGTATCTCTCCTCTCAAACTTCATTTGACAGACATGGCACTGCAGAGGCTCTGTGGATTTGGGCTTTTCGACCTTTCCACAAGTTAAGGTATGTCTCGTCAGGGAAGTTTTATTTGCGTACCGCAAACTGCATTTTGAACACTTGTAAGGCTTTAAGTTGTGATGCATATTCAAATGTCCTATCAAATGATCTTTTGTAGTAAATTTTCTGTCACAAATATTACACTCACTGAGCTTTGCTTCGTGCTCCATGTTATGGTGTATTGCCAAATGCCTTGACAATCCAGATTTCGTAACATAACATCTCCAACAAATGTAGCATACATAGGAGGGACGTTCTGCCAAACTTGGATCTTCAATTTCATAGAAAGACTCTTCCAATCCAGTATGAGTTTCCTACAAGATCGAATATAATCTTCAATATTTTTTATCCAATCATTATGATGAATCAGAATTTATTTATATTGATACAACAAGGATTAGGATGAAGATGAGCTAGAAGATTTGTGGAGTGATAAAACCAATGTCGACAGAGACTGAAGCAAGCCGAACAATTTTAAACGGATTAAAAAATTGGCGAGCGACACGCGGCGAGCGACGCGAGCCTACTTTACTTTGTGGTAATTCATCAGATTCAGATTACAAACATGTATCTGTATGGACTCATAAGAGCACACTATAGGCAAAGTTTTTTTTTCGGCATCTAAACCAAAATAAGCCCCCCTCCCCCGGAACATAAAATAAACCATGCCAACTGTCAGCACGGCTGACTATGGAAAATAGAAAGATATACGACAGTCAGTGCACGCAATCACTAAAAAGAAAAAACAAGTTTCCACAGTGACGTCGTGACGCTGTATATAGTCTGCGACGTCACGCTCAAAATATGTTAGCATTGAAAAGGGACCATAGAATATCTAACTTGCGGAGAAAACAAGACGGTATTTCCATAGAACAGATATATTTTCACTAGAAAAAAAATGAGGGGGTGGACAGGGTGAAAGGGAGGGGGAGGGAGGAAGTGGGGCGGGAGCGGGGAGGGTAAGGTGAAAAGGAGGGGGGTAAGGGGGAGGGGGAGAGAGGTACCCCCTCTCAGACCCCCAATAATGAGAACAAGTTTTGCAGTATATTGTAAGAGAGAGAGAGAGAGAGAGAGAGAGAGAGAGAGAGAGAGAGAGAGACTTTATTGACCAAAATGGGCCCATGCGCATATAGTACATATATGGTGGTAAACAGGTATACATGGTGCTTAACTACAACAAACACAAAGAATACTTGACAAATCGTTCTGAGGATCACATGCACTCGGCGGGGGGGGGGGGGGGGCAGGGGGTACCTCTCTCCCCCTCCCTCCCCCCTTACCTCCCCCTCCCGACTCTCCCCTCCTGTTCACCCTTCCCTTATCTCCCCCTCCCGCCCCTTCTCTCCCTCCTCCCGCCCCATCCTCCCCCATCCCTCCCATTTTCCCCCTTCCCTCCCTCCCCCTCTCCCTCCTCCCGCCTCCCTTTCACCCTGTCCTACCCCTCACTCTGAAATATAGCTATTTTACACACACATAGGAAAGGTTGAATTATAAGCGTGATTTGAGGTACATTGTGACAAAACAACATGACAAGTATACTGATATTTGTTAATATGAATGAATGAATGAACTCCTCATAAACCTTATTTCATGACATCTATGTTAAACAGAGGATTCCAAGGGACTGTGCATAGATGTTTTACTTCTTTTTCTATCTGCCCCCTCTTTTTTTTAAATTATGGTGATTACAAGCGGTGGTCTCCTTTAAGCTATGGACTTGTATGTATATATAATCATATATATGTGTGAATGTGTATGTTATACACGTACACTGAGCTTAAATTATGAATTGGTAGCTTACTCTACTAGTTGTAATCCCTACCAAAAATTATTGTACGTAACGGTTACCTCCCCCCCCCCACCCGGAGTATGCGGATGTGTGATTCAAATCGAACCTTGATCGATGAAATGGTTAAAAGAAATAGATGTTTTAGACGCATCAGATGTAATAATAAAGTACGCTGAAGGTGACCTACTTTTATACTTTCAAGAAATGTGATCGATATACTGCAGTATAGCAAGTCGACACCGCGTCACACAAGGCGAAGTTCAAGGACGAACTGCATGCGAGCTATTCAGCAGAATGACTGATTTTAGGCGTTTGAAGCGATTTCTTTTATAAATGTTATTTAATTATTTGACTTTAACGTAATCTCCTTATAATAGATACTGTTCATCCTTTCTCATGCTATAACTCATACTTATTAATGTGTTTATTGCCATTTATTTGCTATTTTTGTTGTTGACATATGATTGCTCCTTCAAATTATAGAACTTTTGTTTACATGTGATTGCTCCTGAAGAGCAATGAGATTTTACTATAAATACCGGTGCTGATTTTCATCAGCGCGCACTGTGTTTTGATGATCTAGAGGGACTGCACATAATTTTATCAAGATGTTGACAAGAATACTTAGTTTATTTGTTCATATTCATCATTATCATTTTGGATGTATGCGTGCGTGATTGACTTTCATTATTATGTTGGATTACAGTATGTGACAATTCCTGGACTTCATGTTTAGTGCGTAGTGTAAATAAATTGTAAATAGTTTAAATGTGTCTTATTTCAACAACGTTATTCTGGGAGCAATCCATTGAGAGCAATGGACAAGTACAGTTTCACAAGTACTTTTGGCAGAAGTTCACGCTACCAAGTTTGAGAGAAATATACTGCCAGTAATAAAATGCATGGAAAAGACCACATGACCTTATATACAAACGCCCGTTCGGCGACGTTACAACTGGTGGCAGCGGTGGGATCTTTTTCATGAAATTTATGATTTATTATTTGTGATATTGGATTAACAATGGATACCGAAACAAGAAGATTTCGTAACTATTATGAACTCTCAGAAGATGGACGATTTGTTCTTATGGATATCATAGATATGAACTCAAGAGTGTCCAAACTGTTATAATTTATTTGTGAAATCGAGAAACATGTTTGCAGTGAGCAACAACAGGGAAGTGACTAACTTTTTTCTAAAGTGTCCAGCTTGTGGCTGTAGGATAAAGATTCATGTGAATTAGTCATCATTGTATTTGTGTGAACTGCAATTTGTGTCATCCTGGATTTCTTTTTGATCATCGGATCTCTTGTGCATTTTGTAGTGATTTTAAACATGTTTTATAGTGACGATTCCTACAATTCACCACGGAGTATGGAGTTGTCAGGGGATTTGCCGATTCCGAATTCTCCCGCCATCAGATCACCTCCAAGATCAGCGAGTACCCGGATCAAACGTAATTTATTGAAGGAATTCAACAGAGCATCAGCACCCGAGGTTTGTGATTCTCCAGGATCAGATCATGTTTCTCAAGCGTTTGATATGAATGTTCAAACGGAACCAAGCGAATTAACAGAATCTGGATGGAATGTGTTCATCAAAGTTTGGTGTTTTATCGTTATTTCTTGTGTCTTAGTGATAGTGTATATGTATCGTTCTATTCCTGGATATATATTTGCAGGATTTTCCAAAGAACTTCTCGTGATATCAGCTTTAATCGTTTGTGTGATTATTGTGATTAGTGTTCTCTGTAGACTTTGTAGTGATAATCAGACTAAGAGACGAGGATCTGCATCAAGTAGGGCAGTTCAGGATCATGCAATTTTAACCGATGATATCGTAAGAAACAGAAATATGAATGTACAAGTGAAGAGGATTTTCAAAGGTGACGGAAGTGACGTCTGGAGTGAATTCATTCGTTATTTTGAAAGCATCGCTACATTAAATGGATGGACTATTGAAATGAAACGTCGTGTGTTACTCACTACATTCAGAGGTCAAGCTGAAACCTTCGTGTATAGACTTCCAGATTATGTTCTTAGTGACTATAATCAATTAGTGCATCAGATTGATAATCGTTTTGGTCACAAGGCTATGAAAGAAAGTTATGTTGCGGAGGCCAAAATGCGGAAAAAGTTAAAGAATGAGTCATTTCGGGACTTTGGGCAGGCAATAGCTGATCTTTGCAGAAGGGCCCATCCTGGAAACAGAGATTACGTAGAGGAAGCCAGTCTTAAGACGTTTCTAGATAACTGCAGTTACGAAGATGACTTCCGGTTAGCTGTAAAACGGACAAGACCGAAGACACTACAGGACGCTGTCACATCCGCGATGCAGGAGGAGTGCATAAGAATGACAGAAAATATGAAAGTGAGAGAGAGGAAATTCGAAAGACCTGTTTATGGAATTAATAATTCAGTGAGTAATCAGAAGTCTCAGATTAAAACAACAAGACGGAATGACCGTGAGTGCTTTCTGTGTAATTCAAAGGAGCACTTGTACAAAAACTGCCCCAATAAGAAGCGAGGGAGCAATCGTGAAGAGCAACGTTTAAACGAACCGAGACCGAGGCAGTAGGCCATGCGTCGGTCTTAACTAAAGAAGGGCGGCCTTGTACAGTTGATCAGGAGCAATATCCGGATGTAATAGATACTGATAGTAATTCTACAGTTTCTACAGGAATCCAAACAGATGTTGTGAAACCGACTATTTCAAACTCTGATGAAAACGAATTCGGTAATAGTGTTAAAGTCCAAGGGGAACCTGGAATGAAATTAACAGGACTGTTAGAAGGAGTTTCGTTGGAGTGGAAATTAGATACAGGTGCGATCAATACGTTTATAACAGAAGAAGTGTATCACAGAATTCTTCAAAATCAACGTCCTGTGCTAGAGCGCGCTAAAAAGTCGTTTAAAACAGCTGATGGAAATAAATTGAATATACTTGGAACTGCAAAAATGTTAATTTCATTTCCTGGATTTCATTTAGTGTTTCGTGTATTTGTTGGTGGTGTGAGGACCAACCTACTTGGACTGGATTTCATGACCAAATTTAAATGAGTGGAATTACGATACAAATTCTTGCATCCTAAAGACAACAGATGGTGATTTTCAGTGCTGTGAAATAGTTTGTGCTGAAGATACCGTTATTCCTCCATATCATGAAGTTATTATGGAAGGAAAATTCAATAATGTGCCGAATTTCAATGAAGGAATATTAGTTCCCTTAGAAAAATTCATGGCCAGTAATGGACTAGTGTTTGCGCGTGTTTTAATGTGTCTCAACAGTGACCGGAAACGTGTTTATCTGCGTGTGTTGAATCCTGGTGACAACGACGTATTCGTGAAAAATGATACTGTTGTTGCAGTGTGTGAACCGGTGAATTTTGTGTCAAGTGCAGTTGACAATTCTGTTGTACATGAAGTAGCAGAAATTAGTGATAGTGATTTACCGGAATTCCTCGTACCTATGTTCAAAGATGGCTGTGAACATTTGACGAAGGAGCAACAGTGGAAGTTCAGAAATTTCCTGGTGCGACGATTAAGTGCGTTTGCTGATCCCAATAAACCAGCAGATCGTGCAAATGTAGGGGAGCATTTCATTAAATTAAAAGAAGACGCGCCCTTTAAGGAACCAGTGCGCAGGGTTCCAATTTTAAAGCGAGAAATCATGGATAAAGAGATTGAAAAGCTTGAAGAACAGGGACTTATTGAAAAATCAGAAAGTCCGTGGACATCTCCACTTGTTCTAGTGCAGAAAAAGGACAATAGTTGGAGACTGTGTGTCGATTACCGCAGATTAAACGCAAACACGAAAAAGGATGCTTATCCGATTCCGAGAGTTGCAGATGACCTCGATTCCCTCGCAGGATCTAAATGGTTTTCGTCGTTGGATCTCAACATGGCATACCATCAGATTCCTATGCATAAACAGGATAAAGAGAAAACAGCATTTGCTACACCTCGTGGAGGACTGTATCAGTACACGGTTATGCCATTCGGACTGTGTAATGCGCCAGCAACATTTCAACGTGTTATAGAAAAAGTATTAACAAATATAAAATTAGCCAGACAATGGACAGGACCGTGGACTATTGTGAAAAGGTTGTCCGAAGTAGTGTATCAAATAAAACATTCACAGTCTTCAAAACCCGTAGTTATACATGCAGATAACTTAAAACCGTACAACGGACGTTTTAGTGATGACTCGCGCAAGGAAAGTGACGATATAGTTGAGTCTACAATACCCCGTGAACAGGAGCAATCGCCAGGTAGCAACGGCAAAGTCTAGACAGTCCGTGGCTTCGCAATACACAAGGAGCAACGAAATACCCGATCCGACTACCCCGCACGTGCGCGTCTCGCGTAGACAGTCTATTGAAGGTGCCGCGAGCCAATCAAAATCCGAGGAGATGATTGACAGCGAGGGAGGTCCAAGAGCAATGGTCAACGCAAGGGGCAGGGTTATAAGAAGACCAGCGAGATTCAAAGACTATTACATGTAGCCTTGACCTTGCAGATGACTAATCAATGTGATATATGCGGAAAATTGTTTTCAAATGTTAGTAATTTGAATTTACATTTGCGTGAACAACATAATGTAAACCTTGCTACCCTGAGATGTGCTATTTGTGGACAATTATTTCTACGAAAATTTAATTTGAAAAGACATTTAAGGAATGTTCATCGCGTAGAGGAAAGTGACATCAACATGGAGAAGCGAAAAGTGATAGACGCTGGAATCTACCATGACAGTAAACGGAGACGTTACGATAGTGTCCAGAGTAGTGAATATGAGGATATATCATCCGATGAAGATGAGCAGATTTTTAGGGAGACTATACAACCTGAATCTGAACCGGACATAGGACAGTTATTAGATTCGTTATCAGTGAACACGGATGACGTGCCACAAGAAAGTGACTTGTTTAATTTGTGTGATATTCTTGATAAGGAAGAAGAAAAGAGTTCACAAAATGACACGAACATTACAATAGATTTGAATAATAACAATGACCCGACAGAGAGCGACTGCGATGAGGAAAATCAAGAAGAAAATAACAATGATCCGACAGAGAGCGACTGCGATGAGGAAAATCGGGAGGAGAGCAATTTTAATCCGGCGGAACTTGACTGCGATCCAGCCGAAATTATACATATAGATTCGGAGGAGGAGGATGTGTGCGACGAGGAACTGTATAGGAGATGTGATACTAACGATGATAACAGTGATAGTGACTGTGCGCGATCCGACGAAAGCCCGGAATTACAGCGATCCACCATATGTCTACAAATGACAAGAACTACTCGTAGATATAAGGACGGCTACACCGAATGTGAAAGAGACACACGTGTTATTTTATCAAGGGATTTAAATCCAGAGGACATAGACTTGAAATATGTTGCTATGGACATTCTGAATGAAGTGCCTAGACATTTTGCAAAACGCAACGCAAAGTACACATATTATGATGTGTGAATTGACGTTAAAATGGTGACATTTTTGACAACAAGAATGTGTAAATATCTTTGTTAATTATAATAACTAGTGCTGTTAATTTACCAATTGATGATTTTTTTTATTATTATTCATTTGACAGTATCATAACTTTTGTTTCGACGGAGCCGAAACTTAAAGCTGAACTAAGTCTTTAAAAACCCCCATGACGTGGTAAATTTTTTAGGGAACGGAAATTGTTAGAAGTGAAACTAACAATCTCCGTCCCCTAGCTGAAAATACACTTGGTCATGTGTTGATTTGAACTTTTCCCCTGATGACGTTTTGCATACTAATGTATCGTGACCCAAAATCCACTACCTCGAGTACTCGAGCGGTATATAAAGAAGCCTGGACGCGTGGACATTGTCATTTGTATGAGATGTCGTCTACCTGTAAAGATGAGTTCAGAAATTAGAAAATATCATAGAAAACCATACATTGAAATAGAAAATGGATAAAGTAATCATGAAATCTTCAGTTTTACTGAAATAATTAAAAGACGGGTACGTAATCTTGGGAACTTGTGGAAGGGGATGGGTGAAAGGGGGTTGTTTTAGAATGGGATGGGGACGGGACCGGACGGGTAGGTTTTTTCATATGTTTTATATGAAATATTGCGAACCAAAAAGATGAATTCAAAATATCCATAGTAACATGTACTTACAATGTCAAAAAATTATATGCTACGGTTTACATTGATCAAAATTTGGTACATATGTGAAATAGTAGTATATCATTCAAACCAACAGACATGAAAGTAAATTGAAATGATTTATAACAAGCAAAGGAGATCAAATATACATGTAGATGAAGAGGGAGCCCAATGTTTACGATCAACCAAGACATGTTGGGCCGGAAAGGGGGGGGTTAAGTTATTGAAAATGTATATTATATGAAGTGAAATAGTATATTGATCAGTGTTTACTGCTAAAAGTTTACATCAAAGAATGGCATGCAGTTTATTAGACGGAAGAGTAGTTGGGAGGGGGATTCCGGTGTGTGTGTGGGGGGGATGTTATATCGAAACATTGTCATGCAAAAAAGCACAATAAAAGTACATACATTAACATACTAAAATACGATTGTTAAATTCTTCTATATTATATTCTATTTTCATTACATACGATTTTGTTACATATACCTGTATACTGTGAAAGGCAAGTACATAGCTGTTTCTCTGCCTTTTCCTCATTTCAAAATTTCTTTTAGAAAATGTAATTAATCAGCTGAATTTCGAGAATACAAAACTGCATGATAATTATAGTGTTTTACTTACATGATATTTAAGAAAATACAATCCAATACAGGCCTATGGTCGGTATACAATTTTCTACAACAAACATGACCTCATTGTGTAGACACATGTGAAAATCGCGTGTTCGATTAGATTATTCGCATAATGAAAATAGGCTTTTATAAATTCATATCAATTAAAATATACATGTATACTAGTTACCGAATATTTGAATAAGCTTCATTATCCATTGGAATTTATATTTATGATCGTTTGTATGATTATTTCCATTGATGTGTTAAAGGGGGGGGGGTAAACGTGGAGACCTTGGGATGCAGCAGATGGAATTCGCATCGGAAATGGGAAAGAAACAATTTATAGAATTCTTGACAATCCTATTTATCAATAGTTTATAGGTTTCCTTTGTGTTGAAACCATTTTTCGTCGAACAACTCTACCTGGGCCATGTCTTCCTCCAAATATCCCCATCTCAATAACTAACCCCCCACCCCACCCCCAATCAAATTCTGTATAGCCCTTTCTTTTCAGGGCCGGGTCCAAAATTTATGTTGAGGGAATGGGGAACATAGTGGCCTTACAGTCTACACACTTTCCCGATACCATAACCATGACTAAGTCAAAGCTCCAGGTCAAGGTCACTAGGTCAAATGTTAAGGCATAAATTGAAAGGTCTTGTAACGGGCAACCTTCATGTATGATATAAAGTTTCTACTGCGTAATGTTCCTCAGATTTTGCTGCAACCAGAAACTTTAACCACGACAGACGGAAGGACAGACAGACAGACAGACAGACAGACAGACAGACAGACAGACAGACAGACAGACAGACAGACAGACAGACAGACAGACAGACAGACAGACAGACAGACAGACAGACAGACGGACGGACGGACGGACGGACGGACGGACGGACGGACAAACAGAAAGACAGTCAGACAGACGGACATCGTCAATCTATAGACCGGAATTGCTTTGCAATCCGGCCAATTAAAAGTGGCGAGTTGGAGGGGTTTTGTTTGGTCTAAATCATCCATGAACGATCATCATATGCACTACTCTGGAGCAGAAATGTTGGAAGAAAAAGTAAAATTACTTTGAATTTCTGTGATTTTTTTTAAATCCACATTAAAAGTATATGAATTGGAATTTAAAATTAATTTCATCTGAAACTCATCAAAGCTTTTATACATGCATTCACATAGTTTCATTTTTGAATAGCTATTCCTTTTTTCCCTTTTATCAATGATTTTCGAATGCATGAGTTCCCCAAAACTACTGAACGTCTCGTTCTCAGCGAGGTATGTCTGTCTGTAGGCATGGTCCATTTAATATTATTTGGGGGGGGGGGGGGGGGGCTTTGGATTTTTTTTTGTCGGAGCATGATTAATTTTTTTGCAAAGTTGGAGCAAGGAATTTTTTATAATAAGTGATGTGCAATATATAATGAATGTTTGTGTTTTAATAGAAATTCTTGATTTTTATTCAAAACTCTAATAAAATATTGCTTTATTTTTATGAAAAATTTAATTCACTAATAAATAGAGAGATAGAAGTATTTACCATACAACTTGATCCTCAGTAAACAAAATTTATATCTTGTAAGAGGGTCTGAGGGGAGGATTTTCTAGACAAATTTTCGAATTTAGAATTGTAAATTAGGGGAAAAACTGAAGTTCTCCTTCGAAGCTTGTATATGAAATTAGACTCTATGGTGAAACATGCATCTATTGCATGTAATAGTAATGTATTATATTCATGGTATATTTATAGGCCTCTAAGGAAGCCCTTTCCCCCCATTAACATGCATTCTTTTGATATTTTCAAATATAATCTTTGCCATTAAAAATTAATGTTTTGATAGAAAACTACAGCGAGCGAAGCGAGCCAAAATTTTTTTTATATAAATTGAAAACTGTGACGAACGAAGCGAGCCGGAAAATTTTCAGGAATTTTTAGCGAAATTTTAAGGTAATTCTTCAAATTTAGTCAACATGTGAAAACAAGATTATATTTTTCTGACACACCATAAGCAAATTAATTTTTCCATCAAAATTCAGAGCAAAATTATTTTTTTTCGAAAAAAACCCAAAGCCCCCCCCCCTTTAATAGAGTTATTACCCTTTGACTTTGTTATTTTCATTACAGTTTCAGATTTCTTGTCTTTTCTTTATTGATACTATTACAGATACCGAACTTGTACTTGTCTGCACATGCATTGAGTTCAGTATTGGTCTCAGATTTATACCGGTAGGGGATTTGTATCGCTTTACGATAAAAAGGTTGTTGGTTCTAAGTAAAAATAAAATGATCTCCTCCCTTCTTTTTATATCTACACTTATTTCGTGTTGCAGTGTGGAGTTGGTAAAGCGATTCCCCGCGACCCGATGTTTGAAGTGTTTTAATTTCATTGTGTTCTCTAACTTAGCTTTGTTGTAGTGTCTTCTACGTAAGACTCTAATTCACTTTTCTTCCATTGTGTCTCTTTTCCGTCTCGTGCTGTACTCGTCTTTTGTGTTTTTGCATCGGGTGTTTTTGGTGTTTTACTGTTGATGCTGCAACGGGGTCTTGTTGGAGATCTCCTCCCTTCTTTTTATATCTACACTTATTTCGTGTTGCAGTGTGGAGTTGGTAAAGCGATTCCCCGCGACCCGATGTTTGAAGTGTTTTAATTTCATTGTGTTCTCTAACTTAGCTTTGTTGTAGTGTCTTTTACGTAAGACTCTAATTCACTTTTCTTCCATTTTGTCTCTTTTCCGTCTCGTGCTGTACTCGTCTTTTGTGTTTTTGCATCGGGTGTTTTTTGGTGTTTTACTGTTGATGCTGCAACGGGGTCTTGTTGGAGATCTCCTCCCTTCTTTTTATATCTACACTTATTTCGTGTTGCAGTGTGGAGTTGGTAAAGCGATTCCCCGCGACCCGATGTTTGAAGTGTTTTAATTTCATTGTGTTCTCTAACTTAGCTTTGTTGTAGTGTCTTCTACGTAAGACTCTAATTCACTTTTCTTCCATTGTGTCTCTTTTCCGTCTCGTGCTGTACTCGTCTTTTGTGTTTTTGCATCGGGTGTTTTTGGTGTTTTACTGTTGATGCTGCAACGGGGTCTTGTTGGAGATCTCCTCCCTTCTTTTTATATCTACACTTATTTCGTGTTGCAGTGTGGAGTTGGTAAAGCGATTCCCCGCGACCCGATGTTTAAAGTGTTTTAATTTCATTGTGTTCTCTAACTTAGCTTTGTTGTAGTGTCTTCTACGTAAGACTCTAATTCACTTTTCTTCCATTGTGTCTCTTTTCCGTCTCGTGCTGTACTCGTCTTTTGTGTTTTTGCATCGGGTGTTTTTTTGGTGTTTTACTGTTGATGCTGCAACGGGGTCTTGTTGGAGATTTCCTCCCTTCTTTTTATATCTACACTTATTTCGTGTTGCAGTGTGGAGTTGGTAAAGCGATTCCCCGCGACCCGATGTTTGAAGTGTTTTAATTTCATTGTGTTCTCTAACTTAGCTTTGTTGTAGTGTCTTCTACGTAAGACTCTAATTCACTTTTCTTCCATTGTGTCTCTTTTCCGTCTCGTGCTGTACTCGTCTTTTGTGTTTTTGCATCGGGTGTTTTTGGTGTTTTACTGTTGATGCTGCAACGGGGTCTTGTTGGAGATCTCCTCCCTTCTTTTTTTCCCAATATGTATAAAATATTCTAGTCCATGAGCGTGCATTTCCTACAGAAGCCATTTCGTACCATGTCATAACTCGTAGTTGCGAGGAAAATTGTGGTAGTTACGAGAAAAAAAATTCGTAGTTACGAGAAACAAATTTCGAAGTTACGAAAAAAAAAATCTCGTTGTTACGAGAAAAAAAATGGAGGTAAAAACTATACTAATCTTCATCAAAAATCGCTGGAAAAGGAAAAACTCAATAATTTCACCGTTTTTTGGACAAATTCACATCAGATTCTGAAGCTTTAGATATGTGTAAAATATGGTAGACTAACGTAATTTGAAAGTTAAAGTTTGATATTTGCACTTATCTTTGGAAATTTTGTATTTTTTTTTTTTTAGAAATATGGTATCCCCATATAGATCCGATTTCTTCAAGATACCTCTGAGTTGGAATTGCTTAATTTGATTCAATTTGCAAAATTGAAATGTGATGACTGAAAACATTCATTAACTACTTTTGATATGAGTAATTGTCCAAAGTATGTAAAGACTCCAAAAAATTGAATAAAATAATTCAGCATTTTTATAAAATTTGTTATTTTTAACCCAAAATTTCCACGAAATACCTGAGTTGGTAAAGTGTACATGTAAATCAAATTCATTCTTGAGTAGGGCCTTTATACTTTCAGAAATAACTTTCAAATCCCACAAACTATGGGGGCCCTTCCCCTCATTCTTGTGATTTGTCTAAAATTGCTGGGTTTTTTCCATTTTAAAGTTGAATTTTACTAATAACCATATATATGCCCATATGGGGACACCCAACCCCTACACTGACAGCGACGACTTGGAAACAGCCCCCCCCCCCCTGGAAAATGTATAGATCGCTTTAATTCATCAAAATATGAGCCATTTTGATTTAGATGTATCGCTCTTTATTTTGTTCCAAACATAGAACATTAGGATAAGGAAATTGTGATCTTACTTATTATTTACAAGACAAGTATTACTAAAGCTCTAATCGAACACGCGGCTTTTTCACATGCGTGTAAAATGGTAACATGTGTACCGATCATTTGTAATATAGGATTGTATTTGCTTTATCAACATGTAAGTAAAACCATGCAATGTGCAGTTTTTTATTCTGATATAATTTTAGAAGATTGAGACAATGGACTTGTTAAAAATAAATTTTGAAATTAGGAAATTTTTGTATTTCAGACGTTTAGTAAACAGGTACAATGTAAATATATAATGTGGGTCACTAAGTGTATTTATCAGGTTGGGACTGTCCACAAGATATCGATGCTATCACGTAAATGCGCGACAATCCTTTAAACCAGCGACTGTAATGGTCACAGTTTGGCGTGACTCAAGTGTTTGGAACAAGAGAAATTATCAATTTAGGCCTTAATTTGACATTTTCGCTTTTTCTTTTTCAATTAGTCCGAATGGTCTTTTCATGAAAAATCGACTTCCGACTTTTAATTGTCCTCTCTATATCTGCAATCTCCAAGAAACGATGATCCAAGTGATGGAATGGCTTCAAAAAATCGTGGGTACAGCTGTAAAAAGGAGATATGTCCCTAAAAATAAAGCTTTATTTCCCAAATATACTTATGTGTTCGAAAATTCAGTTGTTTATGCCTCCCTCCACATGTTTACCGGAAGTTGTAATGATCGGTATTAATCAATCACGTGGTGTTAATCTCTTGTCAAAATGTAATTACCCATATTTACGGTACGCAATAAGGGCAATTAAATCTAAATGATTCTCGAAAGAAATTAATTAATGAAATTATTTTCTTTGATGGTTAAACTTAATTTTCGAATCGCAAATGCACGTGTAAATTTACGGAAATTACCGAGTGTAAATATTTCATAAAAATTTGAGTAAAAATCACATTAAATTCAAGAATTGAATTTTCACGAAACATAACTCGTCCTTCTATAAAAAGAAGAGCTCTTATCTAGGTGTTGAAGCATTGTAGGTCTGGGCCTCCGTAACAAAAATAGCTTCGGCATTGTTCGTTGGTCATTTTAGTTTTTGCCACTGCAAGATCAAAGTCAAGGTCACGTGAAATGAAATTTCTAATGGTGGATAAGAGGGAAAAGTAAGAAACAACAGGTAAATTTGATGAAAAATCAACACGTTTACAATATGCATCGTTGCAAGTACTGGAATTTATAACCCTCGTATGGTATAAAGTCTTTTTCGCGGAAAATGCTCGTATGGAATAGGAATATTTCACCATTTTCGTACATAGAAATGAACGTAGTAGTTGTCTATTAACTTGATTTATTGCGAAGACACGGAGTTAAACGATAACAAGAAAAAGGCATGATGAGAGCATCTCACATACGTATTCGCGTGACTGAATTTAACACTGTTTTAAAGGACAGTCGCGCATTTACGTGATAGCATCGATATCTTGTGGACAGTCCCAACCTGTTTATGTAATTGTGTAACATACAGCTATACTGAAAATGACTATTTTATAGGCAGACATAGCTAAGAAGCATTTCACTATGTAAAAGGGTGTAATTTTGAATTACATTTGGAGCATGCATTACTTCTTCCCTGTAACGCGCACCCCTACCCCCCTCCCCCCACCCACCCGCGAACTCGAAACCTCACAACGCTTCTTTTTCCCAGATCTTTTTTCGTCCGGATCTATTATGTAAATTACAAGCAAATAATATTTCGCTTCATATATTTTATTTCAACGCTTTGATTTTGGGCTACCATTCGATCACCCCCCCCCCCGAACCCCAAACCCTCTTGGTCTGTCCAAATTTTGAAACATTGAGTTCCCTACATGCATATGCATTGTGATAAGTTTGTGATCATGTTATCTTTGTAAATAATCATTTGTTATTTACTACATTTCATGATGATTTACTTGTAGCAAATCCCCCCCCCCCAAACTTTTCCAATCTGTACCTTAATTTTGATTTTTAAACATAGTACTTGTATATATCATAATGCATACGCCATAATTTCTTTTGGAGGTGCTGTATATGTGAAACATGTACAGGACCCCCCCAACTCCCGTCCCCCGAGTTCCCCTCCCTCTATCACGTACCCGGGGCAGATCTCATTCATTATAACTATATATGAGAAAATAATTTTATTCTTATTTGAAAATTATATATTTTAATGTATGATTTTCTATGCAATTTACTAATTTCTTAACTCATCTTTACAGGTAGACGACATCTCATACAAATGACAATGTCCACACGTCCAGGCTTCTTTATATACCGCTCGAGTACTCGAGGTAGTGGATTTTGGGTCACGATACATTAGTATGCAAAACGTCATCAGGGGGAAAATTCAAATCAACACATGACCAAGTGTATTTTTAGCTAGGGGACGGAGATTGTTAGTTTCACTTCTAACAATTTCCGTTCCCTAACAAAATTTACTACGTCATGGGGGTTTTTAAAGACTTAGTTCAGCTTTAAGGCGGGGAGAGTTGAAGCGATTTCTTTTATAAATGTTATTTAATTATTTGACTTTAACGTAATCTCCTTATAATAGATACTGTTCATCCTTTCTCATGCTATAACTCATACTTATTAATGTGTTTATTGCCATTTATTTGCTATTTTTGTTGTTGACATATGATTGCTCCTTCTAATTATAGAACTTTTGTTTACATGTGATTGCTCCTGAAGAGCAATGAGATTTTACTATAAATACCGGTGCTGATTTTCATCAGCGCGCACTGTGTTTTGATGATCTAGAGGGACTGCACATAATTTTATCAAGATGTTGACAAGAATACTTAGTTTATTTGTTCATATTCATCATTATCATTTTGGATGTATGCGTGCGTGATTGACTTTCATTATTATGTTGGATTACAATATGTGACAATTCTTGGACTTCATGTTAAGTGCGTAGTGTAAATAAATTGTAAATAGTTAAAATGTGTCTTATTTCAATAACGTTATTCTGGGAGCAATCAATTGAGAGCAATGGACAAGTACAGTTTCACAAGTACTTTTGGCAGAAGTTCACGCTACCAAGTTTGAGAGAAATATACTGCCAGTAATAAAATGCATGGAAAAGACCACATGACCTTATATACAAACGACCGTTCGGCGACGTTACACATTATTAGACCAAATATCCTACATGTTGGATGGATACTTGATCTACTTATGTGACCAAATTCCTCGGTGGATGCCTCTGGTGCTAGTACATTCAAGAGTGTTGAGCTCGGGTAGGTCGTGTACATCATGCGTGAATAATTCGAGGTACTGGTCTTCACGGCATCATGGATTAATGAGGGCGGGCAAGGTATTTTCAAAGGGTCGAAGGGGGGGGGGGGGGGCTGAAGAAGAGTTGAAAATGGGGGTGGGGTTAAGGGAGGGACGGAAGGGAGTCTACTTTTGAAGTGATCAAATGTTCAATGTTATTTTTAATAAACCTCAATAAGGATTGATTTGATACTGTACTACTATACATACATAAAATCATGCTGTTATCATGTTCAAAAAATTTAGAGCACTTCTGTCGACATTGTTTTATCTTGTCAATTCATTCCATGTCATGGTAATCTATCTAATCGAATTTCTAGGGGGGGGAGGGAAAAAAGAGGCTATATACGTCTATGTATCAACAAAATATAAACACGTACAGTGGAAAAAAACACGTTCTTCGTTTTTCTGCGAATATCTGGGAAATGAAAAAGTGATTTGCTTACATAATGACATTATTACATATATGGTGTATTGCAAACCTTATTTTATATTCGAAGCATGGAACACGACTGGAATTAATGTCAAAATTCGCGAAGAAATATAGGTAGCTGGCGACTATGAGTACACACTCAATCAAATCTATACTTGTATCTTGAATTTCTGGATAGATCTGATTTGGCACTCTGTTATAAAACAAAGTTACATTCCTCCTAGTATCATACGTATGAAAAATACTCACCTATAGTTCTTTGAAATGAAAATTTTAGAGTATTTTTATGACTTACCATTATGAATCTTCGCTTCAAAGTGAAACCGGAAAATGAAGCGAAACATCCGTATCCGTCGTGGATTGGACACAGTTTTATCTAAGGATTAGAGAACAATGGGCAGTCTACGGGAGCGGTACGGTCAAGCAAAAATCGGTTTAAAGTCTCCGTCTTTCGATTTTGAGAGATACATCGACTGGAGCCGAGGCTTTACGACATTTTTTGTATATCTTTACTGTTCAAGTCCAAAGCACTGGAGACCTTTTTTGTGGATTCTTCCGTTTGAGATTACTAGTTAGCGGTGTTTTATGTTCGCTAGTTCGTATGTTAAAATGTTGGAAAACATTCATCTCCCAATTAGTCAAATATAGCCTTGATAGCCTTATTTAGTAATTTATTGTTTATTTGGTTGTTTTGTTTGCGCAAGTGAGGCGATGTGTAGTAAAACGTTATCCAAACAAACCAATTATATATATATACGAAATTACGAAGGTGGTAATTAGGTGTGAAACGATTTCAATAGATAATTCACAATATCCTGCAAAGTTTACAATTATAGAAGATTTTTTATAGATAACATGTATCTAGAAGTTAATAGCTATTCTCTGTAAGCATTTGCACTTTTATGAAGGACGCATGGCACGGCATGTCTCAGATTTTGATAAAATTTGTACATAAGGTTGAGTCTGACCCAAAAGTAAAACTTTGTTAAAAATTTTCTTAATATCACATCCGGTTGCCATGGAAACGAACTTTGAATATTGAAAAAATGCATTTTTTTGGCGTTTTTGAAGTCATATATATCATTTATGCAGCATAATCTAAAACAAACACTGATGAATTATCAGTACCCTATCATTGCTCTTTCAAATTAAGTAATAATAATGTTGGGTTTATGGTCTTATCTATATGTTTCCATAGCAACAACACAGGTACCCTATCAAAATAGTGTTTTTGGCATTTTTTCAAAATTTAATGATAAATTACTTACATTTTTGAGGTTTTTATGCAAATAGAACATAAGCATTCACATTGGGACAAAGTTTCTGTTCGTTGCTATGGCAACATGACCTCAAATCGCAAAAATGAAAGCAATTTTTGACAATATTTAGAGTCTCTTTTATACTAGATCATTGAACTTAAATTCAAAGTGATGAAAATTAATAAATGTATTCAAGTAGATCTTTCATAACATGAAAGAAAATGTCTTTAGAATATTCAGGAAATAGCCCGTTGTTATGGAAACGATTGTGTAAAATTGCACATAGGCCCACTTTAAGTCCTTGGATACGGGCATCAAAAGTTAAGTTATCTGAAATTTTTCAAATCTAAAATAAAGTTTAGACTTTGCTTTATCGTAAATGTAAAAAAAGGTTGTGTAAGCCTGTTTCGTTTTCTGAGGAAAAGGCTTCGAAAAACAACAAAAAATGCTTATTCTTATAATGTATGGCCGAATTACTATAGCAACCGTTAATCATTTGAAACTTCTTTATTGTATTTTGATAGAGGCTTACTTGATCTTCATTGATATTGAATTTGATCTTCCTCAGATTAATAATTACTGTTAAAAATAATAAAAAATGGTTGCCATGGTAACATATGTTCCCCATAACTTTGTCACGGTTTTTGAAAGAGCTCTTTGTGTTGGATATACTCCAACAATTTTTATCTGTTCATCATGATGCATAAATTTATAAAATGACTCTGAAGTTGCAAAATAAGTAATATTATAGACCATAGTTACCGTTGCCAAGGTAACTTATGTACATAGCAACAAGTGGGTTTATCTTGAATTTGCTCATTTTATAAAATAAATTCTATTTCCTTATCATATACCCATCAAGAAAGAAGGAAAATTGGAAAATACAAACAGCATTTTGAAATCAACATATCAAAATTAGCTTATTATGTTGTCATGGTAACCAGCCTTTTTTTCAATATCAGACACTTCTAGTGAACTTATTTATAATTTTATGTCCTAATCTTTAGGGTGCATAAAAAATCTTCCATCAATGTCGTATATAGACCAAATTATAGAGCTTCAAATTAGCTCAATTTTGCCAATTTCTCAACTTTAAAGGCCGTTGCCATGGTAACCAGATGACCTAGAAATAAAATCTTCGTCAAATTTTCATTTTTTCATTGGTCCCTACTTATGTGTGAAATTTCATGAAAATCGGAGACCATGCGTGCCGAAATTGTTTAAATGGTTACAGAGAATTGCTATTAAACTCCCATTTCACAATGCATATATATCTTTTCATAGAAAAAAAGCTCCGTTTTTATGCGCCAGGGACGCAGGACTCAGAAGTAGATAAATCACCTGCGGCCGTCCGGGAGAAGGGGGGGGGGGGTAATTTTCCTATAAAATGGTAGAATAAATTTTCTAGCCTGTCCGTTTATTGACTTTATACATACTATGACAAATATGGATAATGACCATATCCCTGTCTACAGTACAAAATCGATAATTCAGAAAATCAGAAACCGAAGGCATACAAAATCAGGACAAAACAGGAACCAAAGCAAACAAAAACAAAAACCTCCACCATATGAAAAGAAGCGATATATATTTTCATATTTTCATCTTTAAAAGCATTTTTGCGCTGTAATGCAACCCCCCCCCCCCCTCTGTCCATGTTAAGTGTGAAATCGCGACCCCCCCCCCCCCCCCCCCTTCACGATTCAAAAAGGCTACGTTGGCGTTACTGATCGCCAAAATCGCCATTGGCGACTAAGTTCTTTTTTTTTTTGGCGATCAGATTTTCTCAAAGTGAACAATTTGGCGATTACGTAAATGCAAACATATTTTTGTATGAGAGAGGTCGTAAAATAAGCTGTTAATGTATCTCCAGCTGTGCGGTAGCGCGCCGTCTAGTTTACAGTCAGATAACGTATTGTGTGTATATCCATTGTACGCAAGTACCGTTAATCAAGTTGATCCGACATCCGTTTGTCAGATAGTAAGACAGTAAAAACAAATCAGGGATTAGGAAGACCACGCGCCCTGCGCCATAGTCCCATTCTGATAAAAAAAAATGGCCCATAAAATCGGTAACTTGCTGCACCTTGGTGCGCATTATTCTACGGTGTCTATTGGTTTTTAATCCTATTTACGTTGTAACGTAGATTAGTAACCAAGAGCAGTAACGTGTGGATCACAGCTTACTGTGCATGGCCAGTCAGAAGCACAAAATTCTTCTGTTCACTGACAATTAAAAGGTTCTTTGCTATTATGATACAGTATTGATTTTTCTCCGACATTCTATTTAGTCCTCATTCAGCGCCTTAGATTTAAATCTCCAACGTTCACTTACGTATCTTATCTACGTAAAGGTAATTGTGTATGCCTTCATCTGTAAATAATCATGTCATTTTTATGCCCCCGGAATCACAGATTCGGGGGCATATAGTTTTTGGCCTGTCCGTCTGTTTGTCTGTCTGTTTGTCTGTTTGTCTGTTTGTCTGTTTGTCCATACTAAAAACTTTAACATTGGGCATATTTCTTTTTTGCTTTTCCTTGTATTCCGGTCTTTTTTTATTATTATTTTACTTTGTTTACATGATTCAGCTTTGTCTGGATACACGTCCTTCATCAATCGATTTCTTTTTTTTTTTTTCGCGGACTTGTTTGACCAGAACAAGGAGCACGCACTTTTTTCTTTTCTTTCCTTTTTTTTAATTGCATTATCGTATGGTCTTCAATTGGTTTTCTCTGAAAGTCCAATCATCGTGAATCGAATTATTGCTAAGGAGCGATACTTTTACAATCAATGGGCAGATCTTACTCACGGGGGGGGGGGGGGGGGGGCTATGAAAATCAGCTTTACTAAAATGGCAAATTCCAGGAGGTGGGGACTGGATCCTGACCTCATATCTCTAGATCCGCGTGTTGACATACAATTCAAAGCTATACTCGTTTAAAGACGGGTGCTCATAAAGCGATTAAAAAAGGTAAAAACCCCATCCATTGATTTAAAAAAAGAGAATTTAAAAAAGGGGGGGGAGTGGCGCGTTAATGCAATCGCATTTGACAGGTAGGATCTTCCATCTGGTTCAGTGGGGATTACTAATGGACGTGTTTTCACACCTTATCGGCATATCATCTACCTTCAATCGCCGTTTGATTTACCGTTCTCGAAATCTGAAGGGGGTTGGAATGCGACTTTGTCAAAAAAAAAAATGAAATGTGACTTTGTAAAAAAAAAACAATATCGAGAAATAAATCTTACCAGCTGGCGTAAAATTCTGTATTTTATTTTAATAGGCAGCGACTAAAAAAATATGTTATTGCAGAAATATTAGATGCCGCAAATGCATGTTCACGTAGCTCCCTCTGGCTATTTCTAAAATTTTACAGTAAAAAGTCAGGGGAAAGGGAGGGTTATATAATTCCAAACTCCCCGGTCGAGCTCCCTTGTACATATCTATATGTCGATATCACAACTCACTCTTCAAATTTGATTACTTCAATTTGTACCCATTGACTGACCACTTAAAATAACATGATAATTTTACGGACGAACGCATACACAAGTACCTTTACGTAGATAAGATACGTAAGTGGACGTTGGACATTTAAATCTCGGGCGCAGAACGAGGATAAAAAAGAATGTCGGAGAAAAATCAATATCGTATCATTATAGAAAAGAACCATTATGGTGAGCGGATCCACACTATTACGACCCCGGGGTCAGACGAGTACCCATGACAGTGTAGAGATCGCCGCTCTAATGGCTTTGTTTGTCCAGCAATATACCTGTCACCTGTATAATTAGCACTAATTAATTTGTTTGGAAATTTGATTGTCTGTTCACTACGGCGCGGCGTGCTTAACGTGATACACAACTGGGGATTTTGCATTACATCTGGAGTAATCTTTCATATAGCATTTATTTTATCAACGCTAGTTTAATATGTTTTTAATAATAAGAAGTGAACAAGGACCGACGATTCATTGCATCTTTCACATGCCTATTATAAGTACCCGTGCAGTGTAAAGAGCCTACAGACATAATTTGATCATGCTTCAATTTTAATGTGAATAGATTCCGCTTCATCTGGACTTGACGCCAGAAGATGTAAATTTTCATTATTTTGACCCGCTTATCCGATATAAAAAAAGAGTAGGGATGAAAATAAGGTAGATCCACAGGAGCTTGATGCCAACAACCCTCAATGACACCCGCCCCTTCACGTCTCTCTATAGTCAATATATATAAGGAAAGTAGAGGCGGATATTCTTGTGGATCGTTGGCATCGAGTCAGGTTATCAGAAACATTTTTAGGCTCAATTTACAAAATGTACTTATGTTTCATGTCCAAATGTTTAAATCATCATTTTATTTATACATGACATGCTTAAAAACAAGTTTCTATTCATCCGTAAGAAATAGCACCTGGTCAGGTAACACCTGGACAGGTAACATCTGGACAGGTAATTGTCAGCGCGGCAATCAACCGCAACGCCACCGCAACTCCCGGCGATCTTGGCACCGCGATGAAGTGATTTGCGGGGGTCAGCGGCGATGCTGAGGTGGAATTCCACCTTAAATAAGCCAGCCGCGATAGGTGGGCTCAGTAAAAAAACAATTTGCCGTATGTGTAGCTAGTGATAAAACTTAGTTTGTGGGCAGAAACACTATTTAAAATGTCAAATATATACAATTTACCATTTTTAGCCAGTAGGCATTCTTTTTAATCACAATATTCTTCATTTTGCACGTTATTTGATAAAGTTTGTAGTTAAAACATTTGAATGTATCTCATACGTATGTGTACTGAGAAAAATAGTCATCAGATAATGCTGAAGTTTCCAAAACAAGCGAGAATTCCTGCTATAACGTAATTCACGCTGCGTAACGTAATTCACTTTTGGGTATCTTGATTGATTACAGAGGACAGTGATTGCACATAGTAATACTGAATCACACAGATGTATACAAAAGATGATATGTAAGATAGAATCAGCTTTGAAATACAAAAGAAATACAATAATACAAAGTAGCTATATGTACAAAAACACTTTGCGTTTCTTGTCTGTAAGATGTTCTATTTGAAGTATGTTTAAACATGCCAGATGATTCAAGTTTGTGATATATTTTGATCTAGCATAGATTCAGATCCTGTTTGAAGGTCTACAGAGCAATTGATCGGCAAGGGATTGTTAAGTTAACCATAATTATTTCATGGAAAATAAAACTTTAAAATAATTTTTGTGAATTACGTTACGGCACTTTTGGTGATGAAAACTCTAAAAATTGGAAGCTAAACATGATAATTTTGGGGTCTTCTGTTAAAGTTTTTATCATATCAATTCAAATCATCATTTAAAAAGAATTGGGATGGTGGTTTTCAAAATATGTCTGTGCAAAAACGAATTTGAGAAGCTAAATACATGTGAATACTCTTAATCATAAAACATTGCATGACAATATTTGATGTCATTTGGCTGTAATATGCAATATTTTTTTATTTCTCCAGGTACGATTTACTGTTCTATGATCGTGTCCTCTTGATATAAAATGCTATCAGAGATAAAACAAGTGAAATATTGCTTAAAAGGTGACGTAATTCCTCGATTCGTGAATTACGTTACGAGGTACTTTCAATGTTTGTCTTTATCTTATAGCCATTCCCTCCGAGTTATTGTAGATTTTGTAGTTTATATGTTTTTACTATCAACTAAAAGCAAAATCTGAAGAATCTGTTTTACTCTGCTATCCCTTAAAATCAAACTATCATAACTGAAAAACACCAATAACTTAAATTTCGTGATTAATTAGCACGAATAGCTTTGAAATATTATAAATTAGCTGCTCTCCTTCATGAATATACGAAAATCTATCCTAAATGTATTCGTTGACCAACATAATGACTACAGTTACTAATAAAGCAAACTATTGAACACTTACGGCGCTTTTCATTGTCAGAAAATTTTATTATTAATATATGCCCTCATATGTAACGTAATTCACATACAATTACACAGCAGTCTACATCTTATTAAATTTCTGGCTAAAATGCTGATGAAAAATTTTTCTATAGCCTTTTCCAAAACACATATATACCAAGCTTCAAAATTGACATGGTTTTGAAATATTCCTGATCTTAAAGTTTGCGGCCGTTTTGAACTTGCAATTGGCGCAACTTAACTGATTTTGAATGAAAGAGTACATTCTTTGGTTGGATGGTTCAAATTGTCTATGACAGAATATCATCACCATTCTGGAGAGTAGGACATCATAGTGTATGACGAGTTCCCCATATCGACCGTAGAACTTCCTCAGTGACGATGTTAGTCGGTCACAAATATATTTGACATCATGTATCGATATTATTCTGTGTTCGTAGTTTTGCCAAATACTATATCATGATTACGGTCTTATCGATTGTGAATAAAGACGTAAATGAGGTTAATAAGTTTTCAAGATAATTTACAATTACATCAGTTTAATATAGCATTCTCTTTGGTCACGGGAACGATATTGTAGTTTCTAAGGAGCTGAGAATTCTTTTCAAAAGATAACTTTACTATTCAAAGAGGTGCTTACTCTCTATTTACATTATTTTATTTGGGCTCGCAACACTTCGACGCCCTTTTCAGTTTGTCACGAACATGGTATACTATATTTATTACAGACTAAAATGATTTAGGGTGTACTTGATGATATTGATAGAAATATAGTACACATAAAAGGATGCATTTAATACTCATACGTTAGCAGATGGAAGATTTTTTCCGTAATCTTATATATACTATTCTTCGGACATATAATATTTTCTCAAAAGCAGCATTCTTATTCTCATAATTTGTGGAATGGACAAGCTTGATAATCATTAGACTTCCTTGTATAATAAGTTGAACTCTATGAATTAAAAAGTAAATAACAAATAACATAAAAGGCAACATTCTAATTTCTAGATCATTCGGGGCATGAACAAGATTTTTTAGAGAAGATAAGATTGATCTCCTTTGATTTAAAATGTAAACTCTGAAGTAAAGTTTGATGATGAGTCACGCGGACGAAGCACGCAATGGACAGGTTGTCCTTACTATTACTCAATGTGTGTCCAATTACATTACGATATGTGATCAATGATTACTACATATAATATGGATCTCATAGAATACAGGACTTCCTGGATAAAAACAAACCCGGTATCACATTCTACTGTTGGCAGATATTTATTATCAATATTCAAATTACTCTACAGGGGCCCCGCGATACTCTAGGCCCTTTTGAACGTCCAACAGGTAATGATTTATTGAATGAATACATGTAACTAAAGTTCATGAAAGATAAGAGAAATTTAGGACGTACTTTAACCAATCTTATAAAAAGACGACGAACGCTCTCCAAGCTTACATATATAACACAGTAACGAAAAGAGGAATATTGAGAATTTACGTTTTTGAGCATCTGACCATCATTTTCATAGTTTATAGACATAGACCAGATGGACTACCTTTGATTATGAAAAGTTAAACTCTAGAAGAAGGTTTGATAATGAGTCACATGGACAAAGCACGCTACGGACGGATGTCCTTACTGTTACTTAACGTTTGCCCGTTTACATTACGTCATGTGATCAATGATTACTATGTAAAACATGGATCTACCAATCTACAGGACTTCATAGATAAAAACAAGCATGACATTTATCATATATTGAACAGAAGATGTTGTTGTAGACCGATACAAAGTACGTCAACTCCTATGAACAGGTCACAGTGGGATCGTCTTTTCATCAGGAACTCGTCGTCATGTCGCACAGGATATACAGGGGACTGTCCGTGTCTATATGACGCAAAGCCCGGTGTCACATCAGACGTTATGGACATCACACTATGTTGTCTTTTTATAAAGAATATTTGCTCAAGACATGCTGGAATTGATATGTCTCATATTGAAACCATTCGCACGATCCGTAATCATATAGTTCATGCCAAAAGTGCGCAGCTAGATCTACTCATTTATAATGGGTACTGGAACAGAGTTAGATTCGCTCTCCTTGACCTCGCCATCAATGTGTCGCAGACAGTACACGCTGATACTTTGAACATGATACAAGAGCTAGAAAATCAAATAGGGAATGCTGGTGAACTAGGAGAAATTAGAAAAGTACTTCTCGATCAAAAAAGAATAGAAGAGGTAGAAGAGGTTTGTATTTAAGTCATATCTTGATTTATCTTTGTGTCGCATACGTGATCTGAAATCTACTTATTTCAACAGTCCCTTGATTTTTCGACACTATTTACACAACGATCCCACACTCTTAATTGAAAGAAAGACTCGAAAAACTATAAGTAATGCGTTGACAAGCAAGAACGGAAATCGCAAATACAAATTCATTGTTCTTAAGCCCCTGTCACACTTTGGCGAATTTGAGCTACAAGTTTTGTACGAGTGCTGACGAGTCATAACTCGCCGTTATTACCCCGAGTTAGTCTTGATTTTTTTGTGATTATGACATGAGTTCGATATTTGCTCGAGATATCTACGAGAATAGTACGACACTTGGCGACACTCTACGATTTGTGCATGACATCTCGATAAACGAAGACTTTAGTACGAGAAGATACGAGTTTAGCTCGAGTTTATACGAGATGTGGCTACATGCCTACGAGATAAGCACGAGATAAGTACGAGTTATGACGAGCTGAGTACGAGAAGTGTTCGAGTTATGTCAACACGTTATGAATTTGGTATAAATTTTTGTGAAGTCTTTTTTAGCTCACCCGATCTAAAAGCCTTTGACAGGGATTGGTATTGTTATTATTATATGTAGCATTTCGACCGTCGACGTCTTCCTTATGTATGATTGGCGTTTATTGACTCACGTTTTCCTCCTCAAGACTGCTGGAAAATTTGAATGAATTGGTGTGTACGAGCTTCAAATGTCACGATACATTTGGTAACCAGAAAAATGAGACGAACGACGGACTGATGTAGCGCCATGATCATTGAATGAATTGGTGTGTACAAGCTTCAAATGTCACGATACATTTGGTAACCAGAAAAGTGGGAGGGTTGTGCGCACGTAATCAATATAACTACACCATTTACCACTTGCGTAGCAGATGGCCGTCCTAAGTCGGCACCGGTTACCCATTGGGCTTGTTGGTTTATATATAGTCTTTTGTGTCTAATGTTTCTATGTAGTATGTTTCTTTTTCATCTCTTACTGTGTTGGAATTCTCTATATTTTCGCATCGGATGTTTCGGTATTTACCTGCTGGTACTGCAACCGGGTCTGGTTGGAAATCCCCTCCTTAATCAAGCAGCAGGCAATCTAAAATATTTTGTTCATTTCATTTTTTCTGGACTTTAAATGATGATAACAATATCATATTTGACAACATGTATTGATATCATTCTGTGTTCGTAGTTTTGCCAAATACTATATCATGATTACAGTCTTATCGATTGTGAATAAATGCTAAACGTCTTTAAATTCAATAGCATCATTTAAAACCTGATAAATTTACATCATAGACCAGGCATGCACGTTTCGGGTACTTAACCCACGTCAGTGATCCTCAATCTAAATAATGCAATATGGCCAAAAAGTATGAAAATTATAATGCCCAAAATGTACCAAAAGACGTAGCGGAATGGGAGGGATATGATGCTACAGGACCAACGTTTTAGAAATTTCAAGAAATTTTGTAACAGAAAATTTCAAATGCGTTGAAGAGACAGACGATCAACCAAAGTTGATCGAACTTGGCTACATGTGCCCTCGGGGACTCTTGGTCTACCAGCACTGACACTCGCCAAGTAGTTCAAATGTTAAACGTCTTTAAATTCTTTAAGACGTAAATGAGGTTAATAAGTTTTCAAGATAATTTACAATTACATCAGTATTCTCTTTGGACACGGGAACGATATTGTAGTTTCTAAGGAGATGAGATTTCTTTTCAAAAGAGAAATTTACTATTCAAAGAGGTGCTTACTCTCTATTTACATTATTTTATTGGGGCACGCAACACTTCGACACCCTTTCAGTGTGTCACGAACATGGTATACTAGATTTATTACAGACTAAAATGATTTAGGGTGTACTTGATGATATTGATAAAAATTTAGTACAAATAGAAGGATGCATTTAATACTCATACGTAAGCAGATGCAAGGTTTTTTCCGTAATCTTATATATATTATTCTTCGGACATATAATATTTTCTCGAAAGCAGCATTCTTATTCTCATAATTTGTGGAATGGACAAGATTGATCATCATTAGACTTACTTGTATGAAAAGTTAAATTTTATGAATTAAAAATTAAATAACAAATAACATTAAAGGCAACATTCTAATTTCTAGATCATTCGGGGCATGAACAAGATTGATTTCCTTTGATTTTGAAATGTAAACTCTGAAAAAAAGTTTGATGATGAGTCACGCGGACGAAGCACACAAGGGACAGGTTGTCCTTATTATTACTCAACGTGTGTCCAATTACATGACGACATGTGATCAATGATTACTACATATAATATGGATCTCATAGAATACAGGACTTCCTGGATAAAAACAAACCCGGTATCACATTCTACTATTGGCAGATATTCATAATCAATATTCAAATAACACTACAGGGGCCCCGCGATACTCTAGGCCCTTTTTTAACGTCCAACAGGTAATGATTTATTGAATCAATACATGTAACTAAAGTTCATGAAAGATAAGAAAATTTAGGACGTACTTTAATCAATCTTATAAAAAGACGACGAACGCTCTCCAAGCTTACACATATAACACAGTAACGAAAAGAGGAATACTGAGATTGTACGTTTTTGAGCATCTGAGCATCATTTTCATAATTTATAGACATGGACCAGATTGACTACCTTTGATTATGAAAATTTTAACTCTAGAATAAGGTTTGATAATGAGTGACGTAGACGAAGCACGCTACGGACGGATGTCCTTACTGCTACTTAACGTTTGCCCGTTTACATTACGTCATGTGATCAATGATTACTATGTAAAACATGGATCTACCAGTCTACAGGACTTCCTAGATAAAAACAAACATGACATTTATCATATATTGAACAGGAGATGTTGTTGTAGAATTATACAAAGCGGGGTAACTCCTCTGAACAGGTCACAGTGGGATCGTCTTTTCATCAAGAACTCGTCATCATGTCGTAAAGGTTATACAGGGGACTGTCCGTGTCAATATGACGCAAAGCCAGGTGTCACATCAGACGTTATGGACATCACACTATGTTGTCTTTTTATAAAGAATATTTGTTCAAGACATGCTGGAATTAATATGTTACATATTGAAACCATTCGAACGATCCGTAACCATATTATCCATGCTGAAACTGCACAATTGGACGTGCTAACCTACAATGGTTATTGGAATCAAGTGAAAACTGCTCTCCTCGACCTCGCTAACTACGTTTCGCCCACCGTACATACAGATACATTGCGTTTTATACAAGATTTGGAAACTCGAGTCATGAATGTCGGTGAATTAGGAGAAATCAGGAAAGGGATTGTCGATGAGAAAAGAGTCAAAGTGTTAGAAAAGGTTTGTTTGATACCACAAATTCAAAATAACTTAGTGTACATCAACTCTTCTTTTCTAAAATCTTGAACTTGGAATAGGTATATTGGTGAGGGGGATACATATAGTCCAAGTAAAGTTAGAAGTACAAGTAATATGAAATAAGCTCACATTGGAAGAATGCCTTGTGGACAAATGTTTAAAACGAACCTGAAGGAAGCTCAAGTGAGCAATGATCATGGCGCTACATCAGTCCGTCGTTCGTCCGTCGGTCTTCTGTCTCTTCTCTTCAAAACCTGTACATACTTTCGCTTAACTTAACAGGAAATAAGTAATCAAAACCCTCTACAATGTTTGTTATTTTTCGAACTGATAGGTCAACAAATACGACCTCCAAGGGCTCTGATTGACTGAGGCGTATTCGACATCTCGCTGCACAGAATTTCAAGAACCAGTCTTAGACGAAGCAAGTACAGACAACCCAAATTGATATGATAATTAATCATTTAATTGTGTAGCAGTCGACTGCATAAGTCGGCACCGGTTGCCAAATGGTATCGTTGGATTATGTGCGTCTGTTGTGTTTGATGTTACTGTGCTGTTTTCGGTGATCCTTGTCCCTGTTGTGTCTCTTGCTGTACATATCAACGGTTTATTTTTTCATAGATTGTATTGTTGTTTTGCTGTGTGTGTTGCAAATGTCAAAGGTCTTCAAATTCAATAGGATCATTTGAAAACAGATAAATTTACAGCATGGGCCAGACATGCGCGTTTCGGATATTTAACCCTCGTCAGTGATCCTCAATCTAAACAATGATATATGGCCAAAATATGTGGAAATTATGTCCAAAATATACCGAAAGATGTAGCGATATGGCTGGGATATGATGCTACAAGACCAAAGTTTCAGAAATTTAATATTATTTTGTAAACAGAAAATTTTAAATGCTTTTGAAGAAACGACAAACCAAAATTGATCGAACTTGGTCCACCAGCAGTGACACTCACCAAGTGGTACAAATGTTAAAGTCTTCAAATTCATGAGCGTCATTTAAAAGCAGATAAGTTTATAGCATGGACCAGAGATGCACTTTAAGGGGTTTTTGATGCTCGTCAGAGATCATCAATTTAAACAATGAAATATGGAAAAATATGTGGAAATTATGTCAAAAATATACCGAAAGACGTAGCGAGATGGCTGGGATATGATGCTTTAGGACCCAAGTTTCAGATATTTAATAAAATTTTGTAAACAGAAATTTTTGAATGCTTTCGAAGAAACGACAAACCGAAATTAATCGAACTCGGGGATTCTGGGTCCACCAGGAGTGACACTCACCAAGTGGTACAAATGTTAGTCTTCAAATTTATTAGCATCATTTAAAAGCAGACCAATTTACAGCATGGACCAGACTTGCAAGTTTCGGGTATAACCTAGTATTCTTGAAAATCCCCTCCTCTCTTGTTTATCTGATATAACTATGATCTTTCAAAAAAATGACCATCAGACTAAAACTATCCGTCTTCTGTACTCAAGATCCTCTACTACAATGACCACTTTCAGCCTTTTGTCCTCAACTTTATACTTCTTTTATACGTCTTCTTGATAAGCTTTCAGAATTCATTGACCATTGATTTACTTGAAATTTCAAAATATGGGTCCTTACGCATCATGTTCCATCCTTAATTCCACTCTTTTATAATCGTTTGAATATGTTTTCACTGTTTGGACCCTCAATGTTTTGTTTTTTGGATAACTGAGAGACTTCTATACCAGAAACGTCTATGTCTTGTCCATTCTGTATTTGAATTTTCTGCTCACCTGAGCAAAGCTCAAGTGAGTACTTGTCATAGCGCGCTGTCCGTTGTCTGTCCTTCCGTCGTCCGTTTGTCGTCCGTGCGTCCGTCCGCGTAATTTTTTTTTACATTTTCGACATCTCCTCTGCTACCGCCGAGCAGAATTTCACAAAACCTTACACAAAGAAAGTGCTCAAGGTCATCTACCAAGTTTTTTATGTTTTTATGCCAATTGGTCAACAAATATGGCCGACGAAGGCTGTGATTGGATGACGCATTTTCGACTTCTCCTTTGCAACCGCTGCACAGAATTTCACAAAACCTTACAAGAAGCAAGTACACAAGGTCCTCTACCAAGTTTTTTTTGAGGGGGGGGGGGTGGAAGTGCCGATCCTTCAACAAATATTGCGACCGAGGGCTCTGATTGGTTGAAGAATCTTCGACAACTCTTCTGTAACCGCATTACAGAATTTCATGAAGCCTAACAGGACGCAAGTACTCAAGTTCCTGTACCAAGTTTGTGTTTTTTTTTGTGCCGATCGATCAACAAATATGGCGGCTGAGGGCTCTGACTGGTCGATACATTTTCAAATTTTTCTCTTCAGCCGCTGAATACAATTTTATGAAACCTTACTGGAAGCAAGTAATCAAGGCCCTCCACCAAGTTTGTGTTTTTCATGCCGATCTGTCAATAAAAATATGGCCGCCGAGGGCTCTGATTCGCTGACATATTTTTGATTTCTCCTCTGCAACCGCTGCACAGAATTTTACAAAACCTTATAGAAAGGAAGTGCTCAAGGTCCTCTGCAAAGTTTTTTATGTTTTTTTTTTTTTGTCTCAATTGGTCAACAAATATTGCCGACGATTGGTAGACGCATTTTCGACAAATTCTTCTCTGTAACCGCTGCACAGAATTTCACAAAACCTTACAGGAAGCTAGTACTCAAGGTCCTCTACCACGTTTTTGAGGGAGGGGTTGTGCCGATCGCTCAATAAATATGGCTGCCGGGGACTCTTATTGGCTGACGCATTTACTACATCTTTTCTGCAGTCTATGAACAGAATTTCACGCAACCTTACAAGAAGCAAGTACTCAAGGTCCTCTACCAAGTATGTGTTATTCGTGCCGATTTGTCAACAAATATGATCGCCGCGGGCTCTGATTGACTGATACAATTTCGACTTCTCCTCTCTGCTGTTGCATATAATTTCACGAAACCTTACAGGAAACAAGTTATCAAGGTTATCCACCAGGATTTTGGTTTTTCGTGCTGATCGCTCAACAAATATGGCCATCGAGAGCTCTGATTTGCTGATGCATTTTTTTTAACTTCTCCTTTGCAACTGCTGCACAGAATTTCACACAACCTTACACGAAGCAAGTACTCAAGGTACTCTACCAAGTTTGTGTTTTTTGTGCAAATTGAATTACAAATATGACCATCGAGGGCTCTCATTGGCTGATTCATTTTCACAATCTCCAAAACTGATGCTCATAATTTCATGAAACCTTTAAGAAAGTAAGTACTCAATGGCCTCCACCAAATTGTCCACTATCATTGTTTTGTTTGCAATTCAGGTGAGCGATGTAGCCTACTTAGGCCTCGTGTTTATCATAAATGATGACATCACATTGAAGACTTACTTATATATAAAACATTTTCACCACTTTGATTAGTGTCATTGCTGGTGGACACAAGGTCCCCGAGGTCACATATGGATAAGCGCCGATCAATTAAATTGATCTACTTCATCTCTTCTTTTATTTCATTTTCTGATCAATCCATTTTATCTTTTTTCCTCGTTTGCAAATTTCTTCAAGAAGGTTTAGAGTTGGATCACTGAATTATTCAAGTTCAAATATGACACGAAAAGATATTTTTCTTATAGTTCTAGTCTATGGATTTGGATAAGAATTCTATCATCAAATCTAAAATACACAAGATTAATATTCATAAAAAGATCCTCTAAATAACACTTACGGGGTCGACCTAAGGAGAATCTCAAAGGTTGCTATATTAGAAAAACTAGTCAAAATTGGATGATAGTGTATTTTCTGATGATTTCATCGTAGTCATTTATAAAAAAAACCCCACTTGATTCTTTGAATTTCAGAGAGAAAAAAAATATTCATGGAAAAACGTATGAATAACAGCGTGTGGTTAAGCTGGTAACATCTCAAAGTTATTATTTCTATTGAAAGCAGTGTAATTCTGACAAAAATAACACTAAACATCTTTTTGGTATAGTTTTTACTATCTATGCGATATATATTAGAATCAAATAATGAACCAATGCCCATCAATAGCGATAGAAGAAAATGTTCAAGAAATAAAAAAATTAAAACCAGGGGATTTGACAGAGGGAACATCTCAAAATTGTTGACATAAAAATGTTTTTTGGCACATGGAGCGACTTAAACGTTTTGATATTATTTCTTAGCGTTTCTAAATTATTTTTCGGGGAGGAGGAGGAATCCCACATAACGTCGAAAAAAGGGGAGAGGGGAATCAACCTTTGATTTTGAAAAAAAAAATTATACGTGAAAACGGGGGAAATAAGGATATTTAGCGTGTTTCGAAGTCTTCCTCTAGATCCTCATTGTAAGCTTTAGTGCGGATGCTTTTCCTCTTGTCTCCACAAAGGGCTTTGTACTGGAAACATTGCACGGTGACCAAGACTGTTTTCAGACTCCTCGCCTACCGTCTACCTGTCAAGATGCTGATTGCACCCGTCAATGATTGACACTACTTTATAAGTTAACATTTCAAGGAATACGGGCGCCGTAAGTTTATTTCACCGCTCTTTTGCAAAGGCGGAAACAATAACAAAAATGTAAAACAAGTTTTTAACGGATAAAAGCAATTCATGTGCGAGGATCAATATTTGATATTTAGTAGCATATGGAGCTCAAGATCTAGATTTTCTATACATGAACAAGAGGGATTAATTTACTTTTCATATCTGTTGCAAAAAGGGACACAAATTAGAACTGAGAATTTTTTTAAACAATTTACAGAGGAAACATTCTTCTAACATAAAGAAGCAAAGCGCGTATCATAATTTTATTTTTATAATTATGGATTTAGATGATCCTGATCAAACATGGATTTAGAAAGACCCTGTTCAAATTTCATATGTCAACATAAGCGTCAAGTTACTCCTTTTTTATTTCTAAGCAAACAACTTGAAAAAATATTATAAGATTATTTACGCCATTCCTGTTCATGACAGTTTCACAGTATTTTGCCACGTGTTTCTTTATAGCCGTGAGTGCTGACGTCAGATTTCTAGACAAGATTGTTGTTTAGCAGTTGTTAGAATTAGCAATGTATCGAAACTTGTAAGGAGACTTGTGAAGTTTGGTATACAGTATATTGTAGGGATATCCAATTTAGAAATAGGGATGTTAAAAGAAGAAATTTCACTGTTATGTTTGTTCAAAATATTGGGAACACTTTCGTTGCTTTCGATATAAGTATTAGTAGAGGAAAGTTCCGAAACTAAAGTTGATATGTAGTAGCGTTTTCAAATAATTATGGTGTTGTTTGCTGCTTTGTCTGCAGGCGCGAAGGCATATTTTTCATGTAAATTACGTAACTCGGATTTGAAATATCTTTCAGATTGAGTAACTCTATAGATTCAAACCAGCTAACACTTTGTAGCTTATAGAATGCAATGGTGGTTAATCTAAAATAAAACAAACAACGTTATTTTGACATACTTGTAGTTTTTGTTGTAACCTTTAAGTAAGACCAGAGTACCAGGCAAAAATGCAGGCATAATCAATGTGACATGTTATTAGTGCAGAATAAAATGACATTTTAATTTTGATATTTAGAAATTAAGCTTGTCTATATAAAAATCTTAATCTGGTGTTAACCTTGTTTAACACTGAATCCACAATATATTCACCACTAAGATAGTTGTCAATAATAACACCTAAATATTTTACATGGTAAGATGACTGTATGATATGACCATTGCACGCGACATAAAAAAACTAAAACCTTTTCGAGTTTTTGTTTTGGACCAAATAATATGTATTCAATCTTTCCAAGGTGTAAGGAAAGTTTCTTATCAACAAGCCATTCAGAACATTGTTTCAAAACTACTCCAAGCTTCTCTGGTATTACATCTTGGTTTAAGATCCAAGCTTCTCTGGTATTACATCTGGGTCTTTGTGCACAAAAATATATAGCACTATCTCCAGCGTACAACACAAGTTAACAAATATCATCTACACTGATGGACATGTCATTCACATATATAAGATAAAGAAGGGGCCCTAAGATACTGCCCTAAGGCACTCCACATGTGATATATCCAGAATCGGACAAAACTTTATTAATTTGAACATATTGTTTCCTGTCGCTTAGATAAGATTTAAACCAATGTACAGACAGAATTCCAATAGATTTCTGTTTTTTACAGAACATTTCATGAGCAACAGTGTCAAACGCTTTTTGTTAATCGAGGAGTAGCATACCAGTGAATAAACCTTTTGAAGTATTAGTTTTCACCAAGTCAAAAAGATGTATAAGACATGTATCTGGAATATTCTGTTCTAAAACCTGATTGAAATACAAAAAGGAGTTTGTTTCATCTAAAAAAATGTACGACTTGTGAATAAACAGATCTTTCTAAAATCTTTGATACAATAGTTAAAATGCTGACGGGTCGATAATTTCCTGCCTCAAAGGGAACTATTTTTCTTGTACAGATATCATCATATCATCAGGTACAATACTACTAGCAATGGAAAGATTTACTATAAATGTAATAGGTATTTTTTAAATGGGTGCACCATCACGAATAAACCTGGCTGAGAAATCTCCTAATGCCGCACTTTTCGATGGATTCAAATTCAAAATTTCTATGTACACAAATTCTTCACTGACTGGTGTAAGTTTTTATACATTCTTTTCTTTGTTTCTCTTTTCATAAAAAGATTTAAAAGTCCGCACATTGAGCGCAAGAATGTTCTATCTGCCCTTTTCCTCTTTTCGAGAAAATCGACTTTCAAAACTTTGCCATTCTGTTTTATATATAAAGGGGTATGGACAAACTGTTATTCGTCATATTGGATTTTATGTAGTGTATTATCGAAATTATTTCCTTACACTGAGTAAAGAGTACAACTTAAACAACTTTCACCCCAAGTATTCTCCACCTCATTAGCTACATTTTCCAATCTTTCCTACGAAAAATTACACTTATATTTTACTAGAACACTTTTAAATTGATTCACCGACCTCCACAGCTGCACCTCAGAAAAATTCATTAATATAACTATAACTTACCTTAATCATTACATTGATTCTATGTCTACGACCATTTGTCCTTCAATTTTGAGTACACGATCCCAATATCTTATAAATCTCATGTTTTCACAATACGGGGTCCTTTCAAACACTAATTTTTACAGGTAGCCATTTTCACGTGCCGATCAGCCCCAACATAGGTAGAAAAATAAATGATTCTAAACATCCTTGGGTAATTCACTAAAATTTCGACTGTTTGTGATTCATTTATTAATTATTACATGATATATATTAGAAAAGTGGGATAGACTTGTGAATTATTGGTGACACATTACCCATGTGCAACATTCCGAGGATCCGCCTCTGGATTCCTCTCTATGTAGATATGGCCACTAGCCCCACGCGTGTAAAATGAATAAAGCCGGCATTTTGAGAAAGTTTGATCAAAATTGGAGGACAAATGTTTGAAGACATATGATCATAGTAACATTAAAGAGTTAAAGAAGATCCTGACGATAATCTCAACAGCACTCACAAGAGAGCACCAAAATGAGCATCGACGGACCCCTAGCAAGCTAAAGGTGGGACCATGTGCCCGAGAGGAGTAAGCATCCCCTGTTGGCTAGCCGCACCCGTCGTCGATCGATGTTCATGCACGAGAATGAAAACAATATAAAAAATGCATGCACTGTCTGAGGTCATGTCTATATAGAAAGTGCTATGGGTAACATGTCAGGGAAAAATATTCAAAACACTTACTGTAGGTAGGTTAAAGTACTAATCATGAATTCCGCAGAGCTGTAGCTGTGCAGTTCGGTGCACCCAGTTCAAATGGTCGTCGTGAAAAATATTGATGCAGTTTTTGCTCAGAAAGATGGGAAAATGAAGATGTTGAGGTACAGAAAACTAAGTTTGAAAATGGTTAGAATTTGAGTCTTAATTCTGCAGAACGGCAGATTTTCAAGAATGCTTCATGTCAAATCCAATATGACCGGTAAACTTTTGTTCATACCCCTTATATTAATGACATGATCCATGCCATAAAGCATCATTTATCAGAATAATACATGAAAAGTAGCTAGTATGTGTAATTTTATATCAAACAGTTAATATTTCACATAAAATTCGAAATTTTTACACGGAGATAGAACAGTGAGGTTAAATCCAAGTACACTTTCCTTTAGTGCATAAATGTTCCAAAATAAATAAAGGCTTCATTAAAAGAATAAAATCTTATTTATTAACATTGTTCCTTAGTAATATCCATTAAAAACAATAATTCTCAAATGCGTGACATCAATTCTTAAGAATTAAACAAATTTGAGGGAATGGAAGGCAGTGCAACATAAGCATGGTGCACCACTCCCACCACCATCAAACTTCCACCCCATCTGTATCTTTTCTCTTTCAATGTCCCCATCTGTTTAACCAATATTGAAATTCTCCGTTTTATTCTCTTCCTTTTCCGACATTGAATCCTGACGATGGAGCCCATATATTTCTTGCAGCTTTCTTTTTAGAATACCCTCCCTCCTTTTAACGACTTTCAACATATCTGATGGTCAACGCAATGATAATAATCACGAAAATTGTGACAGCATGCAGAATGAATGCTTTATTATTCAGAAAATGGAAAAATAGCAATAAATTAAATATGGAAATGGAACATTTTGTAGGAATGCAGGTATAACAATATTGCACGCAACCTCCATGGTCATGTGATTAAATATTACTCATTAATTGGACATTAGGGACATTCAACATTATTGCGCTAAAACAGAGCAATTTTTCAGATTGCATAAGTAAAACCCGTGAATATACTTTAATAGAAAAGTGGAATTCAAGTTTTATTAACGGGAGGAGATATTAGAATAGTTTCTGGAGATGCCGATGGTATTTTTATCTCATTTTTGTTAAAAATGGAGATAGAACACTTATGCACTCAATGAGTGGTTATTGACATTTTCAAAACTGAAAAAATTAGTACAGTTTGGCAATTAACACACTTCATTGAAGAGGCTATAGTTGTGCAAAAATGGTTTAAATGGTTTGCAACAAATTTACTGTCATGACATATTTCGTCGTTAATTTTCAGACATACTGAACCTTCATTTTTTTTGTTTGCTTTTAAAACTTAAATCCTTCAAATGACCCCATAATTATTGTTGAATTGTCCTTATCCTGTTGGATTTGGTTCTTTAAATACTCAGATTTGGCTACTTTAATTTGCCTCTTAATTTCATTTCTAAGCATACACATTTTTTTAGACCAAGCCTCATTAAGTCTGAATAGTTAATGCCTTAATAATCATTCAATTACTTTATAACAGAGTATGTCAAACGTAGAAAAAGATGTTGAAATAGCAAGAAAAGACAATGAACAAGTAAAGAAAAGTGTGAAGGAGACAGCAGAGAAAGTCACACAGATAGAGGGAAGTATGGCAAATGTGGAGAAAAATCTTGAAGCAGCAAGCAAAGATAATGAACAAGTAAAGAAAAGTGTGAATGATACAGCGGAGAGAGTGACACAGATAGAGGGAAGCATGGCACATGTAGAGAAAGATCTTGAAGCTTCGTGCAAAGATAATGAACAAGTAAAGAAAAGTGTGAAAGAGACAGCAGAGAAAGTTACACAGATAGAGGAAAGTATGACACAAACAACGCATGAGCTGAGTAAACTCCAGAAATCAGCTGAGCATGAACGTGGAGTTAAGAGGAGGTTATCACAGGAGGAAACTGTTGGTAAGCAATTTCATTTCTGTTTTTAGAATATTTAATTTTTTTTCAGGCTCATTAATTCCATTGATTCTGACTTTATCTTTTGAAAATATTCAGCCATTTGGGCTTTAATATTAAAATATCACTAATAGATTTTTTTTATCATGAATAGATCTTGATGATAAAGCTCGTAATAATTGTACCTTGAATATTATAAAAAAAAATTTAACATATATCTCGAGTGAAAAAGATGTCACTTCGATATTTCTTTACCTTTATGAGTGCTTGCATTTGACATAAGTAACTTCTTTTTGGTTTAAAATTTTCTTCAAGAAGGTTAAGTGTTGGAAAACTTCCAAATTATTATAATAATCACTTATTTCCTGTTGCAGTGTGGAAAAGTTAAAAAAAAATTCCCGTGACATGGATGTTTGAAGTGTAATGAGTATTTCTTTCTAGCTCTGTCGCATGAAAGAGGCTTTGTGTTGGTCCTTTATCAATTTGACATTATAAATATAATATTTTGCTGTTTTGGAAACTTGTCATCTCATTAAAAAAAAGAGGGCGCTCCTGAAATGAATTTTGGCTGCGTCTGAAAATCACTTTGGCTGTAAGCACCACTGATAAGGATTTACTTTCCGTCACAAGTGCATGGTGCATTAAAATTGGTTTGAAAAAGAGTTGAAACACTTCCGTGTTATTTCTATGGAAGATGAGTGCAACATTTGATGTTTTTAACCAAGATATGTCCAAAACAATACTTAATATTACTACTGCTAGGTAGGGACTAGCAGCTCCTTCTCTTGCCCTTAATCAGCCCACAAAGAGTTTTGACTGATCTACCTTGATATTGGACTTTGCCCCACTGCAAACATAAAACACTAACGTTGGCTGATTCTTTTGAAGCATCAGTTATTTACCTCTTATTTTGTATACTTATATACTATATTTTTTATAATAGAGTCCTTTTGACGCGAGTTTTCATTCTATTCAATTTTGATTTTACCCCATAACCATGACCCTAGATTTTTGCTTTGATTTAACTAACTTCCCTTTCATGAGTAGCAACATTCCGCCTTCTCCTGCTTATGGTGTTTTTGTTTCTCAACTGATACGATACGCCAGGGTATGTTCCAAACATGAAGATTTTATCATTAGATCCAGACGGCTTGCAAGTAAGCTACTTGTTCAGGGTTATGTTACACGACGGCTGAAATCATCATTGAGGAAGTTCTTCGGTCGCTACGGGGATGTAATAAAAGCATACAAAATCCCCCTTTCCAGAATGATCATTGACATTCTACATTGTGATTGAATGACTGTCATCATCACCAAACAAGACATACTTACCCGATATGTACATCAAAATGTAAATCGAGACAATCACCGAATTTGACAGGTTTCCGTGGAGCTGTAGCGACGGGTGCTGCATGCAATCAGGAGACGCTGACTCTTCCCGGGCACCTGGTCTCATTTCGGAATGTTGTTCCTGAGGAAAATTTAATTATTTTGCCTTGCCTTCTCGACTATGAGACTGGGTACTTCTGTAATGTTTATTATTACCATTGGCTATATCTTTCATACAATAAGGTGTAGGGCTTTCATATCTTATATATACTTTATATATTTCTATAACCATATCTTTTGAAAGATGTGAATCAACATATTTGAACTTTGGCATAAACAAATAAAACTGTTGACCCTAGCTGTACCAACAATAATGCATAGAGATTGTGTATTTCACATTCATAGTATCATGATTAAAACTATTTTATCTTATGTCATGAATTTAAAAGTGATACACAGCTGGAACCTGTTACCCACGTAAAACATTAGTAAATTTTGTACATATGTAATTCAATTTTCTGTTATAAAATTTCTTGAAATTTCTAAAATGTGGGTCCTGTAGCATCATATCCCACCCATTCTGCTACGTCTTTTGGTACATTTTTGGACATAATAATTTTCATACTTTTTGGCCATATTACATTGTTTAGACTGAGGATCACTGACGAGGGTTTAGTATCCGAAACGTGCATGTCTGGTCCATGCTGTTAATTTATCAGGTTTTAAATTATGCTATTGAATTTAAAGACGTTTAACATCTTATAGGGACCATGTCATGTTGCTGTCTGTTTTCATCAAACTTTGCGATACTTATATTTTGATAGTGAATGTGTCGTATTTTCCTAGGCGTGCAAGGTCAGAAGATCATAAAATTGAGACAAGAGAAAATAAACTTACAAGGTAAGTTTCATATTATATATACTTTGATATTCTTAATGGATTTGATGAAACTTGGTTGGAATGAAGTACACACCCGTACCTCATAATTCCGTATTTCCTTTTTTCTTCCATATATTTCCGTGTATTTTCCATGGAAATTTTGTGGAAAAAATGGGGAGGCAAATTTTCTTTAACGGTAGAACGGAAAATAGAGAGAAAAAATAAGGAAATTTGGACTTCTGTTTTTCTGTGATAAGGAAGATGTATGGAAATCAACACTTATTTAAATTTTGATGCGGAATTATATGTAACTCTGGATTTAAACTTATTTTGATACGGAAAAAATATGGGAAAAGTGCGGAACTTGTGATATCACTTGTACATTACTGGCACATTTTTGTGTCAAAGTTTTTTATCATGAAGAAAAGATTACCTCGAAGACTTATGAGTTATAAGGACCTGAAACAATTCAAAGATGGACAAGTATGGCAGCATTTGTAAAGTGAATATGTCATGGGTTTCTGAATTCCCTCTGACATGAATTCAGAACATTTTAAACTGCCATCAGCGTTTTTTAATGCACGTCCTACCAATTTGTTTGTAGTTCTTTGGGATTCTTAAAATTGCCTATTTTTAAAACTTTCAGAATTTATAAATTAAATCCATTCATTTTTACCGCAACAAAAACTTACTGAAAAATGTTCCTGAACTGAAAAAGCGTTATCGATTTCCAATTTATTTCGTTGTATGTCATATCCGTGTAATGTTTCGCCCTACGATTCATGATGAAATCAGTTGTATTTAGGTCAATTAAGGTCATGATGTTGTTCTCCCGTAAACACTGAGGTCAGTTTATTAACAAAGGTATCAACTCACGCTTGAGACTCCCCTGTTATAATGAAAGAGAACCTGCAGTGAATTTCGTTTTATTTATCGCTTCCCTCAGCTCACATTAGCCTATGGCTCTTATACGGGATCTTTCGTACCGATACCTTTTCGTTATGAGATTTTTCGTGCTTGCAACTGGGATCTTTCGTACTGGATGAGAAAAAATATTGTGGATCTGCTAAAAAGAGCTGATTAACTTGAGCTCCTCATAAATTTTGATAGTGGGATCTTTGTAAGAAAGAATAAAGAAATACTTTCAAAATTATAATATAAAGCATTACACAATCATGTTTTTTAAATTTTCGGCTTTTTAACAAACAGGTACCGATTAACCGATTTTCGGAACGAAAAGTACAACAGAACTAAGTACAAAAAGACATCAATACGAAAAATTTCGACGCTTTATGAGGGGGAGGGGTGAGTAGGATTAAAGGGAGGAGGGAGAGAGAGAGAGATAAAGGAAGGGGTGGATGATGGGAGGGAGAAAGGGGAGGGAGAGGGGAGGTAAGGGGAAGGAGGTGAGAGAACAGAAGAAGGTGCGGGATTGGCGGGAGGGGGGGGGGGGTAAGCTGAAACGTTTCCATATTTTTTTGTCCGCTTATCCGCATTTTGTCCGAAAATCCGTATATTGTCCATGTTTCCGTACTTGATGCGGAAAGTAGTCTAAATACTCCGCATTTCCATGTTTTTCCGTATTTCCTTATTTTTCCGTCTTTTTGCAAGTATTGCAATTACGTATATTTTACGGAAAAGGGAATCTAAATACTCCCCATGTAACATTTCCGTGGATTTTCTGTGAAATTTCTATTTGAAAATTACGGAATTTTGAAGTACGGGACAAGTGTTGATGTTTTTTCTTCCGAATTCAATCAATATATGTTTCCACCACAGACACAAATATTTCATGACGGGTAACCGTCCCTCCATTGACAGTCTTTCTTTAGAACTGAAGCATTTAGCAAGACACTCTTAAAGGATTCTTAAGAAGTGTTGTTATATTTGGTTCCTTCGTCAAGTAAATGACGCGTTTTCCACGTCGTTTCGGACTGGCAGATTTATACTCAATTTAGAACCGTTTTTTAAATAACTCTATACATGGGTCGTTTTGTACACTCTTTGACTGCTTATTTGGCACATTTAATGGTTGCACACTTCTTCTTCCCACAGATATTTTGTGACCTGAGATATTTTTCTATAGATTATGACGTCGTGCAACTTATTTGTCAACATGCAACTTAAAGACATGTCAACATGCAAAATAAATTTAAGATAATTATATTGACCCGCAATATAATCGTGTCGCATGTCGACAAAGTAATTTGTATGTTGAGAAAAAAGTTGCACGATGATATAAATACACTGCATGTTTACATAAATAAGTTGCACGTTAACATAACTAAGGCCTTTTTTCTGGATAAAATGTTTTACGTGACCACCAACTCGGACTTCGATAAAAATAAAAGCAATAAAAGTTATGACTCGGTGTTTTATTTTCCATTTCTAGAAATTGCCTCTGTGAAAAAACAATTTTGACTACAATACCAGATTTTAATTTTCCCTGTGAAACTTTTGGAGTTTTCACGCCTGACAAGTCCAAAAGTTCGGGCTTTAAACAGCGTTATTTCCCTTTTCTATTTTATGAACGTTTCGGGTAGCACTGAAGAAATGAAAATAAAATCATGATTGCCTTTTGTTATGCTTTTTGTTGTTAGCCATAGGATGAGACATATTCTCTGCTCCGATATTATCAATTAAAGGAAAGCAACAAAAAGATTATACTGATGCTATATATATGTTTGCAATAATATAATTTTCATAGTAAGCAAGTGATGTATACATGTCAGCTCTAAATTCAATATAAGTTTTTAACGAAAGAATTTTATGGAAATAAAAAAGAACACGGAAATATTTTTTGAAGCAGGAAAGGAACGGTGATTTCTCCGATAAAGATTAAAAATAAAGAATGATTTATGTGAAAAAATAGACAATAAAAATGTCTATCGATCTTTCGTTTAATTTCTTTTTGAGCTCATGCTGTTATGGTAGAGTTTTGTTTTTTCAATTTAGACATTTGATATTCAACATATGAATAAATGATGATGAAAAAGCATAATTGTATATGTAACTTTCGTTCTTTTTATAATGTAGAGATTGTAATGCAAACAATAGTTTATATTCATTTGTTGGTCATATAAAACAAATCATTTCATAAGCCTATTTTGGTGGCCCTTCCAGACTATCTCAGTGATCTAGTAATTCGCTGATTTCGCAGGATGCTGAAGAGGTAGTGTTTTAGCTCATCTGTCATAGTGTTTCGTCCGTCGTCCTTCAAGCGTAAGCGTTTCACATTTTCGACACCTCTTCTTCAACCGCTGAACAGAATCTCACGAAACCTTAAAGGAACAAAGTGCTCAATGTACTCTTCTAGTTTTGTATTTTTCATGTCGATTGGTCAACAAATATGGCTAATAAACTTTGGACATCTCTCCTTCAACCGCAACACAAAATTTCACAAAACCTTACAGAAAGCAAGTACTAAATATCCCATAAAAAGATTGTGTTTTCATGCCAATTAGTCAATGAACATGGCAGCCAACGGTTCCGATTCGCTGTCGCATTTTGGACATCTTCCCTGCATTCGCTACATAAATTCCATGACATAACTTGTTTAAAGCTCTTCAGAGAGGACTGGATCCCGATTCTCTGTCCTATTGGAAAGTTGGTCAGACTTCTCAGGTGATTGATCTTGAGCTCGCCTTTTTCGGCAGAGCACAGACTGCACATACGCATGTCATATATCTTTTAGAAACAATTACATATAATCTGTGTCACAAGTGGCCGCTGCGTTTGTAATGACAACTTACAGTGAGAAGTGTTATGTTTATACGACTATTGTGCCTCTGTGGAAACCTCTGGGTATCGGGATAAGTGGGAGGGTTGTGCGATTGTAATCTGGACAATCACACCGTTTCTGGATAGCAGATGATTGTCAAATGTCGGTGCCGGTTGCACATTGGTCTCCTTTCTTTCATGTGTTGTCATTAATGTTTGATTTCGATTGTTTTGTATGATGTTAAAGTGGATATCGGAGTGTCTTTTTTCGGTTTGTAGTTTTGTCTGATGTCATCTTTGTGCTTCTTTTTGTGGATTTCTTTCGCTGGTGGTCATGCTGGGGATAATTTCATTTTCTTCTCATAAAATTTCACAAAACCTTACAGAAAGCAAGTTCTAAAGATCCTCGAACAACATTGTGTTTTTCATGCCGCATTGTCATTAAATATTGCAGCAAAGGTTTCTGATTGGGAAGGGCATCTTGGACATCGCCACTGCAAAGGCTTCACAGAATTACACAAAACCTTACATAAAACAAGTAATCAAGAACCTCCACAAAGTTTTATGTTTTAGCGTTGATCAGTCAACAAATATTGCCGCCAATAGCTTTGTTTGGCTAAAACATTTTCTTCATTTCCCAAACTATAACTGTAAACAGGGAAATAATTGCGATGGTTTTAATTTCGCTATGTGCACGGATTTCCGCGAACATTAAACCACCGTAATGATTTTGTATGACAGGCAAAACCATAGCGGATATATTTTCATATGCCTTGGATGTTCGAAACATATTACAATGTACAGCTGAATCGATTATTGCATTTAACATACTTTTTTCTTTATACGTGCATATAAAGATATTGTCAATATTACTTGCACTGTATCTATTTTACCTTTATTATTAATAAAAAGAACGGATATGACGCGTATAGGGCGCACACGATTTTTTCTACAGAACGTACGCCATTGCAAATTAAATGTGCTATGAAGTAATCCTCTCACAAATGATTAGTTTCAATCTACTTACCCGTACTCTTTAATCGATATTTAATAGTTACTGTATAATTATCACTAATCACTGCGTGTTTGTCATTCATTTCTACGCGAATCAGTAAAAATAACAACGACATAAAAACTAATAACAATCAAATTATTACAACATGTTTACATGTTAATACGTGCAAATCTTCAATATCAAAGGTATGTAAGTTTTGTTTTCCTTCAATAAACTTAGATATCGCGAATTTAAAACCACCGCATCTTGTTACATTCAGAAAACCGCGAAATTTAACCCGTTTACAGTATGCACAGAATCTCACAACCTTAGAGCAATCAAGTACTAAAAGGCCTCTACTTAAAGGGAAATCTGCCTATTGTTTGTGCGCATAATATTCAGCGTTTCTGCGTAACTTTTCCCGCGAAATAGAACAATTACGATGACGTCGCGTAATTGCGCGAAGAACGTGATGATGTTCGACTTGCACAAAAGGATATATAGACTGTATTAATACACGAATTTATCGCAATAAAGAAATCATGGGTGATATGAAAATCGTTGATGTGTTATGTTGAACCTGAAATACGCCAAATGCTACGATGATCTCAAAGGCAGATCCAGCCAAAATGTATAAGGATGGGGGTCTTTAATTTTGAGAGAGAGGCTTTGAAAAGAGGGGTAATAAATTCTATACTTTGTTGAGATGATGTCAATTCGTAAAAACGGCTACTTCATACCTTGCACCAATCAACTCAATCAAATACATTTGTATCATTTTCCGGCGCAACGCTTTCAGAGGAGGAATCATGAATGTGTCAGTCAATCCGAGCCTGTGACGGTCATTTTTGATTTGCGATTGCCTCAAAAGCACAAATCCAGTCGAGTACGTTGAGTTATTTGATTCATATGAGTTAAAGAAGATCCTGACGATAATCTCAACAGCACTCACAATAGAGCACCAAATGGAGCATCGACGAACCCCTAGCAAGCTAGAAGTGGGACCAGGTGCCCGGGAGGAGTAAGCATCCCCTGTTGGCTAGCCGCACCCGCCGTCGATGTTCACGCACGAAAATGCAAATAATATATAAAATACATGCACTGTCTGAGGCCACATCTATATAGAACGTGCTATGGCGACAATGTCAGGGAAAAATATTCAAAACACTTACTGTCATGTGATGTTTGGTTAAATTCCTGTGCATAGTTCAAAAGGAGAAGTCTAAAATGTTTCAGCCAACCAGAACCCTTGACGGCAAGCTTTGATTTCCGATCAGGCCAAAAACATGTATTTTTTCTGACTTTCTTTTCAATGCTAGTCGATAGATTGCAGAAAATATATTTTCTTGATATCAGGTGTTGGAATAAAATATCTCAACATAATGCAGCACTAGAATGTTTACATAGATAGTAAATGATATTGAACAGTTTTCATTGAAGAAATCCACGAGTCCCTATAAATTATCAGTATTAAACTTCCCCTCCCATCTTTCTTATCCCCAACGCACTCACAATTATGAGACAGAGGCGTTGGATACTGAACTGCGCGGTCATCAGACCATCTTCAGGAGCATCGAATCTACATGAAACGGAGATAATAAATTAATCCGGTATAAATTTAAATGAAATATTCCCTGCGACCAAAATACAAAAGTAATTCCACAAAATATGCCTTCCAATGAAGCTGATTTGGATATAATCATGTGCTCACTTTTAAAGATTCAGAACTGAGAGTTATAAAAAGACAGATCGTATAAAAACTTACATTCCTCATTTTATCGTATAAAATTTCCCCAACTAATCTTGATACTCAGTTTATTATTTTTGTTTTTTTAGTTATAATTTATGTTTTATGCCCCTGCAATCGGATATTCGGGGATATATAGTTTTTTGGTTTGTCTGTTTCTTAGTCTTTCTGTCTGTCCGCAAAAAGCATAATTTTTTAATGGTAAGTAAAAAGGCATTCATATTTTACATGCAGTTGCGTATGGAGCAAATTTTTTATGACACTGGGGGCGTGCAAATCACAGTGTCCTGGAGACTGAATGAGGGCTTAGCTTCCAGTATTTCGAAACGCGACCGGCGAATTGTCATTGAACAAATTAATACCAAAACTCGGACGGACAAATAAATTAGCGACATAGGTTAAAATGATGTCAACAACCTGAAGTTGACTTTCAAAAAAGTATCATTTCAAGTCGAATGGACTTTAACTGCGTATTCGTCTTTTATGACCATTCGTACATGTACAAACGTCAAAGCAATTAGAGTCAGTAAAGATAGACAACGCAAATGCACTTGGGGGGTGTTAGGGTCGCTACATTTCTCTGATAGTAGGAATGAAGTGGCAAAAGTAAGGAAGTTGAGTACAAGGGATGAAGTGGCGAGTGAAAGAGGGTGTTTATCCTGACAATGTTAGTCTTTTCTGTAAACATGTTTATATGGATGAAAAAAAATGTATATACATGTATATATTACATGTATTAAAAAATCAATAAGAAAACCGAATGCGTCAGTGCAAGTCGCACAGTTTTGAGGGTGGCTGCGGCATCATACGCAGACCAGACACAGCAACTGCTACGGCGTGTCTGCGTGCTACCAAATCCGAGCGGAGGCCGTTATGGACTACTCAATGACCACGTACTTACGGATCCCCAAAATTTTGCCCACGTATCACTTACTTTTAAGTCGGGACCATGACTTTGTCATCATTGTATGGTTATACTGTACGTCCGATCGACGTACGGTATAAAGATATTGACACGCATTTCAATAAATTGTACTGTGAATGAATTAACATCGCGTTATAAATGATTTCCTTCTTTATATAGACGTTGGTCCGTGAACGATACTGAATATAGTAGTTGTGATAGAACTGCGTATGTCTAAGTATTGTCCGTGGAAAGTAGAAACCTTGCTCCCTCATTTTTTAGCAGTGTATACAGGTGACTTTAATATGCATTCTCATGAAACTTTTTTAAAAACAACAAAGTGTCACGGATAAAAACGGAAAAACAACTTGCCCTACGGGCTAGCTGAAATCAGAAATCACTTGCCCGACCGATTTTTGATACGGCACGAGCAATCGAGCAACCGCTTATGTGCAACCCTGTGATATATGACGTTCTTTTTTAGTGCGTATATATGACGTCAAGTTACATAACTTTTCCTTACGACGCTATATAAGCGCTAACGCAATCCATATTGCAGGGCTTATATTTCTTTTGTAAGTGCGATGACATCCGTCTTTCTTTACATAAAAGGCATCGGGAATTCTTCAGCTTACATTCTTGACCCATACTATGTTTTTTCCCATCAGTAGTTTTTTTTTCTATAATATCCATGTAATGTGTGATAGAGGCATTTTTTCATAAAAAATATGAATCATATTAAGAAGATGAATTGACTGAAAACTCTATCAATCAACGATTGAAAATAAAGGAAAGTGTCACATGTATACAAATTATGTGATCTATGAGGTAGATAAGCCTTATTTCCATTCTAATTTAGATACAATATAGAAATACGCTGTAAAACGCAGTTTCTGAAATCACCTCTCAGTTGGCGCTGCAGAAATCTCGTGAGAATTCCCGATGACATAGAAATTTCTCTTCATATATCTCTTGTATATATATCTAACTAACTACACGCAAAGTTTTATCAAAATACCATCAGTAGTTTTGAAAAGGCAGATTTCCCTTTAACCGGCAACTATCATTCTTTTGTCTACAATTCAGATGAGCGATCAGAACTTTTTCTAACGTTGCGAGGACTGAAAATGCCGACCCGTTCGCTTCTCTTAATAAAAGACCTAAAAGTATACAATGAATCTCATTGGAGGTGTATGAAGTATTTGGACAATTTATATCACAACTAGTTTTATTTGTTTTAATAATAGTGATTCAATCTAATATAATTTCCAAATATACTTCTTTACACGAATCTACGCGTTTTGATTGGTCCAAAATACACGTTCATATTTGGCTGTTCAATTTTGACAGGTTATTGGAAAATGAACTTTGGTTTGTTGCATCACAAATTGTTTTACGCGGTTTTAAACAATTTATGATGCGACAAACCAAAGTTCATACTGCAATAAACTGTCAAAATTGAACAGAGAATTCTTATGAGTTCTCAGAGCACTAACGTATTGCTATTTGATATTTATTAATCAGATGTTGTTGATGTCTTACATTTATCAGATGAGGAACCAGGTGTCAGGAGATTGAAGCAAAGGTTGATAAAAGTAAACAACGACTTAACAAAAGTTATCACCTTATCACCTCTACAAGAGCGAGGAAATGAATTACCTATAGAGCTTTTGTTCTCCCAAGTAGTGATCCGTACAGATCAGAATTATACAGTAAAGGGGGATAAATCTGATATCAGGTTTGGACTTCACAAATCAAATCAACCCACTGTTAATGACCAAAATAGTGACTTGGAAAATAAAAGGACTTTTGTTTCTGACAATGATTCATACTCAGATTCTCAAAGATCATTCCGGGAAAAACTGTTTCAACATGGAAGAGAACTTGTAAATCCATATGATATATTCAAAACAGATGATAATTTATCCAGTAACGTATACATGTTAGGTGACGCAGCACACGGTAAGACAACGTTTTGTAAATGGCTGGTAAAGAAATGGTGTAATGCCCAACAAGAGGGGGAACTGGGTAGAGATCTTGACACGTGGGAAACAGCTCTGAAGAAATTTGACTTTGTTTTTCTATTATATTTTCGTAACGTTAACCCTGGTAGAGCTTGTGTTGTAGATATGATCTGCCATGACGTATCTAGGAGTTTGAATGACTCTCATGCTGCTATACGTCATGTACTGTCATCAGAAAAGTACAGAAGTCTCGTCATCATGGACGGCCTCGACGAATGGAACCCAAACGAGGACACCAGAAAACAGCTGACGTGTCAAGGGATGCCAAATTTTGATGAACTATCAAGTAAGGTGACAAGTTTTATATCAATGCGACCTTGGGTTCTTTCTGCAATATCAAAATTGGTACAAATGAATGACAAAGTTATTGAAATCCTTGGTTTCAGTAAGGATGGAATGAAACATGTCATTAAAAACGTACTACAAAATCGTTATCAATTGAAGGACAACACTGTCGAATTTCAGAATGTTTATCAAAGAATTACAATGCATCTAGAAGATAACTCTTTAATATCATTTATGCAAATACCTTTGTTAGCTGTAATTTGTGTACAGATATGGTATGACGGAAAACAAGTTGAGAGCAGTATGACAAGCTTCTATGCTGAGATGTTGGATATGTTAATAGAGAGAGCATATGGGAAACATAAACTTGAAATAGGAAAGGAAAGTTTAATATATAAAGAATTACCAGAAATTTTGTCTCAACATGAATGCATAAATAAATTCAGATCTACATTGGTAATGGTAGGAAAAATAGCATATGAAGGCCTTATCTCTTATGAAAGGGAGTTAGTATTTCAGAAAAGAAAATTAGAAAAAGAAATAGGTGAAAGAGAATTACAGTTTTCACTAGATGTGGGATTGATCAGCGAGACGGAATCGGATAGTCTTTCGAAAAAGAATGTAAGTGTCCATTTCTTTCATAAATCTATGCAAGAGTTTCTAGCTGCATTCTATATTGTAACAAACAAAAAGGTAAGTGATTCATTGTGTAAACATTTGTCTAGTATCAAGATCATCATGGAGTTATCAAATGTAATCATGTTTATATGTGGTATGTGCCCAGCCCTTGGTAGTGTTATATCACAGCATGTTGTAAGTGTTACTGTCAGTGACACAAAGTTCTGTGAATACAGAGAATTGCCTTATGATGATTACATGGAAGATTCCAGTGATTTGGACTGGAGCAGAACAGTGGAAGAACTGTTCGAACTACAGGTAAGTTGGTACAGGGAGTTCAAGAGCCAACAGACGGACTGCTCTGTGACATTCCATGTCTCAGATGTTTGTCTTCTTACTGAAAAAAAATCTGAGACATATTGTTTGGCCAAGAAACTTCTGTCTGATGTAGTAGATATAAGGTCACTGTTCTTTCATAATGAATGTGTTGATGAAAATATATCTGACTTCCTCTGTAACAAACACAACAACACAAGGTCATTAGTGATGGTCTCTATCTGTGACTTATCTTTCAGAGACATTTATATACCTTTGCCAAGTATACCATCACTGAAATATTTGCACCTACATCATATCAAGATAAACAATACTCATCTGGAAGGTTGTTTTTGTCCCTCACCATTGACACACATGCCATCATTAGTCCTGCTACAACTGCAGTGTGTGACCCTCGGTGACGAAGGACTGGATCTGTCTGGCTTAACATCACTTCGTGAGTTACACCTGTCACACATTACCCTGGGTGACAGAGGACTAGATCTATCTCACATGACATCTCTGCAGGTATTAAAGCTGAGTGATACGAACCTTGGTGATAAAGGACTTGATCTATCTGATGTGAAATCATTACAATTTTTAAGGCTAGATTATGCGACCATAGGAGACAGAGCCCTCGATCTGTCTGACATGACAGCACTATGTGGGTTACACTTGATAGGAATGACCCTTGTTCCATCTGATGTGACATCACGTCTTTTGTTTAGACAAGGTATGGTGACCCTGGGTGACAGAGAACTGGATCAGTCCAACATGACACCATTGAATAAGTTATGGCTTGATTATGTGACCCTTGGTGAAAGGGGATTGGAACTATGTAACATGACATCACTACATGAATTAAAGCTATTTGTGATGGACCTGAGTTACAGAGGACTGGATCTGTCTAACCTGAAATCGCTACGTGTGTTACATTTGACGAAATTGGACCTGGGTGACAGAGGACTAGATCTTTCTGACATGAACTCACTACAGAATTTAAAGCTGAGTTTTATGACCCTGGGTGACAGAGGACTGGATCTGTCTACTAAAATGGCACATATAAAGAAAGTAAGATTATTTTATTTAGAAATGTCAGCTGCACTATGGCAAAAGTTTTTACTGTCCCTCCTAAAGATACAACATAGAATAAATGTTGAGCTTTCGCTTACAAATATTGATGACGAATCCAAGACAAAGATCCGGTCGTCTCCTCATTTCAATGTAGCAAACAGTTCTTCTGATGATTTTAATTTCACCAGAGTCTGGCCACTGTCACATATTTTACATGAAGAAGCTGGTAATGAAATATTGTACACCAGATTATAGATGCAGCCACATATCACAGGGTAAGTGTGATAAAGAATTTGTGTCACATATTGTATAATTGGTTATGATTCCAGTACGCATGAAAATGAGGTAAAACATAGTAAATATTCCGCAATATATATACAGACAGACATGTTATAAGTCCAACTAAAAAAATGGTAAGGTTCACGAATTTTTCAAAATTCATTCCAGTACGTTTTGTCACAGAAAAATCAGGTTTGTATTGTCAGGTTCTATGGGTAGACGTATATCGGGATTCATGGCAAATCGTCGTATGCTACTTTTCGAAGGTCCCAAACAGGGGATGTTTACTCCTCCCGGGCATCTTATCCCCCCCCCCTCTAGCTTGCTAGGGGTCCGTCGATGTTCAGCAGAGTGCTCTATTGTGAGTGCTGCTGAGGATCTTCTTTATCTGTTTTCATACTAAGTTTATTATTTAGTGTAATAATATTTTTTTAAGTGGTTACAGAGTAAACATATTGCCCTTCTTTCCTCGAATCATGCCATATCTGTGCGCAATGTATACTTCTGTCTCACATAGATTTTAAAATCTATGAAGAAATGAACTTTATAAGGGTTTCTGAAAATCTAAAAGTGTTATGACAGTGTATTTATTCATACTATCTTGTTTTTCAAAAAAATGTGATTGAATTGTACAATGAAAGTATTCTTATCTCTTTGTCTCAACTCTTTTGAAATTGTTAACAGTTGGTATCTTTTTCTTTTAATAATATGCAATTAAGTTTCATTACATGAATTTTCAGAAGTTAAATGTTTCCAATAGAATTGATTTCTATAAAGTCATTAAAAAAATAATAGATTAGTGAAAATGAATGGGTATACTTTTTAAACAGGACCAAGACTTTTTCTTCTTCTTCACTGCATTAATGTCAAATTAAATTTGACAACGCATTCGAAAGTTTCTATTATGTCTTTCTCGACATTTTCTTGAAATATCCAAAACGTGGCATCATATCGCACACATCTTGCTTCGTCTTTCGCTAAATGTTTGGACAAAATAATTTCCACACTCTTTGGCAATATATCATTGTTTAGATTGAGGATCACTGACGAGGGCTAAGTACTAGAAACGAGCATGTCTGGTCCATGCTGAAATTTCATCTGTTCTTAAATAATGCTATTGAATTTGAAGACGTTTAGCATTTGTACCACTTGGTGAGTTTCACTGCTGTTGGACCAGGAGTCGCCGAGGGCACATGTAGCCAAGTTCGATCAACTTCGGTTGATCGTCTCTTCAACGCATTCGAACGTTTCTGTTATCAAAATTTCTTGAAATGTCTAAAACGTGGTTGTAGTAGCATCATATCCCACCCATCTTGCTACGTCTTTTGCTAAATTTTTGGACAAAATAATTTCCAAACTCTTTGGCAATATATCATTGTTTAGATTGAGGATCACTGACGAGGGTTAAGTACCTGAAACGTGCATTTCTGGTCCATGCTGAAATTTTATCTGCTCATCTGCTATTGAATTTGAAGACATTTGACATTCATAGAATGAGTACAATTCTCTGTAAAGACCAAAAGAATTTCAATAGTACGTGGAAATGACATGTCACCAATTTTAGAGATTTTGTTTTGGTATGGAAGGTATATATGATGTACTGAGATGAAAATTAACTTCCTTTTAACAAATACAGTTTCCTTTGCTATGGAAACCATGTCTGAAAAATACTGATAATGAGGCATTTTTAGAAAGCTCGTTACCATGGTAACAGATATTGTAGTCAACTGAAATTTTCTTATATCTTTCATAGTATAAATACTAAACAAGAAAAATGCTTGCAGCGGTTATTCTCTTTGTCGATGTGCTCATAATGTAGGTAAATACTTGTTCTGTTATACCGAAAAAGCTCCTAATTTTGCATGATTTTGCTCAATTTTAAAGGCAAAATTTCTAAATGTCTGCTTGATTTGAATTCGTATGCCAGTTTTCTTTTCAATATAATTCTGAAACTTTCAGAAAATGTTAAAACATGATTGGGACCTCTTCCGAGCCGGTAGGGGACTTATAGTTTCCACCCCGTTTGTCTGTCTCTCCGTCTGTCCGTCTGTCCGTCTGTCTGTCTGTCTGTCACATTAGTTTTCCAGACTTTTTTTTCGCTGTCATTGCAGATATTGATCTTATTTTTGGTATATGAGTTTATCTCAATGTGACACAGATCAAGTTCGAGTTTGGTTCCGATTGACCTATTTCTACAAGAGTTATGGCCCCTGGACTTAGCAAATTTCATGAAATTCTCAGTTTTCCGGACTTTTTTTCGGTGTCGTTGCAGATATTGATCTCATTTTTAGTATGTGAGTTTATCTCAATGTGATACAGATCAAGCTCGAGTTTGGTTCCGATTGATCTATTTTTACAAGAGTTATGGCCCCTGGACTTAGCAAATTTCATGAAATTTTCAGTTTTCCTACCTTTTCTCGGCTGTTGTTGTAGATATTGAAATAATTTTTTATATGTGATTACATCTTAGTGTTATACAGATCAAGTTCGAGTTTGGTTCCGATTGACCTATTTCTACAAGAGTTACAAAAATGTATTGCCCCTGGACTTAGCATATTTAGTGAAATTCTCAGTTTTCTGGACTTTTCGTCCATGGTATTGCAGATATTGAAATCATTTTTGGTATGTGATAATATATCAGTGTGATACAAATCAAGTTCGTGTTTCAATTTTATTGACCTATTTCTACAGGAGTTATGGCCCTCTGCACTTAACGTATCCAATGTACAAATGAAGATCTCGCGGACGTCTCGTCCATTTAAACATTGTTAAAATTATCTCGGTAATCTTCGGCAGTGTCTCGATAGTTTCCGTGGCTTGAGTGACTGTTGGCATGTTGACCTTTGCTGATAGAAACCATTATTTATGTTGTATTATGTACATTTAGGTAAAAATATGCCATAAGTCTAACTATATAATACACTTGATATTTATTTGTACAACGGATACCTTAACAAATTACATGAATTTTTCATTTTCCAGTCTTTCCATGCCTGTTCTTGTAGATATTGAGCTGATTTTGGTATGCAGATACATTATAGTCTGATAAAGGATAAGTTGAAGTTGGGTTTGATTTATGAGTTCTTACAAAAGGTATGGCCTCATAGCAAATTTCAATATTTCCATTACAGAGGAATCCCAATGTTAAGTGCCCGTTAGGCAAACGGATTTATAAACTATAATTCTGGTTGCCTACTATGACGTCACGCGTTAGTTTTGAAAGTACGGAGAATTTACCAACGTTTAGATACTTTTGACGTTATAACATGCAAGGGACTCATTATAAATGCTAAACGGGGTGTCCGATATTTAGTACAAATGGAAATATAAGTAATGACTGTCTTACTTTGGGTGTTCATGGTAGTATAATTCTGGTTGGACACGTGCAAATTTTCCGAGAATCGCTTCGCGATTCATGGAATTTGCACGTGACCAACCAGAATTATACTACCATGAACACCCAAAGTAAGACAGTCATTTCTTAATTAAATTTTTCTGCTTTCCAGACCTTTTTCTAAAACACATATTGAACTTATTTTGATGTTGGATTCATCTTTTGGTGTAAGTACAGGCCAAGGCAGAGTTAAATGACATGGATTAATGCCAGTAGGGGACTTATATCGCTTGCGATTCATAAAATTATTTTAATTAAAAGAGTATAAAAATGGTTACCATTTTGACATTCAGTTCAATACTATTATACATAGATTAATCTACGGGTCAAATTGAAGCTGCCCCTTATATATATTTTAAGCAATCTTTTATCAGTGCATCTTAAAGAGCATAATTGATTATAAGATTACCTTGAATTTTTTCAAGGTCACCGGACCCAATTTCAAGGTCACTTGTATTGCGATTCACTAGAGGGGTATGGCCTCGAGACCCCTAAATCGGCCCTCGATTTTTCTCTAGGAATAAATTTCATGAAAAATATTTGATATTTCTCATGAGTATACACAAGTGTTTTCCGCTTTTAACGAAAAGAAAAAAAATCACCAAACGAAGTGCCATTTAACTGTACTGACGTCATGAAGTGACGTAATTTTGACGATATTGACAAAATGTGGCGAAAAGTACTAGGAATTTTGTCTGGTAAGGAAGAATACAATGTGGCCGCATGCGTTAGCTTAGATAAAACGTTTATGACAAAAGGATATAATGATAATTTTTCATATTTAATTTTTTCATCTTCAGGTACCTGATCTTTGTTAATGCATGTGGCCATTGCTTTAATAGAAATATATAGTTTTTGCATCAATTTTGCGGAATATGACCTATTTTGCAGTTTTCGAAGTTCTAAAAGCTATTGATAAACGCAATACAGTAAACTTCACTTATAACGAATAGGTTTATAACGAAATTCTGCTTGTAACGAAGTAAAAAGAAAGTCCCTGCAGACGAAGCCATCTTGTGGTCCCGTGGTCATAGTTTCTTCACTGTTTTCACCTGGTGTAACGAAATGCCCTCCGGGTATTCCCAATCAACACATCTGGTGGACAGATAATACGTAATTAGTAATTATAATATAATTGCTCTGCCCGTCTGTTGACCCCGCGCTAATTACCTATTAGGAGACGTGTTGTATATACACATGAGATAATTATTTCCAATAATTTAATACTCTGTCAGCATGTCAATTGTAAAATTTCAATGCTATAAAATAGATAGACCTCGTTTCCATGGAAACCGAAATTATTTTTGTAAAACAATTGTCATTTTTGTATTCAGTGTATTAAACATATGAAGTATAGAGAAAATCATGAAAATGCATGACATGCTAGTTCCGAAATGTTTTGGTCATTACAGAGAATTGATATTAAGACACCGAACAAAAATCACAGTTAAAAGGCCATATTACAATACATTACATTTGTAAAAGCCTTCGAGCCTTTTTCCCTCTTTATAGACATTAATAATTATTTCACAGACCTTATGCTTTGGATCAATGGATGTGTGATGACCTTTAACCGACGCTCAATAGGTCGAATGTTAAGGTCACAGTGTCATACAATGATAGAACCTTCTCTGGATATGATTTTTCCCATATGTATTGATTTTAATAACATTACAAAAGATGTATCGTGGTCTTTTGAAACGAGGCTTGACTGTGATTTTGACCTATGGCCTCAGCCGATGTACAGTGCATGTGTCAAATCTGGACTGCTGTATTAATTCTTTTAATTTGAGTTGAGCTTGATTAAATTCTGAGAATTGTTCAAAAGGATCTGTGTTAGGTTATAAGTAATAATCCAAGGTTACATTGCACTACATGGATATTAAAAATACATGTATATTTTCTTCTCCTTTGCGTACATATACTAGTCAAAATTTCTAACTTACATTTTCCCAGTAACTTCAATATCACCATTGGTAGAAATCAATTATTCAATATCTATACTTATAATAACAACAAAAGTTTTTTTAAGTGTAAATGATCATCCTGCGATGTATATCTTCAAATTCTACAGCATTTTAGAATCATCCGCTTTCCGGTTTGTAAGAAAACTTTGTCTCTTGACTGAAAACGGCTACAATCGAAACGTTCTTACGGTTATCACGCGATTCGTTTTTCGGATTTTGAAATATCGGCGATTGAAACTGTTATTTCGTCGAGATATGCTTACATATTTTCTTACGCGTTACGAGTCATTAACGCTTCCGGAATCATTGATATACCGGGTAAAGATTTCTGTGTTGAAACATTTCCTGCGAATGCGATTTTAAATGTTTTCCTGTGCCAAACCACTTTTCGTGAAAAGTACGCCTAGAAAAAAATGTTTGGTTAATTGAAGCTCATTTAACGCACCACTCACAAGAGTTATGCGAACGCATCCATTTTATGGAAAATTCGTTAAGTTTTGTTTTCTTATCATCGCTTTTGTAACAAATGCATTCCGTTTAATTCATGTTTTTTTTATGAAACGTGGAAAAACAATTCTCTAAAAATGGTTTGATTGTAATTTTACGATAAAATACGCGAAATTCATGAAAAGTAATCAAAATTCAAATTTCGTCACGGTCTGATTCCGTTGAAAGAAATTTTGTTTTTCTTGATTTTAACGTAAAGAGAGAAATGTTGTATATCAAATCAAATTATCTTTAAAATAATTTGAATTTCACATTAACGAAAATCCATACCCGTAGAATGGTAAGTTAGAAATTTTGACAAGTATATGTATTCCGTATAGAAGAAAGTATGGGATCTCTAAAAACACCCTCAGCAAAACCCGTAAACAAGCAAGAGTTGCTTTCACTTCAATAGTGTGTTATAACATACACACATTTTGACATTAAGTGTTTTGAATATTTCCCCTGACATTGTCGCCATAGCACTTTCTATATAGACATAACCTCAGACAGTGCATGCATTTTAAATTTCGTGCGTCAACATCGACAGTGGGTAGGGTGCGGCTAGCCAAACAGGGGATACTTACTCCTCCCGGGCACCTGTACCCACCTCTAGCTTGCTAGGGGTCCGACGATGCTTAATTTTGTTCTCTATTGTGAGTGCTGTTGAGATTATCGTCTGGATCATCTTTAATTTATAGAAAGGTGTTCAAGATATCTTTACACTATTTAAACATTTAGAACACCAGAAAATATGAGGCTTACGAATAAGACTCCATACTTTGCTGGTTGAAGCAATCTCATCCTGCAATAACTTAGGGATACCGACCGACTTTTAGGGAGGACAAATGGTTGGGCCCTATCTTTGCAATATTTATAACAATAATAAACTTGCTTGTCATAATTTCTTCCAAAACACATTGATTCAAATAAACGTTCGTAGGTGAAAATCGCAGTACACAACATAATAATGCATTTTCTAGGCATAAAATGCTTCTCCTCTGCTACGATATTTCACATTATTGTTCTGAATTATGGGTCCCTGTAAAGTGCGAAACGAAACAAAAACGAAACGAAACGAAACAAATCGAAACGAAACGAAACAAATCGAAACGAAACGAAACAAAACATAAAATTCAAAGAAAATGTGAAAAAGAGGGAAAATCGCCGAGAACGAATATCCAAGACAAGATCAGCATGTAATATTGCCTTAATCCAAGAGTTCTACATTTGTAACTAGTGCCAAGAGGGGGTCTTGAAAGAATCAAAGTTGACAATTAAAAAAAGTAAATGTCAAATGCCATTCATGTATTTAAGAGGAAGAAAAGAGAGGGGATAGAAAACCACGATATGACACCGTAATGAGATCATAAAACGGGGTGGGGCACATTTCAGGAAAAAAAATCTTATTCTTTTTCAAACGAAATGTGCCCCCCCCCCCCCAGTTTTTAATTGTTCTCATTTTTCTGATAATATTTTAAAATACACATAACGGAACAGTTCCGTTGTCTCTGCGCTAGACTCCTCCCTGCTAAATAATATTTTTTCCGTCTATGACGAGGTTATTCATCCCATTCACTCTCCTTTAAAATGCAATTGTGCATATATAACGAGAAGGAAATGTAAAAAAGAAATGTGTTGTCGTCTGCTGACAACGAAAAGTTTGCCCGACGTCGTCCGTCGGCGACTGGAGCCTGGAATGTTGGCGCGTCATGGGCCGTATTCCCGAAGCGCTCCGAATAAGTAAGAATAAAGACGTGAATGATAAGTCAGTGATATGAATCCGAGTTTCGATGATTTATTGCACACTTCAACGATGGATATTGAAAAGTCCAAGATGCGATATTAAATTAACAATAACAAAATCAAACTTTATCAAAGACGAGACGGATGTTGTCAGTTCAACGTCTGACCTCCGAACTGAAGATTTCTATTCAAATTCAAGTAAATAAGATTAATTAGAGGATTAAACATAAAATGACATGTGTGAGTCAATATAGATTTCAGAATAGAGAGACGAGTAATTTGAGTAACATAGAAAGCAATAATACCAATAGGTTTTCTACGTGGACAAGATACTCTGTCCCTTTTGATGTAAAGAATATAGCAATTCTTAAGAAGGATTAGTTGCGCAATATGAAGTCCCTTAGCTGTAGACATTGATAACACTTCAATGACCGTAGGGTATTTTTACAAATAAACGAAAATTATCTTAGGCACGGTCCATTTGATATTCGGGGGGGGGGGGGGGGGGCTTGGGTTTTTTGTCGGAGCAAGATTATTTTTTTCGGCCTGGACAGGGGCAAAATTATTTTTTCTCGCTAAGTTGGAGCAAGGAATTTTTTTTAACAAAGTGATGCGCATATTTAGAATATTTGTGTTTTATCGATAGAAATTATTAAGTTTTTACTCAAAACTATAAATATCAATATATAAGTTTATTTTTGTATGCAAGTATTTAATTCACTTTTAAACAGAGAGATAAAATACTTTTACAATACATTATTCTCAACATTTTATATAAGGAATATGTATATAACATATATATGTATAAGAGGGTCTGAGGGGAAGGTCTCCTAGACAAAGTTTTTTTAAATGTAGAATTGTAAATTGGTGAATAACCATGATAACTGAAGTAATTCTCCTTCCAAGCTTACAAGAACATAAAATTAGACTCTGTGGGCTACTCGCAACATGTATTAATAGCAATACATAGATATTGATAATATATTTAAGCTTTTAAGAATAATGTTTTGATAGAAAACTATGGTGAGCGAAGCGAGCCGAAATTTTTTATACAAATTGAAAAACTGCGGCGAGCGAAGCGAGCCGGAAAATTTTCAAGAATTTTTTGCGAAATTTTATATTAATTCTTCAAATTCAGATTATTTGTAAGAGCAAGATTATTTCTTTCTGTCACACCATAAGCAAATTTATTTTTTTCATCAAAATTGGGAGCAAAATTATTTTTTTCGAAAAAAAACCCAAGCCCCCCCCCCCCCCCCCCCCCCCCCAGAATATCAAATGGACCGTGCCTTATCGATTTAAAGATATGGAGATACAAATAAACACTTAGAAACAAATGTATGAAAACATATAAAAGTTTAAGTCCGAATATTGAAAAATACAAATTATGTGAAAAGTCATAATTTCCGCTATGATAACTATACCGTATATATTATGTTTTAATCGTCAACTTTGATTCTTTAAAAACCCTCCAGCCACAAGAACTAAAGGTTGAATGCAATAATGAGGGGCTGGACAGGGACAAAGGGAGGGGTGAGAAAGGGGAAGAAAGGAGGGAAGAAGGGGGCAAGAGTAGGGACAGATAATTGGGAGGGTAACAGTAACCCCCCCCCTCCCCCCCCAAAAAAATAGGAAATTACTTTTAATATAAATAATCTTGCTCTTATGAGTTCATGTTCATAATCTCAATTTTAAAAATTACCACGAAATTCATCTATATATACCTTAAAAATCTTTTCCCGATCGCTTCGCTCGCCGCAATTTTCAATTCATATTTCAAATACTTCAGGCTCGCTTCGCTCACCTTAGTTATTCATCTAAACAGGTCTATTTCCTTTTTCAAGGTTTATAAAAGGAAATAACCCAAATAACTTTACTATTGCACCAATTTACACTTTAAAGTTTAAACATTTGTCTTGACCGCCCAAGACCCCCTCCCCCACGGGGAGGGGGCGGCAGGAGGAGAGTGGTACCCCCGACCCTTCATTAAGATCTTGTCTTGAAATATTCGTTCTCGGCGATTTTTCCTCTTTTTCTCATTTTCTTTAAGTTTTATGTTTTGTTTCGTTTCGTTTCGATCCGTTTCGTTTCGTTTCGATCTGTTTCGTTTCGTTTCGTTTCGCACTTCACAGGTACCCCTGAATTATATGCTTTGACCATGATTCCTTAATTAGTAAAAATCAAAGCCATATTTTCTCTTTTTATGGAGTTCAATGCTCAGGATGACCACGGTATTGTTGTATAAAATAACCCGGATGCGACAAGACCTTTAATAGAGTTCCAACTTAAAAGGTGAAGGTCACCGACATCAAATGATGAAATTCTCCGATTTATAAAAGAAACGAGGGATCTCTAGCCAGACAGACAGCAAAGCACTAAAACACCTAAACACAGAGAAGACAAGCACACCAAGAGACGTAATTAGAGAGACCGAAATCGTGCATGTCTGGTCCATGCTGTATGTATTTCCTCTAATATGATGATAATAAATTTGAAGACGTTAAACATTTGTACCACTTGAAGACTGTCACTGCTGGTGGACTAGGAGTCCCCGAGGGCACATGTAGCCAAGTTCGATCAATTTCGGTTGGTCGTTTCTACAAACGCATTTGAAAATTTCTGTTTACAAAATTATCTCAAAATTTCTAAAACCTGGGTCTTGTAGCATCGTATCTCAGCCATCTTGCTACGTCTTTCAGTATATTTAGGACATAATTTTCACAGATTTTGGCAATATTACATTGTTTGAATTAAGAATCACTGACGAGGTTTAATACCCGAAACGTGCATGTCTGGTCCATGCTGTAAATCTATCTTCTCTGAACTGATGCTAATGAATTTGAAGACGTTGAACAATTGGACATAGAAATATGAAACACAACAGATTACATATAAACCCATGGGTAACCACTGCCGACTAAGGACGCCACACCAGCAGCAGACGGTGTGGTTATCCGGATTACGTGCAAACAAGCCTCCCACTATTCCGGTTCCCCCAAGGTCTCGAAGAAAATAACCTTTTTACTGTTAGATGAATACATAAACAAGATAGCAAATCGCATGAACCAAGCAACACAGATAACTTCCATAACATCCATCTTCAACATAGGTCATAGGTTTAAGGTCAAGGTCAAAATACAATATTTACATTGCAAGTTGATTTCCTATGTTTAACGCTTATTCAAATTTGTCTTTCATTTTACGATGAACACAGGTTGGTGTGAGTGCTGCAGCCTGGTGTGGTTGGAGATCTCCTCCTTTGTTCTAAATTGACATGATAAAGATACCAAAAATATGAAGAAAAAATGTCTCCAGGTGTACAAAGTTTGAATCAAAAATGGTATTTAAAAAATTGATAAAATTAAAAAACAAAAAAAAAAATAAACCATTACTTTCAGCCACAAATGACATTGACCTTGACTCCTAACTTAAAAAAAAAACATAAGGTTCTTTGACTTGCTAAAGTCAACCCACATTGGAAATTTAAAGGTCCTGGGGCTGATAGCTAATCTAAGTTCAAGGTCCATACCTCTGCAAAAAGTCATTAATCACAAACTAAAATAAGATCTTTTATTCATTATAATGAAGGTGTATACCAAGTTTCAAAGCTGCAAAGGCTGCAAATTAAAAAAAATCCAGGAAACAGTAAAATTGTTAAAATCTTCGAAGTTTAATGGCCATTACTCTGCTGAAAATAGGTCATCTATTAAGAGACTTGATATAGTTCTGTAATTGTTTATTATGAAGGCATATGTTAAACGTCTTTAAATTCAATAGCATCATTTAAAACCTGACAAATTTACAGCATGGACCAGACATGCACGTTTCGGGTACTAAACATATACTAAGTTTCAATTCAATAGATACAAAGGCTACAAAGAAGTCTGTGAAACTGTAAACTGTTGAAAATTTCTATGTTCAAGGGACATAACTCTGCTAAAAACTGCTAAATAAGTCAATTATTCCAAAACTCAAACTGTATCTTTATTTATTATAAACATTTAAGGCATATATTAAGTTTCAATACAATAGCTCCGAAGGGGTCCCTGTAAAGTGCGAAACGAAACAAAAACGAAAAGAAACGAAACGAAACTAAACGAAACGAAAAAGATCGAAACGAAACGAAACAAAACATAAATCTTAAAGAACTTGAGAAAAATTTATGTAAATGCAGAGAACTAGCACGGATGTCAATATCTGCATATATTATTGCCTTCAACCATTAGTTATTGTGGCTGGAGGGTTTTTTAAAGGGCCAATGTTGACGATTAAAACATAATGTATACGGTATATAGCACAATTGCATTTTAAAGGATAAAAGAAAAGTGAACGGGATGAATAACCTCGTCATAGGCGGAAAAAATATTTTTAGCAGGGAGGAGTCTAGTACAGAGGAATTGGGACTGTTCTGTTATGTGTATTTAAAAACTTTATCAGTAAAATGAGAACAAATACTGAAGGGGGGAGAGATGCGGCACATTTCGTTTGAAAAAGGATCCTTTTTTAATTGTCAACTTTGACTCTTTCAAGAAACCCTCTCGGCACTAGTTACAAATGTAAAACTTTTGGATTAAGGCAAAATTACATGCTGATCTTGTCTTTAAATATTCGTTTCAGCGATTTTTCCTCTTTTTCTCATATTCTTTGAATTTTATGTTTCATTTCGTCTCGTTTCGATTTGTTTCGTTTCGTTTTGTTTCGTTTCGTTTCGATCTGTTTCGTTCCGTTTCGATCTGTTTCGTTTCGTTTTGATTTGTTTCGTTTCGTTTCATTTTTGTTTCATTTCGCACTTTACAGGGACCCGCTGCAAAGGCTCCGAAAAAAACTGTAAAATTGTTGAAAATTTCTATGTTCAAGGGCCATAAATCTGCTAAAAATATGTCAATTTTGCCAAAACTTGACTTGGATCTTGCACTGCATAATATCAAGTCACGTGTCAAGTTTCAATCCAATATCAGATGAGACACACGGACTCACGGACAGCACCATAACATAATACGTCCCGTCTTAATACAGGCGTATAATAAGGCTTTATTTTCTTCAAATTATTTATAAAAAGTTGTAATCATCAAGAAAACGTATTAGCAGATGTTTATAACCGGTATTTACATTGTGAAAACGTTGTTCGAATCCACAGAGTTCATGTGTACTTCAATGTAGATGGTGCTACCGAATTGAATTTATGCAGCACTGAATTGTCTTATAATAAATAACGCCTTATTTGCTTGAAATTGTTTATAAATCATTTTAAGCTCATCGTGAAAACATTTTGAAATAAATATTATTCAATAACTTTTCATATCAAAACGTATATACATGTGTCACACTCACATTTCTACATTTTAACATCCCTTATCGTACCTCGCAATCCTTTCTATTTCATATATTACGTATCTCTCTTTTCTGGCCTCAGACATTTCACCTGGACAGGTAAGATATATCTAAAACCAGTTTGGTCAGTCGAGTGAATCTTACTCGCTCGCTCGTGAAATTCAGTAAGGCGTTGTCAGCCGATCGAAACACATCTCTTTTGTATTCAGCTCTCATTCAGATAGTATGTTTCAACGATAATTTACAAAGAGAACATACGGGGTGCTTTTGAGGTAAGAATATATTTGTATTTTATTATTAACGTACCAAAATATCGTTTTATTTGTAAGTACGTATATTATTTTGTATTAACGTTTTGTACACTTAAATTCTATGTGTTTTGTAAGTTTTCTACTATTTATCAAATACTAACTAGTATGTATTATTCAGAATAGTACGTTCGATATACGTTTATAAGTAAATGTACCGGTACGACACACTGTGTGTAAGCGTATATTGCTGTATACTAGTAGTGTGTGTACAATACACTACACACACAACTAGTATGAGTATTCACTCGTAAGAGTCCATTTTTTGTAATACTATGTAGTTTCCTCGTATATGAGGCAGTTTTCTAGTATGTGTTCTGTATTTCGAGTTACGTATTTTGAGTTCAGTATTATGAGTTCCATATTTTGTGTTCTGTATTTTTGTATTTCGTATTCAGTATTTCATAGTTTGTTCGTGTTTTGTAGTAAATGTATTTTAGATGATATCTTATTATTATTAGGCCCTAAGTGCTGTCACAGAGGCACACGTAACGCAAAGACGGTGTCGGAGATTGATATCACGTGGTCCGTGCAGTTCTGGACTTTTGAACCGTAACTTAAGTGGGCGCCAGAGTGACGAAATATTCAAGACTGTGATAGCAGGAATTGACTGTGATATGAATGATATGTATTAATGAAATATTTTATTGTATATAGTAAACTGATTAATTTTATATTCAGTTTGTCTGTGTTCTTGAAGTCTTTCAAAGAAAGTATGTCAATTGAATTTGAGTATTCATACAATATAGACAAAGGCGATAATCGTTTATCCGTGACAAATTGGTGTCAGAAGTGGGATTAACACGGATAAATTTGAGAAAATTATTGTATGCCTGTCGCCTTAAATCTTTTTGACAATTTTTGCATTTGAAAATACTTCTCGTAAAGATTATGTAATAGATTCATATTCTGAATTCTTGTTATCCATTTTGTTATTATTCAGAATTTATTTGCTATTGTTTAATTAAGAACACATTCCCATTGTTTGACACATTTTCAGTGTATGCTGACAGTGTAAAGTAGAAAACCAAGGGCCTCAATGTACACCTCACAAGTGCGGTATGTTCTCAAAGAAAAACCGATGTAAGTACATTTTCATCTTTAGTTACTTGTTTATGTGATGCGCCTGAGGTCCGTACCTAACAAGTCGAAACATCTTTTAACTGCACGTCCATCATTGTGTTTGTTCATCGTCTGTCTTATCGTCTGTGTGGTCATAATGGCTGACCTTGACGAGTTGATAAGTAAAGGGAAAAGTTTAGGTTACGAAGGTGATAAACTCAGGAGTTTTGATAAAGATCAATAAGATCGACTTAGAGATGATCGAGCAGCTAAGCGTGAGCAAGATAAATTTCAAGTTCAGTTGCGGTTAGATCAAGAAAAGTTTGACCTTGATCTTAAAATGAAACAAATGGAGCATCAACATGAAATTGCAATTTTGGAAAAGAGGGGAGAATTAAAAGGTCAGATAGGTACAAGTGATACTGGTGTAAGGCCTAAAGCTCCGAAAATTCCTCCTTTTGATGATGCTAGGGACGATATGGATAGCTACTTACGTAGATTTGAGAGGTATGCGCAAGCTCAGAAATGGGAGTTAGACACATGGGCGACAAATTTGAGCGCTTTGTTGAAAGGTCGCACTCTAGATGTGTACGCATTACTTCCAGCAGATCAAGCTCTAAGGTATGATGCCGTTAAAGAGGGGCTTTGTTGAAACGCTTTCGCAGGTATGTTAAGGCGTCCCATGGAATATTACGTCAAAAATTTGCCGCGAAATAATGAAACGTCAGTTGACGTCATAGACTCCGTGTCGTCAAGTACGGTAGCAACACAGTATTTCAATTAATTTTTATGATATTTTGTAAATTCAAAGGATGAAAGTTATCAGTTATAAAAAGTCATGAACTTGCTCAATCGCTGACACTCTGTCTATTCAACATACCTTTGAGAAGACCCCCAATCTATTGAGTGCACTTTGTGACCCCCTTGCGTTGTTAGGGAACTCTGCGTTACTGAGAAGCTTGAGAAGCGATGGAAGGTGCGATCCGACAGTTTACAGGGCGGGTGATAAGAAAAATTGAGAAAACGGTAGGTATTTGTTTAAATTACATGAAAACAGAGATGCTGCAAAAAGAAAATATCCTAATACACTCAATTATATATGTAATCAAAGACAAAACTATTTAAAAAGGTACGAAATCATTCTTTTTGTGTACCTGTACTGGCGGAGTACACGTGTGTCATATGATGCATGCATGTGTCGTGTAGTTATTATTGCAGCAATGCTGTGAAAAAGTATGGTTGTAACGCTATTGTTATTACTTTCTTTTTCATATCATCAGTGTCTGCTACGATATATAAATTTAGATACAAGCATATTCATGACAAAGGTAAACTTTAGGAGGAGAAAAAATGGGGAAGGGGTGGGGTGGGTTGGATGTGGGACATGCATGTGTACTGTTTAAGTATGTAACAATGAAACTACTTTGTATTATACAATTTGTAACATTTATTTTTTATTCATTCATATTTCAGGCTGATGAAAATTACATATTTAATCATCTCATTAAAAAAACAAAACAGAAATGTTTTGGCACTGGATCAGTGTTGGATGCTGCATTAGCCCAGAATCACAATTGAAAGAACTTTTCAATGACCAGGTATTATGATATTTAATTTTCTTAGAGACTTCAGTGTAAAAATATCTTCCCTTATATATACATACTTGAAATTTGATATAAATCTAGATCTATCTATGAATATTTATATTGTCAGAACAAATCTATAACTGTCAACATTATTTGTGTCGTTTTATTTTATTCTAAGTTCTAATAATTGAAGAAGTTAAATTAACAGTACACTAAAAACCCTAAAAGGCTCTGTAAGAAATTATATTTAAATACAAAAAAACTTGTTTATTCACCTAAATTTGAATTTCATTCTAATTTCAGATATTTGCCTTTGGAAGAAAATATAACTTTACCCGAATGCCAGCAAGAAGATGTCACGTCAAGTGTCTGTCAAATGTTAAAAATATGTCAATAAAAATCTTTTATTGTAAAGAAGTACATGTATTTGTGATATATTTAATCCTAACTATAAAAGCTTACATTTGTCTATAAACATAGGGATATCATGGTGTTTTATTTTAAACATGGGCTCTAGCCCCACTATCAGTGGCGTAGCTAGGGCAAAACTAAGTATACTAGGAAAATGAGTTCAGAAGCTGAGGACATTCGAATGGCAATGAAGGAGGTCCAATGCAAATAAAGACTTACCTCCAGCAGCTCACAAAAAAACCTCCAGAGGGAGGACAATTTTTACTGAATTGAGGAATTTTAGAGGAAAAGTGGATGCTTTAGCATACATGGTAGCTACGCCACTGTCTACGCAAAGATATACTTTGTTATACAAGACTGACATGTTACTCTCACAAAGTTACAGTCCTAACGCATTATGGTTTTCACAGAGATATTCAATTCTTGTGATAAAGGATGCCATTCTAAATGTACATGTATAAAGGAGTTCACGTCTATCACCTAATAAATACAGAGCTGCTGAGTTATTAGTCCCCTACCGGCAACGCCGAAGGGGACTCTTATTAATTTTGTTTTTTATTTATTTCAAAATTTAATGAAATTGATCATAGCCAATCTTCCGTCTTTTTGTATCTAAATAATGTGCAGATCTAAATTTAAATAATAAGGAGTTATGAGGTGTGGGGGGGGGGATGTCAAGCCTGCCCATGTAGGGTGATATAGCCTATTATACATGTATATAATACTGGGTTGTTGGTCTAAATATGACCATGGATTTCATCTTAAATTGAGGAAAAACAATGTCCGAATGATTTTATACAAAGCTGAAAGATGGAACCCCCCCCCCCCTCCTCTCACGAATTCGAGAAAAGTGATGAGAAAATAAAGAATATTTTTGGCAGACAAAGTAAAACTTTTGTCGATTATGGCTAGACACAGGTTTTAATTCAGTATACAGGTAAATATAGATTTATCTCGACAGAGTGGAGGTTTCTCCTTTCGGTGCCCCTGACGTTGAACATTGCACTTTTGCATAAAATTGTATTTTCTGGCTTTTTTTCTGAGAGGAGAGGTAACTTACATCCATTGTCATAATTATGCGAGATTGGTACATGATTATAGTAATACTGATCATATCCTTTTCCTCGAATCTGGATGCGGTTTTTTTTTGGGGGGGGGGTAATTTCTCGATAAGCAGTAGATTGAAATATTTCTTCCGGAGGGAAAATTAGATAAGCTTGAACTTTAAAAAAGAGCAGTATTACATACATATATAACAGGCTATATCCTGCGTGCCCCCCCCCCCCCCCCGATAAGGATCCTTCCAACCCTTGGTGTATTTATCGTATGTAACATGTAATTAAATGAAGGAATTACGAAATTAATATGCCACATTTACAACTTGTTAAAAAACGTATATTTGCTATCAGCACCGAACCCGCCACCTACAAATATATAATTCCGTAATACCCCCCCCCTCTCTCTCTCTCTCTCTCTCTCTCTCTCTCTCTCTCTCTCTCTCTCTGTCTCGTAAACACCTGCATAACGTCCGATCTGCACTCGATTATGGACCTGTATTATTACTGGTCAGCATAATTTAAAAGTGTAAATAAAAAAAAAATAAATAAAAAGGTTTCCTGGGTGACGAAAAATAATTTCAGATTGACGCTGCATCTGACCCCTCCTCCAAGCATTCTGACTAGCAGAAAGAAAAAATTGAAATTAATGGATAGTATAAAATTAATGCAACAGACAGACATGGCTATATAGTGATAAAAGCTATAAATATAGTGATAAAATAATAAAACCGTTAAAGACACAGTGTCCCTGAAAATTTTTTTTTTATTGAAAACGTAAAATTTTTTTCGAAGGGTATAGATTAAGGTAAAAAGAAGCCATAAAAAGTTTTATTTAAAAAATATGCAGTAACGACCATAATATTGTCAAATTTGTAAAATCAAATCTCCATACAGATATACCTCCGTTGTAAAAACGCAATATATTGTAGGTGGCGCAGAGTGAAAAGAATTAGAGCTACGCACCCAAAATTGAAAGAAAGGAGGGGATCTCCAACAACACTAGGTTGCAGCACCCACAGCAAAATCCCAAAACACCCATGCAAAAAACACAGAACAGATACCCACAGAAAGAGACGCAAAAGGGACAAGGAACACCAACTCACAACATAGAAACATAAAAGACTACACATAAACCAACGAGACCAATGGGCAACCGGTGCCGACTTAGGACGGCCATCTGCCAAGTAAATAGCAGACGGTGTGGTGTGAAAATTACGTTTTCAAACGGTTATAACTGCGAATGTATGCGTAAGAATCGCATGAAAATTTGAATTTATACAAACGAGAATGTAAAATTTAATTTGAAAAGAAAGATTTTGCATAATAAAATTTTGTAAAATTAATCAATTTTCAGGGACACCGTACCTTTAATTAAAATAAAGCTTTTAAAATCAAATTATGAATTTGTTTGAAAATCAATAGAAACTTGAAATACATTGTCGCAGATAAATATTGCAATATAGGAAAGCAGAGGGGCGCACAAATTGATGAAGGGTTCTTGAAAGAAGCGTAGAATCTAAGTACTGCATTGGCTATCATTAGTATGACTTCCATTGGATATGCACATTACTTTAAGTCTTCATCAACTAATTATAATAAATATTGACACTCTACACTTCAAATTCTCAAAGAAAAATTAAATTCTTGCCGAATTCACTTGATCATGCCGATTTTGAGACAGAGGAATATGAATTTTCGTTGAAATGTACCTGTACTGAAACGATTTTGAGAAATTATCTCCCCCTGTCAATCGAGCATCACTTGAACGTTTGAAATGGTTCTCGGGAGGAGAACTTTTGGGGGTACTCATAGAAAATAGATTAGCGCAAGTTGTTCCTCAAAATAAATTGAACGAAGTTTGGTGTAAATCGAATCTTCCATGATTTATCTATATAGTTCTTGCTACGACAACTTGATTTTTTTCATATCAAACCTATACAGGGACGTAGTCATTGAAGGTGTAACGCAAAAACCAGGGTGTGCCGTATAATTCCTTAATTTAATCCATAAATATATGGAATTCACGACTTGTCGTAGCAAGATATATGAAATTTGAACATTTCTCTACACAACATAAACCATAAGTTCACTGAGAAATTAGTGGAACAACTTGCGCTCGATGCTTCTTTATCGTACTGTGTACATGTGCTATAAATAGCGATCACGTGACTTTCAACACACCTGCAGAACTCGCCAATGACCCTCGACTTTCCTTCTGTAAAGTACATAATCATACTTTTGATTAAAGTATATTTTATTGAGAGAAAGAGGTGTCCATTACAAAGGTGCGATAAAGGTGATGGTATTTTCATGGGACGCCTTAACATACCCGCGTCGACATAACAGAAGAAGGTTTTAAGCGTAGGTTTCGTTCGTGCCGCCCAGAATTAGGGGAGACATTTGCACAATTTTCTGTCCGTTTGAGTGGTTATTTGCTGGGTAAGTTAGAACTGGCAAAAACTAAACGAACATTTGATGATCTGTTTGACCTTGTTATGAGTGACCAGTTTATACATGTTTGCAATCATGACCTTGCTTTGTTTTTGAAAGAGAGAACGCCGAAGTCGGTTTGTGAAATGACACTTCTTGCTGACCAATTTAGAGACTCTAGACGTGTAGGAGCTTTTGCACTAACTTCTAAAGTTACAGCAGATAAAGACTCTATTTCAATTCAGGGTCAGAAAGCATCAGTTCCTATCAAACCAAAATATGAACAAACTTCTCATCCACAAAACGTCAATTCGCAAACAAAAGGTTTCATTCCAAAGTCGGATAGACGTTGCTATAAATGCAATAAGGTAGGACATATTGCGTCAGAGTGTCTTGCAAAAAGCAATGACCGTAAGGGAAAGGTCGGTGTTGTTGTAGATGAAGGTAACGACGATAATGTACCCGATGTAGAATGCATCAATGATTCTCTCAACGTATGTGGTGCATTCATGACGCCATCAGATTCTATCAGAAATAGTGAATCAGTCATTGATAATTCTGTGACCTTGACCCAATCGTGTCAGACTGTAAGTGCATGTTTGCCAGTTTCAAATGGGTATGTGGAAGGTAAGAAAGTTTCTGTTTTGCGTGATACTGGGTGTAGTGGTATCGTTGTGCGGAAATGTTTGGTTCCAGATGGAAATTTGACTCGTGATTTTCAGATTTGTACGTTGGCAGATAATTCAAAGATTAAAGTTCCCATTGCAAAGGTATTTCTTGACACTCCTTATCTTACTGGTTAATTTTCTGTTTGGTGTATGGAATCTCCCGTTTACGATCTAATATTAGGTAACGTTGATGGTGTAAGACGTCCTGGGGATCCCGATCCAGAATGGGGTCATGTTCATGCTGTCGAAACAAGGAATCAGAAAAGGGTAAGAGAGAGTAAACCAATGAAAATGAAAGTTCCGGAAATTATCAAAAATGAGGTAAGTCCCAGTGATTTCCGTCAGACTTTGATCTAAAATGAATGTAGTATGCGTAAGAAAATGCTTCGCGGAAATTTCTGTAAAAATTGACGTGGAGGTACTTTTTTTAACTGTTCGGATCTCTTTTAGGTTAGTAATTACCCATGAATTTTGTTTTACATATGGAATATTATTGATTTAATCTTTTTATATGGTATGGCTGATGAATACCGACAAATTATAAACTTGAAATTCCACCCAAAATAAGGCAAATTTTCAGCTCTGACACTTTTTTCAAGAAAACCACAAAATGGCACTATTTGTGAGCGTTTGTTCTCTCTTTTTTGAACACGGACATATACGTTTTCTTCAATATTTTGAAAAGTCTTCCCTAGGAGCACGTTTTATCGTTGAAATTCGGTATCTCTGAAATTTTGACCTTAACTTGGATGATTTGCAGCTACGTTAAGGCACTCCTCGTTTTTACGTTGCAATATTCGTGATATTTTTAAAAGACATTTTCAATAATGAAAAAAGGACATCCTCCAATAAAATGTCTATGTATTTGGTATCAGTGTTTAACATTAAGCTTGTACTACACATTCAGCCAATAGTGATGTCATGTGCCACATCACAAGTCACGTGACAACTATTTATAAGATGCAAACAATGAATTGTATAAAACGAGCTGGCGCAACGCCATTCCTGCAATTACAGTCCTATGCTTACTACCAAAATACCTTGTAGGTATTGCCATTTATGAGTTCAAGTGCGCACTTTTCGTCTTTTTTATATTTTTGGAATAAAAGACGATTTTTATCTAAAAAATGACTAGAACAGCACTAAACTCCCAGTATTGTCATATATTTTAAATAGTCATAGATAGAATCGACAAAGTGCCTACTTAGATCATGGAGGACAACCATCTATCGGACTAGTTTAACGCGACCCCAACACATAGCATTGTAATTTCAGCCTGCGCCATGCAATTTTATACCATCATCCTACGACGATATTTTTTTCAAACGTATATGTGACTAGCGAAGGGAAGCAACTCGTAATTTATAACAATCAAGGTTGGCTTCGCCGATTTCGTTCTCACAGTTTTGTGGCCTTTAAACACAAATGTTTACCTGAGAAGATTAAATAAATACTATGTTGTTTAATTGAGGAAAATTTCATCGTATTTCAATCAAAAAAGTGAAAAGATTAAATATTTGGCAATCAGTGAAAACTAGTTTACAATTTTATCACTCTGAAGCACCGGTGCGGTGGCGTAGTGGGGATGACGCAGGACTGCAAATTCCATGACCGCGAGTTCGATCCTGGTAGGAGGTCCATTTTATTTTTCAAATTTTTTACGAAATTCTTGCTTTTTAATTAATTTAATTATTGACTAGTGAGAGGCACCATGATATCAATAGGCATTGTTTCCGTATATCGTATATGCTTGTACTTATTAAAAGAGCTTTGTACAGTACAGATAAAATATGTGATATTAGGAAAGAGAAGATTAATTCTGTAACATTTCGTTACTAACATATAAATTATAATTTTCATTTTAGCTTGTGATATTCAATTTACGTGGTCTAAGAGAGAGAGAGAGAGAAAAAACAAACAGGGAGACGTGAAAATTTTATATCATTATTTTTTTTTTTTTTCATTCTAATTAAAATCTAAAAGAATACCACGAAGAAAATGCATGTCGTACAATTATTCATAATTGACAAAGTCCAATCTGAATGTTACTCACGCCACCTTACTTATTAACTTCCAGCATTTTATTTTTTTAAGTCCTTTTTTTCAAGTTGTCGTCGGTAGTATTTTCTCTCCCGTCTTTAAATTTGGCCTTTAGAGAATAATATATAATATAATATAGAGAATTTATTATGATCTTATCATTATTATTTCCTTGCTTTCACTTTGTTTAGATTGAAAGGCTGTATCCTCAGTTAGTTTAACGTCAGTCTAAAAAACGAATCATCTATTTAAAAAAAAAGAATCCATAAAGCCTTCAAGCTTTTCTAAGACTTTGAGTAACATCCGCACGTGGTTGCTTGGCAAGCATTTTCATCAAATATTTGTATAGTACGTTATGCCATTCAAGTATTTTTACTATAGATAAAAAATTATAACATATTCAAATAAAAATTCAATCATGTATAAAGATCTAACTCGATGATAAATGACAATAAAGAGTATCAAAATTTGCAAACGACAATGGACTCCGTGTTGATGACGTCAAAATCTGAGGTTGACGTCATTTCGCGCCATATTTGTAGACGTCATTTCTGAGGAGTGCCTTAACGTAGCTGCGTTTTCGTTATTTTTGAGTAAAATCTGGAAAAGTTTAGATAATCGATGAAGTTGGTTCCTATGGTAGCATTTTATCAAATTCTACTTTTATACAAAGTTTCAAACCTATTTTATTGTATAATAACGAAGAAGAGTAAAATAAGAATCAAATGAGTGTATTTCAACACTTTTTGTATTTTCTTTACGAATGTGCTATTTTTAGCAACAAATTTCCGGCATTTTTTTACCAAATAAGCATAAATCATGATTTTCATCACGGACCTATTAATTTTCCTTCATAAAATGATTAAGTGACATGAATACTATATTTTCATATGGTTATCATAAAATCGTTGAAATTCCTTTATTCAGAAATGACATGCCTTAATCGGGCCATTGCATCCTATCACAAACCGTGGTTACAGGTACATACTCACTCTTGTTGACTTTGCCACGAGGTACCCTGAAGCGGTAGCTTTATCTACGATTGACACAGAACGTGTTGCCGAGGCTCTCGTTGAGATATTTTCTAGGGTAGGTGTACCACGTGAGATGCTTACTGATATGGGTTCGCAATTCACATCAGCCCTTATGAAAGAGGTAAGTCGACTTATTTCCATGAAACAGCTTTCCACTACCCCATACCATCCGATGCGTAACGGGCTTGTTGAACGTTTCAACGGAACGTTGAAACAGATGTTGAAACGTATGTGTGCGGAACATCCTCGTGATTTGGATAAACATCTTAACCCTGCTCTCTTTGCTTATAGGGGAGTACCACACGAGTCACTTGGGTTTTCGCCGTTTGAGTTAGTGTACGGAAGGGCAGTGCGTGGTCTAATGACTATTTTGAAAGAACTCTGGACCAAAGAGATAAAAGATCCGTCAGTAAAATCGACGTACCAGTACGTAATTGACTTATGCAAACGTATAGAATCAACCTGTAATCTTGCTACAGAAAATCTTTCTCAAGCATCTAAAAAGCATCGCGTAGTCTATAATCGAAAAGCAAGGGACCGTCGTCTTGAGGTTGGTGACAAGGTTTTGGTTTTACTTCCGACTGACAACAATAAGTTGTTGCTTCAGTGGAAAGGTCCATACAGTGTGGTCAAAAAAATGAATGCCGTAGACTATCAGGTCGATCTTGGTGGAAGGTCAAAGACATATCATGCTAACATGCTTAAAAAATATGTCGAACGCGCTAATATTCATTCGGTCCTACCCATCGAGACCGATGCGATCAAGCTTGTTTGCTCAACAGTAGTTGATGAAAGATTGTCCGATCAAGGGGAAATTATTGATTTACCGAACGTCAGTCAGAAGGAAGGTCCTAGTGACGTCGACATCAATCCGGAACTGTTTCAAACTTCCTACATTCCTTTGCGGATATTGTCACTGATCTACCCGGACACACAAATATTTTGAAGCATGAAATTAGATTAAACGTTCAGACGCCGATACGACCGACAGCTCGCATTATCCCATATGCTATGATCGAAACTGTTTCAGCCGAAGTAGACAAAATGATTGACATGAATGTCATTGAACCTTCTGATAGCTCATACGATCGTCATTGTTAAAATGAAGGACGGTACGAATCGTTTTTGCATCGATTTTCGGGCGCTTAATAGCCAAACCAAATTTGATGCCGAGCCAATGCCCGACGCGGATGAGGTATTTTCAAAATTAGCATCGCACAAGTATTCTTCATCTCTTGATCTTACGAAAGATTATTGACAGGTGCCGTTATCTGATGATTCTAAACCTTTGACCGCTTTTCAGACACCTAAAGGGTTGTTCCAATTTCGCGTTATGCCGTTTGGTGTTGTTACGGCATCAGCTACGTTTACTCGCTTGATGCGTGTGCTCATGCAAGGTCTAGAAAACGTTGACAATTTCATCGATGACATCATCGTTTTCACTTCAATATTTCATGATCATTTAGAAGTTCTTCGGAAACTCTTTCTGCGGCATCGTAAGGCAAATCTGTAGGTCAGACCATCAAAATGTGCACTTCTTTACCCAAAAGTTGAATGCTTAGGTCATGTAGTCGGAAGTGATCAAATCAGTCCGAATCCTGATAAGGTTTCCGTGATCGAAAAGGCTCAGATCCCCACAACGAAGAAACAATTACGATCCTTTTTAGGTTTAGTCGGGTTTTACCGGAAATATGTTCCGAACTTCGCTGTTATTGCACTTCGTTTAACAGACATGAAAAAGAAAGGGTAACCCAACCGATTAGAATGGTCAGAATCCGCAGAACATGCTTTTCAAAGTTTGAAGCAAGCTTTGGTAAAATTTCCCATTCTTAAGTTGCCGGATATGGGTCAGATGTTCTTTCTGCAAACTGACGCGTCGAACCGTGGTATCGGTGCTGTATTACTACAGAATAGTGGTAATGAGAAACTTCCAGTGGCTTATGCTGGTAGAAAGTTGAAAGAAAGTGAGCAAAATTATGCTACCATAGAAAAGGAATGTTTGGCAATAATTTGGGCAGTATCGAAGTTTCTTACTTGAGACTGATATCAAGCCTTTGATATATATGCACCAGGCAAAGGTCAATAATACTAGACTCATGAGATGGGCTTTGTCTTTACAGCCCTACAGGTTCAGACTCATGTCTATAAAGGGCAAGGAAAACGTTGGTGCAGACTACCTCAGTAGAATCTAGACTGAATGTTGTGTATATATCAGATTTTATTGCAGTGTAAAGCAGTGTTGTGTATGACTGTTGTCATGTGAGTGTTTCCTGGACAAAGTATTTCATACTTACTCATTAGGGGGAAGGTATTCTCACACTCACATTTCTACATTTTAGCATCCCTTATCGTAATCCTTTCTATTTCATATATTACGTATCCCTCTTTTCTGGCCTCAGACATTTCACCTGGACAGGTAAGATATATCTAAAACCAGTTTGGTCAGTCGAGTGAATATTACTCGCTCGCTCGTGAAATTCAGTAAGGCGTTGTCAGCCGATCGAAACACATCTCTTTTGTATTTAGCTCTCATTAAGATAGTATGTTTCAACGATAATTCACAAAGAGAACATACGGGGTGCTTTTGAGGTAAGAATATATTTGTATCTTATTATTAACGTACCAATATATCGTTTTATTTGTAAGTACATACAGTATTTTGTATTAACGTTTTGTACACTTAAATTCTATGTGTTTTATAAGTTTTCTACTATTTATCAAATGCTAACTAGTATGTATTATTCAGAATAGTACGTTCGATATACGTTTATAATAAGTAAATGTACCTTTACGACACACTGTGTGTAAGCGTATATTGCTGTATACTAGTAGTGTGTGTAGTGTATGAGTATTCACTCGTAAGAGTCCGTATTTTGTATGTAGTTTATCTCGTATAAGAGGCAGTTTTCTAGTATGTGTTCTGTATTTCGAGTTACGTAGTTTGAGCTCAGTATTATGAGTTCCATATTTTGTGTGCTGTATTTTTGTATTTCGTATTCAGTATTTCATAGTTTGTTCGTGTTTTGTTGTGAATGTATTTTAAATGATATTTTATTATTATTAGGCCCTATCCCTATTTCCTAAGTACTGTCACAGAGGCACACGTAACGCAAAGACGGTGTCGGAGATTGATATCACGTGGTCCGTGCAGTTCTGGACTTTTGAACCGTAACTGAAGTGGGCGCCAGAGTGACGAAATATTCAAGACTGTGATAGCTGGGATTGACTGTGATATGAATGATATGTATTGATGAAATATTTTATTGTATATAGTAAACTGATTAATTTTATATTCTGTTTGTCTGTGTTCTTGAAGTCTGTCAAAGAAAGTATGATAATTGAATTTGAGAGTATTCATACAATATACACAAAGGCGATACTCGGTTATCCGTGACAACATGTATATGGGTTCTTTGCAATGGAGTATTTCTTGCCCTTCCTGGTTGAGACAATTGGCACACGTGAAGCATTTAGGTCTTAATTTTCACTTAATTTGTATAAAATTTCGATGATGTTTTCAATGAGTTAAAGAAGATCCTGACAATAATCTCAACAGCACTCACAATAGAGTACTATGTTTATCTCGACGGACCCCTATATATATTTTACATCTAAATGTAACAAGAGTCCCAAGGGGTCCACATCGCTCACCTGAGTTGCAAACAAAAGAATGATAGTGGACAATTTGGTAGAGGACCTTGAGTACCTGCTTCCTGTAAGGTTTTGTTAAATTCTACAAAGTTTCTAAATTATAAATGCTATAACTACTTCGTCACTATAGATTAAAAATATATTTCAAATAAGTGAGGATGAGCAATGACCTTGATGCCTGGTCGTAGGTAAAAAGTTAACATTACATGGATTACAAATGTGCCAAAGAACTCAAGGATGTGTCATAACTTTGAACAAGGTCAGATGTCAAGGTCACAGAATACAATATCTGTATGACCCGGTCTGGACCATTCCTTATCCTTATCCAGATGTGTCATAACAATAGATTAAGGTCAGATGTCAAGGTTTCAAAGTAATACATTGGTATGACCCGGTCCATTCCAGACATTATCTGGGGAATTCTTTTTCTCTCACTTGAGGCTAATTTGTCCACGGAATTAGGTGTCAGAAAAAATGTTGTTTCATCCTGCTGGGTGAGATAAGGCCACTCCTGATGTGCTTTTAACTGTAACGTCATTGTGACGTCATAAAGGATTGCTTCATTAGCCGGGCAAGATATTAAAAGAAAATATAAAAACGCATTTTTGAGCTCTTTTAGACAATGAGAGAAAAAGAATCAATTCCTAGATGTGATCAGGAACACGAAAATCCGACTCTCGTGTCCAGGTTTTGCTTTTGTCTACAACTCGGCAAGCCTCGTCTTGGTACTAGCAAATCCTTGACACTTAGGTTGGATTTCCATTTCCCTCATCACATCTTGGGATAGATTCTGAATGACAATGCTGTTTTAAAGATTTATTGTTACTTCTTTGTCGGTATACATGTTATCACATACTGACAGGTACTGCCTCAATTGGGAAAAATGTCAAGGTCAAAGAGTAATACATTTGAATGACCTGGTCTTTTCCAGGCATTATTCGGGAAATTGTCTTAATTAGGAAATGAATCTGCGTATCACAACAACTTAACACTACAGTAACCTACAAAATCAGCATGAAACAAATTAAATGTTTTACAGTGTATATCACATTGAGCATTATGCTATCACAGTCTGTCTGTTTGAGTATAGTCCACAAAGACGAGAGAAAAGTCTCGTTGTTTTACCGTGTCATCGTACTGCTGTGCGTCATGATTGGTTAGAACGAGGCACAAGTCTTTCTCACACCATTGCTTGACCATGTATATATCTGTGGGTCTCATACCTAAACTTACAGCATGGTCAAAAAGTAAGGCATCTAAAAATAAACGTATATACATGTATATCATGATGAAAAAGGAATTTTATCTAACAGTGTGGTCCAAAATCAAGGTAACTGAAAATGGAATGTATATCATGATGAAATAGGGATATAATCTAGCAACCTACAGTGTGGTCTCAAAGCAGGGCACATAAAATATATTAGGATGAAATAGGAATGTCATCTATTAACCTTCAGCGTGGTTCAAAAGTTAGGCACTTGAAAATGAACGTATATGAATGTCATCAAAAAACCTTCAGTGTGGTCCAAAAGTAAGGCATATGAAAATCAACATATAGGAATGTCATGTAAGAACACAAAATCATGGTCCAAAGTAAGACACCTACAAATGAACCTTATACCTTGCTAAAATAGGAATGTCATCTAGCAACCTACAGTGTGGTCCAAAAGTAGGGCACATAAGGAACGTATATCATGATTAAGTTCATATACTATTTATTCAGTTTTAGGATAGATATTTTTTTAAATTTGAATCAGATTCATCTTATTGTATATTAAAGTGATGTGAAGTGACACTTGATGGAAACATTGAAGTTCTGAGTACTTCACAAATAGACTCATGCAGACATTTTTCATTCCCAACTTTGGCAAAATTAAAATCATATTCAATAACTTTTTTCTTGTTGTTTGATTTTCCTTCATGTTTGGAATACAATATATTGGATATATTAATTGATTGAAGCGAAGAAATTGAAACCTTTCCGTACATACCTTTCTGTAAATAACATAAAAACTTTTTTTCAAAATATTTTCAAAGAACTTTATGATGGAAATCGGAGTTATCTTTCTTTGTACGTCAGAAAAACAGAATACTCTTCGATGTGAAGATTAAAAATTTTGGGTGCCGGATATGTCCTTAAATAGGACTGACATATAACAACTTACAGTGTGATCCAAAAGTAAGATACCTGAAATTTGAGGCATATCATTATAAAATAGGAATGTCTTCTAGCAACCTACAGCATGGTACCTGTAAAAAAGGAGGGTATTTCTGACAAGACTCGGTTGCAGCACCAACATCAACACACCAAACACCCCAAGTATAATCACAAAGAAGACGCATACAGCAAGAGACAGGGAACAGCAGATAAGAAATCAAACATTGAACACAAATGACTACACATAAAGCAACGAGACCAACGGGCAATGGGTGCAAACTTAAGGACGACTATCAGCCACTTTAAAGCGGTTTTGGTTATCCTGGATACCTGAAAATGAACGAATATCAGGATGAAATAGCAATGTCATCTTACAACCTACAGTGTGGTCCAAAAGTAAGGCAACTGAAAATAAATGCATACAATGATGAAACAGGAATGTCACAATCCAGGTAAGCACTGGTAATCTGGAATGATATACTTTTATTCTATCCCCGTAGCCATCGAACTTTCTAAAGGATAATTTCAACCGTTGTATGATATAATCCTGAACAAGTAGTTTACTTGCAAGCCGTTTGGCTCTGACGATGAAATCTTCACATTTTGAAAATGCCCTGGCGTACCCTATCAGATGAGAAACAAAAAGGCAAGAGAAGACGGAATGTTGCTTCTCATTAAAGGAAAGTTGGTAAACATCACGTTTGTCATACAGTGAGGTGTTCAAATGGCCATTTGCGTCGAAAAATAAAACTATATACTCTTCAAAAGAAGAAACGTATATAACAATATTATAAATTATCATTGCTTCTTTTCATGTGGTGGAGGTTTTTGTTTATTTGCTTTGGTTCCTGTTTTATCCTGATTTTGTATGCATTCGGTTTCTGATTTTCTGAATTATCGATTTTGTGCTGTATACAGGGATATGGTCATTATCCATATCTGTCATTCAATATGCACAAGCTATTGATTATGTGACCATATTTGTTTGCAATAACGATGGTATAGAGATAGAACAAACAAGTTTAGGGCTAAAGTAAGATTTTTTGATTATCATAAAATCTCTTCGGGATAAAACATGAACTTTTGAATTTTCGACTTTTTATGTTTTATGCATTTTCTATGTTTATGAGGAATTTGAATTTTCCCCAAGTCACAGTTTGTTGATGCCCATAAAAAATTTGGACTTTAATTTCCTCGGGTCACTTCCGCTTTAAAGCAATGCATGCGTACAGTATCCGATGCCATGCGTTTAAGCACTGCGACACGATCGAATGACTCCCGTTTGTAAGTGAGTAATGCTCTATGAAGTTCAACGATCATAAAATCAAATTTAGATGCTTTTTTCTACTTATGAAGCAAATTTCTCTCGACAAAACTGATTCCCAAATTCATGGAATGTGGAGAACTTTCGATGACGTCATAAAATAAAACTTCTTCATGCGTCCTGATATCGCCATTATCAGATTGCTGCATCAATTTGTCCAACGAATCAAACGATTTTAAAATGATATGGAAAACGAGCGCATACGGATCTCTAAAAAATGATTTGGCATCCAAAAAACATGGAGGGCATATTTCTTTAAGTCATTTTAATTAGTTAAAGACTATCCTGACGATAATCTCAACAGCACTCACAATAGAGCACAAAATTGAGCATCGACGGACCCCTAGCAAGCAAGAGGTGGGACCAGGTGCCCGGGAGGTGTAAACGTCCCCTGTTGGCTAGCCGCACCCGCCGTCGATGTTCATGCAAGAAAAATGAAGATATATAGACTGCATGCACTGTCTGAGGTTATGTCTATATAAAAAGTACTGTGGCGATCATATCAGGGAAAATATTCAAAACACTTACTGTCAAACCCTTCGCGGGGAACTTTTTTAAGGAGCTCCATACGGCAAAGGGTTTAACTAACATTTAAAAACACTAAAGAGGTACCCGTTGAAAGCTTGGGGTCAAAAAATACCATTATGTACATTTTGTTTCATTTTGTCTAATAATATGATAAATGTGATTTCATATGTGAACTAAGGATGAAATGAACACATACTATGCGTTACTTTTTTTGATGAGTATATTCAAGAAAGGAGGGGATCTCTAACAACACCAGGTTGCAGCACAAACAGAAAAACACCAAATGCAAAAACACAAAGCAGACACGTACAGAATAAGACAATAAAGGTACAATGATACAGGTATCACAAATCACATAGAAACATCAAACAAATTACTGCACATTAACCAACGAGACGAATGTCAATCGGTTCCGACCTAGGACGGCAATCTGCACGTCAGCAGACGGTGTGGTTATCCGGGATTGAGTGCACACAACCCTCCAACTTTTCCGATCACCAAGAGGTCTCGAAGAGCGTACAATTGTGGTGTAAACCAACCTCCTCACTATCAGATAACCACACACAAACAAGACCGCAAAACGCAGGGGCCCAAGCAAAATAGATGAATATGTCAATGGATATAAAAAGAGTACTTACGTAAAACATTCCGTGCTCGTCCGGCTGTAGCGAGCTCATGCATGTTATCACCCGAGGAGTCTGACTGACATTCAGATAGTGTTAAAGGTCTTCAAATTCAATAGCATCATTTAAGACCTGATAAATTTACAGCATGGAGCAGACATGTACGTTTCAACGTTTCACACCTGTCCTACAGTCTTGTACCAGCACATTCTTAAAATTTGCACTCACAGTACAAGACTGTAGGACAGGTAATTGAGGCCCTGTCTTCGCTAAAGAGGTTTTGACAGGGCCCGTCATGGAGTGCCGTCGCCACAATCAGTCAGAGTGCAAGTTTCAAGAATGTGCTGGTACGAGACTGTAGATTTGTCAAGTACTAAGCCTAGTGTCCGTCTGGTGACATTTGGATCATATCCACGGTATATAAGGCGTTTGAGGATTCTGACGCATTTTCGTCGGTTATTCTGTCTACCTTTGATCCTTCTTATTTTGTTAATTACGTCACCATAATGCAGATTGTGAAATACATACCCAAAGTAATTTACTCTGTTGATTGTTTTGGTCCGAATTTCAAAAGAAGTTTAAACGATTTCTGTAAATTGCCAGAAGTCGTAACAAAATTATGAGAGTGAAAATCTTCGTAAGTTGTAAATTTCTACTATGAAAATCCAAAACATCAGTACAAGCTCTAGCATACAGGATGAGCTGTAAAATGTAGATACCGCTTTACGGTAATCTAGGAACATCATCGTCTAGGCATGGAAAAGAGGTAGGGCCACGAAGCCCCTAAAACGGCCCCGCAATTTTCCTTAAAATTAAACGTAATGAGAAATTCTTGATATATCACCACATAAAATATAATGTTTGCCGCTCTAAATGAAAGAACATATCACCGACCGAAGCACCATAGGAAGTTTATGACGTCATCAAGTGACGTCATTTTGTCTTTTTCATGGTCAAAAATGCTCGAAAATGTGTCTTTAATTGAGAATTTCGATGTGACCACAAGAGTCGATAAACATAAAAACTTTCATATCGAGGGGATATGATGCTTTTTTTTATTTTTAAATTTTTCATGTTTCTCGATGCATGTGGCCAATGCTAATTTCAAAGAAACATGTAGGTTTTGCAGCAATTTCATGGAAAATTGGCGATTTAGAGGTTTTCAAAGGGCTTACATCTTCAGATGAATGCGTCTTTTACACATAATCAATACAAAATTTAATTAAGAACTTTACAAAGTATCAAATCACAAAAAAATATTCAATCAATTCAAATGTCAGGAAACGGCCGATTAAGGGGCTTCGTGGCCCTACCCCTTTACTATGTTGAATCCAAAATCATCTTTTTTGTCATACACACTTTTATGAATCTATTCATTTACAGTTTCGATATATAGGTCCAAAAATAGTGTTTCAGTGTTTGTAACATTTGCCTTTTTTAGGATTGTCGATAGTAAGAAAATTATCCAGGTACCTAGAAGAACCAATGGAACATTTCACATCATCATATTTTCTTTGATTTTGAAGATTTTTGATAAATTCTTTTTATACTTGTATAAAAATAAATCTGCAACAAGAGGCGCAAAATTAGTACACAAATGGATCCGTACAACTTGCTTGTAGAGATTCGAATTCTCTCCCAATCTAATCTAGATATTGTCCAAGACGACGGAAAAGGCAATACACAGGTCACCACATGTCCATGCTTTGTATGATTTGTACTTTTGGCGGAAAAGAAACCCTTTGATTCAGATGTGCAAATTATAAGTTTTACCTCTCGCTTAAAGCACAATTTGATGAGTTTTGACAATTGATCATCAATTTTGTCGTGAGGAAACGTGGTGTATATATTCTGAAAGTCGTATGAAGAAATCGTATTGGCTTGAACATTTCTAGATTTCATTGAGTTAATCACATCCCCTGAATTTTAATAGAACAAAATAAGTTTTCATCATTCCTGCTTAGAACAGTTTCACAATATTTTGCTACGTGTTCCTTAATAGCCATGATTACTGACGTCAGATTTCTATACAAAATTGTAGTTGAGCAGTTCCAAGAATTAGCAATGTATCGAAATTTGTGCGGAGACTTTTGAAGTTTGATATGCAGTATATTTAGAGCTGCAACGATTCACCGCGGTGAACCGAGAATCGCGATTCTTAGCTCCGACTCGAATCGCGAGTCGTAGTGGTCAGAAACGATTCGAGTCGAATAGTCGAAATAATGCAGAAAAAGTTCTAATTTCAACTTTAAAGTATTCACTAATCGCAGGATTCCCAGTAAGAATGATTTGAGGTGGAAATTTAGAATAAAAAGTGAACCTTTCAAGTGCATTTACCAAGCAATTCGTACGAAAATACAGGGTCAGAGGAAATTCGAACCGACGACTTTTACCGCATTTCAACGAGCGCGCACCAGTCCTACCCCAAATTGAAAATTGCCTCTTTTAAAGTATTTTACCTATACACTTCTTTGTGCATACTGGTAAGTTATCATATATCTTTTGTACACGGTATCAAATTTATATATCCAGAAGGCCGTTCTGTGTAGAGGGGGGGGGGGGGGTGATTAATATTTCTACATGATACATAAACATATATAACATACAGTGCTTTCACAGGAACTGGGCATTTTATGCATATCTATACCCCCGCCATAAAATGGTGGAGGTATATAGTGATGCACATGTTTTTTTTTTTTTTTTAGATTGATCGAGATGAGATTTTCAATTAAATTTTTCAAATTAAAGGAAAAAAAATAAATATCCTTGCAAAATTATCTTGCAAAAAAACTCGAACCGAAAAAAACCGAATCGAGACATTAAAATCGAAATCGAACCGAATCGAGAAGTTTCCGACTCGTTGCAGCTCTAAGTATATTGTAGGAAGATCCAATTTAGAAAAAAAGGATGTTGAATGAAGAAATCTCACTGAGATGTTAGCTGAAAATGTAAGACAAAGGAGGGGATCACCAACAACACCAGGTTGCAGCACCCACAGCAAAACCCCAAAACACCCAATGCAAAAAACACAGAGCAGACAAGCACAGAAAGAGACACAAAAGGGACAAGGAACACCAACGCACATCACAGAAACATAAAAAACAAAGGACTACACATAAACCAACGAGACCAATTAAGACGGCCATCGGCCACGGGAATAGCAGAAGGTGCGGTTATCCTGGTTTACGTGCGCACAACCCTCCAACCTTTCCAATTACCCAGAGGTCTCGAAGAACGTACAATTGTGATGTAAAACAACCTCCTCACTGTCAGATGACCACACACACAGACCGCAAAAGGCAGGGGCCCAAGCAACACAGATGAATATATAAATGGATCTCGAAGAGGGCGTACGTAATACAATCCGTGTTCATGTATGTTATCACCCGAGGAGTCCGACTGACACTCAGAGAGGACAGGTGGTCGGGCCCTGTCTTCTCTAAAGAGGTTTGGACATGGCCCGTCATGGAGTCCCGCGTCACAGTCATTCAGAGTGCAAGTTTTAAGGATGCGCTGGTAAAGACTGTAGATTGGTCAAGTACTAATCCTAGTGTCCGTCTAGTGACATAGGATCATATCCACGGTATAAAAGGCGTTTGATGATTTTGACGCATTTGCGATAGTTATGTTGTCTATCTTTGATCCTTCGTATCTTGTTAATTATGTCACCATAAAATGCAGGTTGTGAAATACCCAAAGTAATATACTCTGTTGCCTGTATTGGTCTGAATTTCAAAAGAAGTTGACAATATTTTTTGTAAAATTTCCAAAAAGTCTTTACTAGTTAGTGAAAGCGAAAACCTTGTCCTCAAAGTTTCTTGTTAATTTGTAAATTTCTACTATGAAAATCCAAAGCATCAGTACATGCTCTAGCATACCGGATGAGCCGTAAAAATGAAGATACCATTGGACGGTAATCTAGGAACATCACCGTCAAGCTAGGGGAAATTTACTATGTTAACGGAATATCACACGCGTTTCAGTAGCCTCCCTTAGACGAGAAGTTTAAAGAAATCCCAACGCTGAAGATTTCCGATTTTCGTAACTTAAAATTTCTTCATGTTCAGTCCATATAATAAACACTTTTATTAAATTGGTATTTCGATCTAATGGTACTCTAGTTTGACATGATGGAGGACCTTGGTTCGATTCTGCATGAGAGGTGTAAGTTCAGTTTTCAATAGAATGTAGGCACCAACGTTTCTTTTCATCGCAAAGTAATAGTAAGCCTAGAGTGACAAACAATATTCGAATTATTACTGGTATCACAGCTCACTTTGAACTTATTTGAAAATTTTGTTTTGACTTTATATGTCATATCTATTCAGAAATACTAATATCTATCAGGATTTTTGAGAAATGTTTGAATGTAGAGAAATTTTATCTTTCACACTATTCATATGAATGTATCCGTATGCATATGTTCATATCATTTAACAAAACTTTGATATACATATAACATATTGTAATCATTGTAATTACTGGAATGCTGATGTGATATTTTTAAAAAGTTAGAAAATATTTATGCCTGTAAAGTGTTTGAATGTAGAGAAACTTATGATATATTTTACCCATATGGTGATATCATTACACATGTGCACACACTGTTGCATCATCTTAATATACACAAAATCGGTAACTGCGCCTGGCTGTAATCGAAGGACTCCGAAACATGTACTATGACTACGCTCATCACAAAGCCGAGGCCGTCGCTGATCTTCGACGAGAGCTGTTAGGAGAGGAGGTCGACATCGTCTCCGAGGAAATAATGAAGGAATCATATTTGAAGTTTCCTTTGAAAATCTTGGGCTGAAAAGAAAATATAGCCAAGAAATGAGCATTTCAATTACAACCAATGGATGCCTAAAAAATCTTATCAGTTTAAAAATCTCAAAATTTTGGATGGCGAACTACTAATATTGTCTCTTACATCTTATTTATATTAGGAAATACGAATTATGCATTTTTTATGAAAAAAAATTGTTGTTAAATATGAAACGTGTGCTATCACCTTAAATCCCAAATCATCTCTTTTGTTATATACACTTGTATGAATCTTTCCATTAAAAATTTTGATATTTAGGTCCAAAAATGGTATTTCTGAGTTTGTAGCGTTTGCCTTGTTTAGCATCAATTTTTCATGTAAATTACGTAATTTGGATTTGAAATATCTTTCAGATTAAGAACTTGAATTTGTAAAAAGATGTGGAGTTTTGTTAAAGTTAATCTTTTTGAATGTCAGTAATATCCAAAATGAGATTTTTCCAATCATTCTGTGAATGTGATTCGACTCCTTTAGATATACACCATTGTTTTGTATAGTAATTTAAGGCTTCCTTTAGTACCACGCGACAGTTAATAAAATCTATCTTGGATGGGATTCTATACTTACTAATAGGTCCTTTTCGAGAAAACCTCGGAGCTGCCTGTCCTGGATTATTGAAAAGTCACCTGTAACAATATGGCCTGCTGGTTTATATATGTACCGGAAACGTGCATGTATGGTCCACGTTGTTAGTCTATCTGCTTTTAAATGATGCTACTCAAATTAAAGACGTTTATCAATTTTACCACTTGGTGGGTGTCACTGCTGGTAGACCAGGAGTCCCTGAGGGCACATGTAGCCAAGTTCGACCAATTTCGGTTGGTCGTTTCTTCAAACGCATTCGAAAATTTATGCTTCCAATTTTTTCTCAAATTTCTAAAACCTGAGTCCTGTAGCATCATATCCCAATCATATAACTACATCTTTCGGTATATTTCGGACATGATTTTAACAAATTTTGGTCCTATTTCATTGTTTTGGATTGAGGATCACTGACGAGGGACAAATACCCGAAAGATGTCTGGTCCACGTTGTTAATTTATATGCTTTTATGTCTTTTTCCGTGAGACCTATGCTTCCGTTTAGTGCTTGGGTGGATTGAAAATACATTTGACAGTAAGTGTTTTGAATATTTTCCCTGACATTGTCGCGATAGCACTTTCTATATAGACATAACCTAAGGCAGTGCATATTTTATATATTGTTTTCGTGCGTGAACATCGACGGCTGTTGCGGCTAGCAAACAGGGAATGCTTACTCCTCCCGGGCACCTGGTCCCACCTCTAGCTTGCTAGGGGTCCGTCGATGCTAAATTTGTGCTCTGTTGTGAGTGCTGTTGAGATTGTCGTCGGGATCTCCTCTAACTCATTTATATTTGTGGAGGTCGAAAAATGTTTCCTTGTCCATAGGTTCTAATATACAATTACTGCGCACTGTTCCGAAGGCGCAAAAAGTGTGTGCACCATTCTAAAGTTGAAGTCATCAAACTTTTAAAATAGTTATATAACTTTATGAACCAGACCTTAGTACAATCAATACATCTAGACCTACAAAACATGTGAAAACCAGTGCAGTCATATTTACCGTTCATTCCTTAGTCGGTATCGCAACAATGTGAAAATGGCAATCGAACGCATGCGTTCAATGGATGCAGTAGCCCAACTAGAGATGTCAAAACAGCATTGATCTCAAAACATCATCTACATCATTTAATACTGAATTGAAAGAGAACATCAGTAGCTCATTTCAAGAAAATTTATTTGAATGTTCAACATCTGGATTTTCAGATATATCCCGAAGAGTGTGAAGTACCCTACTACCGACATCAGGAGCCCAGGATGCGTGTTACTCGCTTCGCATTCATCTCTTATCGCTGTTAACTATATGGATCAATGACTAAAATTAATGTCCAGTTCTTTTCTTCAAATCCTTCCAACCTCATATAAACCCCAAAATTCCCAGTTTTTTCATTTACTGTACCTACTACAAAAGATTCAAGTCTCAACACTGAAATATTTTTAAAAAGGCGCTCTGGCCATTTCTTCGAATACGAAACAAGTACTGTATATTGGAACCATATATTTGATCGTTTAAAACAAGGGGATACGCAGTTTGAAGCTTGGTGATCCAGACAAGTTCAGCTTGTAGTCGACGTTTTTTAATTTCAGTTTTACTTTGATTTTTTGAGTTTTGGAAATGACTAAACCGGAGTAATAGTTTTATCCGAAAGAAATGATGCGATCAATCAATGTCGTTTTCAATCTCGATATTGAAAGTATGTCCATTAACACTAGATTTAATTGTGGAATTGCAATTGATGAGCGGACACATTCCGCATCTTTTCCCATTGCACTTGCAAATGGTTTGTTCTTAAATGTAGAATGCTATGATGAAATGATCGAAGAAGGTGAATTAAGATCCTGCATTAAATATACTACAACACAGTCAAGATAGAATACGAATGGGAATTAAAACTCAAGTGCGAAGCGGATCTGTCGCTCTGTGTTGTTTCCTTGATCTTTAGTTCAAGAGGACATATTTCATATAGATGATCCTAAAAGTTCGGATAATTGATGGACAATACGTCAGGTAAAATTTAGATGAGATGCGAGGTTCTTTCGCCCGGTCGAGAGCAATGTCCTGATGAAGTCAGCTTCGTATGAATATAATAGATCCGTAACTAGTGCTGCACAATTGGTACCTATGGGAATTCTAGCTATTTGATGGATACAATTCCTCAAAAACTCAACCATCCGGATTGTTTCGTCTTCGTTATACTTTTTGTTTGAGTCAGAGTGTTCCTTCACGATATAAATAACCTCCTGCCCTAGGACAAGGTAATTTTATTTCCTGTTTCAGTTTTTTAATTTTTCCAACGACAAATGTAGCGAATAATATTGGCAAGTCTGTTTTGAGCTTTTGGTGTGGAATAAACAAATAACTCAGCATCCTATTTGGACATTATGTTTTCCTACGTCACTGATGGTCACATGAACGCCTCACTCTATGACAAACGTGACGACTTCAATTTCAGCATTACAAACTTTCCTTTTCTGAGTAGCAACATCCCTTCATCGCCTGCTTATGACATGTTTATACATGTATCTCAGTTGATACGCTATGCCAGAGCAAGTACCAAATATACGGATTTCGTTCTGAGAGCTACGCGTCTTTCAGATAAGCTTCTCAGTCTTCAGTCAGGGATACATTTGTGGCCGACTAACACCGTCACTGAGGAAGTTCTACTGTCGATATGGGGAACTTGTCATACACTATGATGTCCCACTCTCCAGAATGATGGATGATATTCTGTCAAAGACAATTTGTAACGTCCAACAAAAGACTACTTTATATCTTCCAAAATGGAAGTAACCTGATGTGACAATTCTATCGAATTGAAGCGACGGTTGTTGCATCCGTTAGTTCACTTCTTTGAATGTGGTGGAGGTTTTTGTTTGTTTGCTTTGGTTCTTGTTTTATCCTGATTTTGTATGCCTTCGGTTTGTGATTTTCTGAATTGTCGATTTTGTACTGTAAATGGGGATATGGTTATTATCCATATTTCCCATCGACACGTGAAACAGATGACTAAACATAAACATCGGATGACTTATGTGTAAAATGATCTGAAAGTTGGAATAAAAATGTATCATAAAATAGGATATGAAAGTCTTGAGGATTTGTTTCGCAAATAACATCATTCTTCAGAACGTATGCCCGTTTTCCATCTGTTTGATTTGCATAATTGTAGAACGTGAATGAGCGTAATCGATGACATAGCTTCCATTCAGTGAAATGTGCCATGACGTACACATCGTTTTGACAAGTTTATTTTCACTGAAAAGAGAAAGAAATGGAACATTAAAAATAAATGATTTTAGATAAATAAAACAAAGATATCCGTGTCGTAAGAATGAGTTCATGCCCAATTTGACGACGTTCACCGGGTGGGGAAGCGATTATTGAAGTATTACTGCTGCATTTCTATTGTCGTATGGATTCGTGGTCCCTCCACATTAATAGCGTCAAAGTGATGACAGTTGTGTTTAGAAACATGTTCGCGATATGTATGTTGCCCCCCTCCCCCCCAAAAAAAATTAAATAATAGGAAAATTTATAATGCAAGTTGTGAGTTAAAGTTGGAGAGTAAATGCAATTGAAATTAGCATATGCTAGGACTGGGTCAATTTATATCGGTACGTATCGATATTGGTCATCGATACAAGTATCGATATTTTGCTTCGATACATTTAGATAAGATTTTGTAGCACAAAACATCCTTATTATGTCGAAATTCAAGTATTTTCGCGACAAAATATGTTTGATCATAGGTGATTTGTTCGTAAAAGGCAAATATGTTCTTAATTGGATCCATCATGCTTGCCTATATACTAGATATTCAAATTATCTTATGACTCGAAGTCTACGAAAAACAATGATTAAGGAATATCAAATGTATATTTACACATTATCAAATTCATTATCAAACACATCGGGTGTTTTGCTGTTTTGCTGTTGATGCTGCAACAGGGTCTTGTTGGAGATCTCCTCCCTTCTTGGAAGGTCGGCATTTAGATTATATTTTTGTCATTCTAATGTTAAACGTCTTTAAATTCAATAGCATCATTTAAAACCTGATAAATTTACAGCATGGACCAGACATGCACGTTTCGGGTACTAAACCCTCGTCAGTGATCCTCAAATGATTCATTGAAACTTCAAAGTAATATCGACTCAATCTTAAGTTTTTATTACGGAAACGTTTGAAAGCAAACTGACCCCACGTGTTTGTTTTCTCTAACACACATTTCTGCAATTTCCGAGAAGGGTTTGTCAGGAAGGTCTGCCACCGAATGAAAAAAAGGATCAATCTGTGACTACATGCAAAATAGGGAGAAAAAAAAGATAATTACACAAAAAATCATTAATCAAATTATTAGGGTTTAGTTCCCAAAACGTGCATGTCTGGTCCTTGCTGTAAATTTATCAGGTCTTAAATGATGCTATTGAATTTGAAGAGCTTAACATTTGAGCTACTTGGTGAGTGTCACTGCTAGTGGACCAAGAGTCCCCGAGGGCACATGTAGCTAAGTTCGATCAACTTCGGTTGATCGTCTTTCTCTTCAACGCATTTGAATTTTCTGTTACAAAATTGACTTTGTGTGTGATTCAGAATCTCCTGTACGAGATAAAGTAAAGTGTATATCAATTTTATCCATTCCTTTTAAACATAATGTTCGCAAATTGACATATTTTAATTACTTCGCGAAGAGTAAGTTCATGCGTCATCGGATTAAATGTCTTGCATCTTTTCTGGGATTCACGATTGCCTTGTTACCTTATTCCCCTAGATATTTGATTGCTGAGCTGTCCTACTTCTATGGTAAACTTGTATATCTTTAATTCCAAACGATGGTACGTAAATTATTTGAACGAACTGCTCTACGTAAAATATTAGAACGAACTGCTCTACGTAAAGTATGAGAATGAACTGCCCTACGTAAAATATTAGAATGAAGTGCTCTACGTGTAGTCGAATATTAATGTCTGACAATAAAGGTTGAAAGAAACGTCATTTAAACAGATGGATAAACAGAGAGCTCATCAGCGAAGTTAGAAATGTCTATCTTTATTACACTAAAATCTAAATGCAATGTTTAACATTCTTCAATTCATTGTTCATAATGTGAATCACTGATATGATCAAATATCTCATTCGAACGTGCATGTATTTGAGTATGAGTCCTTTATTGTGTCAGTATTGCCCAGATGTCAATAATTAAGAATATTTTTTTATATTTAGGGACAACAAGCAAAAGCCTGTTTTGAAATATGTTTTTTTTTTTTGCAAATTGTTTCACTTATTAAAGAGGATTTGACGGTTTCCACTTGCTTAGAAATTTTACCTTCGGATTTGAAAGTCTTTTGTTTTTGTTCGTTATTCAAAACAACCCATGTGCAGAACGATATTGTGATGATATGTTTGTAAAAAACCGTTCTTATTTCATTTACATTTTCTTTTCTGTATGATTAATATCATTTTAAATACGTTCTGTATTTTAGCTGCTCTTTTCCATCTCCCAGTGACTTTAAAGTAATTCAGAACAAAACAATAAAGTAATCACTTTACCAATGCATGTCTTTCCATGAATATGGCGCATTGTAAATTGACATAGACTTTAAAGATAGGCATCTTGAAGTACAACCTATTGCCCTTTGATTACAGTTTGTTGTAAGATCTTGACATGAATGCATGCCGAACACTCTATTGGATTTTAATAGTCCAACAATCGGATCTTTGTGCTATCGCAAATAACTTGAGAGACTCTCATATTCCCACACACTGATTGATTTAAGCTACGACTGTCATGAATTAAAATGAAATTTTGAAATATTGCCGTGCAATAATTTATTTACTTAACGTAACATGGAACACTGAAGTATCGGAAAGCCCAACCATGGGAAATATGTAAGTAAACTCAGTTTATAATCTGTCTTAGAATTGTCGTTGCTAAGCTAAGATCAGAACTGATAAAGTCTATGAAATGTTTCTACTCTATTTAAAAGCAAGACTAACTAGACGATAGTTTGGTTTATATTTAAGAGAACAACAGCAGAAAAAAAGAGGATATCTCCGCAAAGGCTAGGTTGCAAATGACAAATATGGACAATGACCATATCTCTGTATACAACACAAATCGATAATTCAGAAAATCATAAACCGAAGGCATACAAAATCAGGATAAAACAGGAACCAAAGCAAACAAACAAAAACCTCCATCACATGAAAAGAAGCTAACCCCCGATATGGGAGTGAGACCATGTGCCCAGGTAGAGTAAGCATCTATTGCTTGCATGCAAAACCCGCCGCTTCAATTCGGTAGAACTGTCACATCCGGTTACTTCCATTTCGGAAGACATCCTAAGAACCTAAGAATCATTCGCATTTGTAAACATAAAACAAGCAAGCACAAAAAGACATAAAAGAACAAAAACATTTATCACAACATCCAAACATATAAACGAAGGATGACAATGTGCAATCGGTGCCGAATGAGTACGGTCGTCTGTGGATGGCGTGAACAGCAAATTATGTAGTTACTCAAATTGCGTGAACATTACGTTCTTGATCCTTGTCCCTTTTGCGTCGCTTTCTGTGGATGTCTGCTTTGAGTTCTTGTATTGGATGTTCTGGGGGTGTTGTTGTTGGTGATGCCACCGAGTGTTGTTGGATATCCCCTCCTTTCTTCTTCTCACAATAAGATGACCAAACAAACAAGAATGCAAAGCACAGGTGCCAAAGTAATACATATATATATATAGAGAGAGAAAAAAAGAAAAAGTGTCTGGATTTGTGTTATGTTACGGCCATGCAACACACAGCTAGTGAATTTATCATACTGTAGCACGCGCATTAGCGCATTTCACATATGATAAATGCACATGCTTTGTGATGTATACAAATGTACTTGTAAGGAAACACAAATCATAAGATGTATTCTATATCCCACATTAAAAGAAACGCGCAACTTAATCTTCATTCTATGAAATGTAGATGTAATGTATACATCTATGACATACATGGACATTAGGTATTATATTCCTTTCCATCATAAATTGTTTTTATATGAGTGACTTATTCTGTGAAACGCAAAACCAATCCGTCTTCCTGATCAGACACAGCACAATGATAAAGATACTTGGTTCAAATCGCAGTGTCACAAAATGGCTTAAAGTTTTAAGAAAACCGTTATTTTTTAGAAATGATTTAAAGTGTTAAATCCATCCAAATCAGTCTACAAAATTACACTACCTAAGCTAGTATCTGACCTTTTTCCGCAAGCACATTTTCAGAAACAATACCTCGATCTTGACAGGTCGTTTTATATGTATTTACACTGGTATTGGATGTGAGTTTTAAGTTCTTCATTCATTTGATTATTTCAATGCGATATTGAACCAAATTGTACAACAAATAAATAAGAATGGCTGAAGACAAATTTAGCGTTCCTTTTTGATCAGCATCGCAAACTTATGATGTCCTTAACTGTAAAACACACCCAAATATACGAAATTCCATAAAGACATTTCATTTTCATATTTATTGGCACATTTTTGCTATATTTGAATAAAAAGCCAGTATTAATCTACAATTTAACTGAAAATTTGCTGAAAATTGTCAAACAATAAAATTTCAGAAGAATACCAAATAAGCGACCATGCACCAGGAGCTAGAGACAACACATGTAATTCACAATTATTTTGTAATTTGTCAGGTATATATATGCTACACAAATGTCAGTTTCATTCTTGCTTTCTGAAATCGCGTTTTCCAGCTAAATAGTGAAGTGAATTGTAAAGGTGCAAAAATGACCGTATTTGGCCACGATCGAACTTTTTTGAAGAAATCCTTTTTTCTTCTTCCTTATACGTCCTGTTGGTAGAGGACAAAACAGGCCAGCATTTGTATGTCCCATAGCAAGAACATGCGACAAGCTCAAACCTCTATGAAATATTCCTCTTCATATTCTGGGTGCATATGAAAAGAAAACTTAGTTACACGCACTTAATCTATATTATAACATCAACTATTGGATTGAAATCGGGCTGTTTTCATTTTACTTCTATTTTGGGTAGGTATAAACAATTTTGGCGGCCGATAACATTACTACCAATTGATATTATTGTTTTTACTATAATTTCATTGAACAATAAGCTTAAAATGCATCAAGGATGCAAAGTGCCGAGTTGCGAAACTTGAATGTAAGTATGAATACTCAGACTTAGAATATTCATAAATTGTATAGCTATATTGTCTCGGCAGATGGGAAACATGACTAGCACGTTTCAGGTTGTGCACATTCATATACAATTCAGAAACCATTTTCAATTACCTGAGTCCTGGGAATTGACTGTTTTTACATTTGATCTTTTGATCTCAATATCAATAGGGGTCATCCTTGATTCATGGGAAATAATTTTGGCAAGTTTCATGATCATAGGTGCAACACATGCTCAAATATTGCCTGGAAAACCATTTTCAATCACCAGAGTGATATGACCTTGACCTATGACCTTTTCACCTCAAAATCAATAGGAGTCGTCCCTGATTCACGGGAAACATTTCTGGCAAGTTTATGGGGATATGGTCATTATCCATCTTTGTCATTCATAACTAAATGTGCTATACAGGCTCTAATATGGTCCAGAAACCATTTTCAATTATCTGTGTCCTATGACCTTGACCTTTTGACCTCAAAATCAATGGGGGTCATCTATGATTCATGGAAACATTTCCAGCAAGTTTCATGATCATAGGTGCAATACAGACTCTGATATGGTCCAGTACGGTTTTTAATAATCACAGTCCTGTAACTTGACATTTGACCCAAAATCAATAGGGTTTATCCTAGATTCATTGGAAACATTCCTTGCAAGTTTCGTGATTATAGATGCAATGCATGCTCAAATATTATCCAGAAAACCATTTTAAATCATCAGAGTAATATGACCTTGATCTTTGACCTTTTGATGACACAATCAATAGGGTTCATCCTTGATTCATGGGAAAACATTTCTTGCAAGTTTCATAATCATAGGTGTTATACAGGCTCTTATATGGTCCGGAAACCGTTTTCAATAATCAGCGTCTTTTGACCTTGACCTTTGACTTTTTGATACCAAAATCCATAGGGTCCATCCTTGACTCATAGTTAGTAAGTGTATCAAGTTTCATTACACTAGCATGTATCATACTTGACTTACAGTACGGAAACCCGCCAGCCCGCCCGTCTCGCATCAAATCATGAGCCGAGTTTTTCAACTCGGCTAAAAATACCTCAGCCCTCATTTGCATGACGAGAATCAGTATGAATTTTTTTTTAAATAGACAAAACTGGGGGCAAAACAGGTTTTTTTCCCCCTACCCCTTTTAGATAATCTTTACGCATGTTTCTGTAGAACGTTTTGGCCGCATGCATCATGACGTCAAATACGTTTCGATCATTTGATTTCAAAGTCCGGGAGTGATTCTTAATAGGACATGATCGTAAGATAATGACCGTATTTCTACATGTATTCAAAAATGGTACATATTTGTTCAAATTGAATGATACGAACATGAAATACTAACTATGGTCTCAAAGCATATAAAGTATCTTTCTTTCTACCGTTATGCTATGACGAAATACCTATCGATGTTGTGATAACAATGTTAAAGAAAACCTTCATCTGAGGTCCTTTTCATTTGTTTATCCTTTTCTGATAACTTCATGTTAAAGTTATAAGTTAAGAATTTAAATAGAATTTAGATAAAACATATAATGTAAATCCAGATGAATATTGTTTGTCCTCATTCAATCAGGCATAAATTTGAAGTGAATTTGATGTGTGTTAATTACACAGTAATTAAGGTTTGTCTTCGCATTCATAGTCCGCAATGACTTTAAAGATAGAAATCTTCAATTACAAACTACGGTACCAGTTACATTAGTCTTATCACTGTAATTAATGTTTGCGTTGGTCTTGCTTAATGAATATATGTCAATCACTCTGTTGAAATATTTTGTATAGTGTCGTGATCTCTGTTATTTCCATACATTAGTTCTTCATAAACCAATCCAATATTTTGGAATTAACTTTAGTAGTTTGATATACATGTAACGTAGGTTTGATATGGTTTGCTTTAGGAATCATCAATATATTGATTTTCTTCAATACATCCAAAAATATTTGTTTCAAAATTTCTTAGCATTTCTAAAACGTTGGTCCTATAGCATCATAACCCACCAATCCCGTTACGTCTTTCGGTACATCTTTGGACATTATAACTTTCACGCTCTTTGGTCATATTATTTTGTTTAGATTGAGGATCACTGACGAGGGCTAAGTTCCCGAAACGTTCATGTCTGGACCATGCTGCAAATTTATCTGTTCTCATGTGATGAGACTAAGCGCCATGATAAAGACACTTTCTTAAAACCGTGTCACAATGGCTTAAAGTTTTTAGAATACAGATATAATTTAAGAAATGATTTCAAGTGTTAAACCCATCCAAATCAGTCTTTCAAGAATTCTCCTTTGTTTCTTCAATGATTATTAACAATTTTCCCTGAATAAAAAAACATGTGATTGCTTCAAATGACGTTTTCAAACAGAAAATCTAACTTTCATCAAAACATTCAAAATATAAACTCTTTAGAAAATGGAGTCCCTGGTTTGATATTTGTCGATCTTATATGTGTCGAAAAGCACAAATTTACACTACTTAAGCTAGTATCTGACCTTTTTCCGCAAGCACAGATTTCAGAAACAATACCTCGATCTTAAAAGGTCATTTTTATATGTATTTCTTACCTTTTTCCGCAAGCACAGTTTTAAGAAACAATACCTCGATCTTGACAGGTCATTTTTATATGTATTTCTGACCTTTTTCCGCAAGCACAGTTTTCAGAAACAATACCTCGATCTTGACAGGTCATTTTTATATGTATTTGCAATGGTTTTGGACGCGAGTTTTAAGTTCGTTATTCATTTGATTATTTGAATGCGATGTTGAACCTAAATTGTACAACAACTAAATAAGAATGGCTGAAGACAAATTTAGCGTTCCTTTTGGATCAGAATCACAAACTAATGATATCCTTTACTGTAAAACACACCCTTATATACTAAATTTCCACAAAGACATTTCATTTTCATATTTATTGGCGCATTTTTGCTATATTTGAATAGAGAAACCAGTATTTATCTACAATTTGACTGAAAATTTGCTGAAAATTGTCAAACAACAAAATTTCAAAAGGGTACCAAATCAGCGACCATGCACCAGGAGCTAGAAATAATACAAGTAATTCACAATTAACATTGTGAATCGTTGCGAAAAAAAAATGATCGAAACGTATTTAATCTTCTGACACTGGAGTGCTTGAAACAGAAAACTATCATTAAATGTCTGATTAAATATTTATAATCAATTGAAAAAAATAACGATATAATATAATGTGTTTATTTATTTATTTATTTATTTATTTATTTATTTTTGGTCAGGTATATATATGCAACACAATTGTCTGTTTCATTCTTGCTTTCTGCAATCGCGTTTTCCAGCTAAAAGGTGAAGTGAATTATGTAGGTGCAAAAATGAACGTATTTTACAACGATCAATTTTTTTTTTGGCCGAATGCATTGTGACGTCATGAGACTTTATATGTGAAATGCAACACGTTCCATTTCAATAGTTTCATTTCTTGGAATTACATTTGTTGTGCTTATATTTGTAAATGGATACCAAAAACACAGGAAGTACAAAAACTACGTGCTCTGCAGGTTCGGTGACTCCAATCTTTCTTTCAACCGAGAAGTCTAAAACTAGAACTTCCATACATTCGAATACTATTTCGATCATTTGATTTCAAAGACCGTAAGTGATTCTTAAAAGGCCATGATCGTAAGATAATGGTCGTATTTCTACATGTATTCAAAAATGGTACACATTTATATCAAGTTGAATGATACGAACATGCTATAATAATCATGGTCTCAAAACATTAAAAGTATCTTTTTTTCTGCCGTTATTTTATGACGAAATACCTATCGCTATTGTGGTAACAATGTTTAAGAAAACCATCATCTAAAGTCATTTTCATTTGTTTATCCTTATCTAATTAATTCATGTCAAAGTTATGAGGTAAGAACTTAGATAGAATTTAGAAAAAAGGTATAACGTAAATCCATATGAATATTTCTTTGCATATATATTATATATTGTTTTTATTTTCTTGCATGAACATCGACGGCGGGTGCGGCTAGCCAACAAGGGATGCTTAATCCTTCCGGGCACCTGGTCCCACCTCTAGCTTGATAGGGGTCCGTCGATGCTCAATTTGGTGCTCTGTTGTGAGTGCTGTTAAGATTATCGTCAGGATCTTCTTTAACTCATTTGTGTCACACTTATGCCCTTCGCCGTGTGGAGCTCGTAAAAAAAGTTCCTCGCGAGGGTTTTGACAGTAAGTGTTTATAATATTACCCTGACATGGTCGCTCGCCATGACACTTTCTACATAGATATAACCTCAAACAGTGTAGTGCATGTATTTTATATATTGTTTTTATTCTCATGCATGAATATCGACGGCGGGTGCGGCTAGCCACCAGGGGATGCTTACTCCTACCGGGCAACTGGTACCACCTCTAGCTTGATAGGGGTCCGTCCATGCTCAATTTGGTGTTCTGTTGTGAGTGTTGTTGAGTTTATCGTTAGGATCTTCTTTAACTCATTATCCTCATTCAATCAGGCTTAGATGGCAACATTTGAGCTAAGCCAATCACAGGTTCTCGAATGACTCGTCTTATTTGTGAAGAATCTGTGAAGAAACCGTCTTCATGGTTGTCATGGATTCAGTGTCCTACAAAAGCTGAACAGTAAAATATGTGGTCCGAGCGCTGAGGGAGCCCAGGCTTTCAGTATGATTTAGCATGCTAGCCGGGCGCGCTAGCCACTACGCTAACGGGGTAGCTGACGCTCCGCCCACTTCTTATTCATGTAGAAACTTCAAATTACCTTCTAACCTATACATAAACTTGAAGTTGATTTTATCAAAAGTACGTTAATTACTCAGTAAATAAGGTTTGTCCGTGCATTCATAGGCCGCAATGACTTTGAAGATAGAACATCTTAAATTACAAACTACTGTACCATTTAAATTTGTCTTATCTCGGTATTTAAAGTTTGCGTTGGTATTGCTGCACGAATGCATGTCAATCACTATATTGAAATATGTTGTATAGAACCGTGATCTCTGTTATTTCCATACATTAGTTCTTCATAAAGCAATCCAATACTTTGGAATTTACTCTAGTATTTTGATAAAAGGTAGTCTTTATATGGTTGAATTAGGAATCATGAATATGATGATTTGATGATTGATCGTTTCTTCAGCATATTCAAAAATTTCTAAAAGGTGGAACCTGTAAAAAGAAGGGAGGAGATCTCCAACAAGACCCCGTTGCAGCATCAACAGCAAAACACCAAAACACCCGATGCAAAAACACAAAAGACGAGCACAGCACGAGACGGAAAAGAGACACACGACATGCAAACATCAAACACAAAAGACTACACATAAACCGACGAGACCAATGGCTAACCGGTGCCGACTTCGGAAGGCCATTTGTCACGCAAGTAGCAAATGGTGTGGTTATTCTGGATTACGTGCGCACAACCCTCTCACTTCTCCAATTACCCAGAGGTCTAGAAGAACGTACGATTGTGGTGTAAAACAACCTCCTCACTGTAAGATGACATCACACAAACAAGACCGCGAAACGCAGAGGCCCCTGAGACACAGATGAATATGTAAATGGATATAAAAAGAGGACATGCGTAATACAGTCCGTGCTCTGCCGGCTGTAGCAAGCTCATGTATGTAATCACCCGAGGAGTCCGACTGACATTCAGAGAGGACAGGTGGTCGGGGCCCTGTCTTCTCTAAAGAGGTTTGGACAGGGCCCGTCATGGAGTCCCGTCGTCACAGTCAGTCAAAGTGCAAGTCTCAAGGATGCGCTTGTACAAGACTGTAGATTGGTCAAGTACCAAGCCTAGTGTCCGTCTGGTGACATTAGGATCATATCCACGGTATAAAAGGCGTTTGATGATTCTGACGCATTTTCGATGGTTATGCTGCCTACCTTTGATCCTTTTTATTTTGTTTATCATATCACCATAAAAGACAGGTTGTGTATCACCCATAGTAATGTACTCTGTTGCATGTATAGATCCAAATTTTAAAAGAAGTTGACTGTAATTTTTGTAAAATATCCAGAAAGTCTTAACTAGTTTATGAAAGCGGAAACCTTGACCTAAAAGTTTTTTTTTGGTTATTTGTAAATTTCTACTGTGAAAATCCAAACTACCAGTACATGCTCTAGCGTACCGGATGAGCTGTGATATGTAAATGCCGTATGACGGTAATCTTGGAACATCACCGTCAAGCCAGGGGAAAATTACCATGTTGAATCCAAAATCATCCCTTTTGTCATATACACTTGTATGAATCTTTCCGTTTACAATTTTGATATTTAGGTCCAAAAAGGGTGTTTCTGTATTTGAAAGGTTTGCCTTGTTAAGGGTTAATTCTTGTTGATAAATTTCATTCTTATATAATTCAAAAGCAGGATTGTCAATGGTTAGAATATCATTCAGATACCTAGAAGTATAATTGAAACATTTCAGCTCATCAAATTTTCTTTGCTTTTGAAGATTTTGGATAAATTCTTTTTCATAAGTGTATAAAAATAAATCTGCAACAAGAGGCGCACAGTTAGTACCCATAGGAATTCCTACAACCTGCTTGTATAGATCCTCACCGAATCTAACATAAATATTGTCCAAGAGGAAGGACAAGGCATTACACAGGTCACTACATGTCCATGATTTGTATGATTTGTAGTCTTTCGAGGAAAAGAAACCCTTCGATTCAGATGTACAAATGTAAGTTTTTCGCTCTCGATCAAAACACCATTTAATGAGATTAGATAATCGATCATTAATTTTGTCATGAGGAAGTGTGGTGTACATATTAGAGAAGTCGTATAAAGAAATCGTATTGGCTTGGAAATTTCCAGATTTCATTTTTTCAATCACATCCCCTGAATTCTTAATAGACCAAAATCAATTTACATCGTTCCTGTTTAGAACCGTTTCACAATATCTAGTTATGTGTTCTTTAATAGCAGTAAGTGCTGACGTCAGATCTCTAGACAAAATTGTAGTGGAGCAGTTACTAGAATTAGCAATAAATCGAAATTTGTAAGGAGACTTGTGCAGTTTCGGTATGCAATATAGTGTTGGGAGATCCAATTTAGAAATAGAGATAATGAATGAAGACAGTTCACTGTTATGCTTGCTTAAAATGTTAGATACACTTTCATTGCTTTTGATATATGTATTAGTAGACGAAAGTTCCGAAATCAAAGTTGATATGTAGTAACGTTTTCAAATGATAATGGTGTTGTTGGCTGCTTTATCAGCTGATGCAAAGACATATTTTTCATGTAATTTACTGAGTTTGGATTTGAAATATCTTTCTCATTTGGAACGTGGAATTTGAAAAAGATGAGGGTTTTTATGGAAGTTATCTATTCGAATATCCAATATATCTAAAATGAGGTTTTTCCAGTCATTCAGAGCATGCGGTTCGACTTTGTTGTAGTGTCTTCTACGTAAGACTCTAATTCACTTTTCTTCCATTATCGCATTATGGCATTTTTAAGGTCGCCTCGTATCAAACTAACCCCCTTGAGATTACCCTCTGTCACTACAGTCACTTTAACATCATCGACATGGATGGAGTTAGATCTATAGTAGTTCTACGGTAGATCTATCTGCGGCGTCACCCAAATAAATTTTAACTTTTTCACTTTGTTAAATATAATCATTCTATTTCGGATATCACCATTACCCCAGTTCAGACTTTTCCAAAACGTAAAAATGAAAGTAAGACCGAAATTAAAAAACGCCGACTACAAGCTGAACTTGCCTGGATCATCAAACTTCAGACTGCGTACCCTCTTGGTTTAAACGATCAAATTTATGGACAAGGAAACATTTCCTCAGCTTCTACCAATATCAACATCTTTTCAATTCGCCCAAACACTAAAAGGAAATACAGGTCGCACGGGAAAAGACGAACAGACAAAAAAAGAAAACGATCCAGAATATACCGCTCTCTCAACGATTTACTTACTATAGCACGCAATGGCGGAAGACATGAGCTGTTACATGCCCTGTCGTCAATGCCAGTTATGCACTTGAAATCTATCTTGGATGAAGCAGAGGTTGCATTCTTAAGAAACACTGACTGATTCAGACTTGAAATCATTGTCTCATTCTCACAGTAAAAGTAAACTTTATCCTATTGTGAAAAACACCTCACCTAAAAGACGATTCATAAAAATCCCTTTTATTAACAAAGGTTTTGATCTTCTAAACATCTCTAATATTTTTCGGGATCATCGCGTACAAAGTACCATTCCTCAATATTTGAAAATTTAGAGCCACCTTTTATTTGTTATAAGTACAAGAAACCTATTCGAAACTTTGTTTTTAACTATAATAAAGTTACAACGGATCCTGACATACTTGAATCGTGTCCTGCTTCTTGAGAATGTGCAACTTCTAAATATCTCTACAAACCAGCTTGCCATGTTGTTAAAGGTGACTTTTAAATTATCCAAGACACACAGCTCCGTGATCTTCTTAAAAAAGGACCTAAGTATAGAATCCCATCCAAGATAGATTTTGTCAAATGCCGTGAAGTGCTTACGGAAGCCTGAGATAATTATGTGAAAAGATGGTGTAAATCAGAAGGAGTCGAACCGCATGCTCTGAATGACTGGAAAAACCTCATTTTAGATATATTGGATATTCGAATAGATAACTTCCATAAAAACCCTCATCTTTTTCAAATTCCACGTTCCAAATGAGAAAGATATTTCAAATCCAAACTCAGTAAATTACATGAAAAATATGTCTTTGCATCAGCTGATAAAGCAGCCAACAACACCATTATCATTTGAAAACGTTACTACATATCAACTTTGATTTCGGAACTTTCGTCTACTAATACATATATCAAAAGCAATGAAAGTGTATCTAACATTTTAAGCAAGCATAACAGTGAACTGTCTTCATTCATTATCTCTATTTCTAAATTGGATCTCCCAACACTATATTGCATACCGAAACTGCACAAGTCTCCTTACAAATTTCGATTTATTGCTAATTCTAGTAACTGCTCCACTACAATTTTGTCTAGAGATCTGACGTCAGCACTTACTGCTATTAAAGAACACATAACTAGATATTGTGAAACGGTTCTAAACAGGAACGATGTAAATTGATTTTGGTCTATTAAGAATTCAGGGGATGTGATTGAAAAAATGAAATCTGGAAATTTCCTAGCCAATACGATTTCTTCATACGACTTCTCTAATATGTACACCACACTTCCTCATGACAAAATTAATGATCGATTATCTAATCTCATTAAATGGTGTTTTGATCGAGAGCGAAAAACTTACATTTGTACATCTGAATCGAACGGTTTCTTTTCCTCGAAAGACTGCAAATCATACAAATCATGGACATGTAGTGACCTGTGTAATGCCTTGTCCTTCCTCTTGGACAATATTTATGTTAGATTCGGTGAGGATCTATACAAGCAGGTTGTAGGAATTCCTATGGGTACTAACTGTGCGCCTCTTGTTGCAGATTTATTACATATTCCCCATTGTAGATCTTCTTGCAAGTTACTCAAACCATCATTTTCATGCTTCCTACATCAACCAAATACGCTTAATGTTCTATAATGAATACATTATATCACACGACTAATGTTAAATTTCAAAGCTTGTGAATTATTTTTTCAAAAAGAACAAATGTGCGGAAATTATAAGATCACGTAAGATCACGATACTATACAAAATATTTCAATAGAGTGATTGCGAAACATTCATGTAGCGTAAGATCACGATACTATACAAAATATTTCAATAGAGTGGTTGCCAAACATTCATGTAGCAATACCAATGCAAACTTTAATTACACAGATAAGACTAATGTACAATGTAAGTATAGTAACTGATACAGCATTTTGTAAGTTTAGATTTCTATCTTTAAAGTCCTTGTCGTGATCACAATGCTGCATATATATGCACAGACAAACTTTAGTGATTTGAATTTTAAATTCTCCTGTAATAGGCCTATTATGATATTAATTTCCAATGCACTGAGATAATTTTCTCTTAGTTCCTTTCAGTATATGCTTTATAAGAATTAAATTTAATCTAAGTTTATTTTTATATAATGTCATATAGCTTTGAAAGGAAGAAATCAGAATAAGACAAACAATTCAGAGGGGCTTAAGATAAAGATAATTATCATCACAATCATGACAATACCGATGTGTATTTCGTAAAAAAAAAACAACTGTTTCGAGAAAATAATTATTATAATTGAATTTGATTAAATTTTAATGACTTCTTTTCTATAGACATAATGTTTATCGCTTTCAATTAGAAGACTGCCCTACAATGCCGCTGTTTACTCTATCCTGAAAACAAATTACGAAAAACAGACGGAGACAATCATTATAACAAAGCTTCATAGAAACACGAAGGACAGCTTAATCTTGAATCCGGAAGTACGGAATACAGATGTAGATGGCGTTTTAAAATCGGCGCAGAGCTAATTTTATAAGTACAGTTTAAACAATATCAGATACTACCCGAATCATGTCATTATACTAGTATGATGAAATTTATAGTGTCTAAGTATCAAAAATGAAGATTAAAGCTTAATATTTCTCTACATAGAATATATTATGTAAAACATTGAAGAGTTTTGCTCATTGGTCGCACTATGAGTAATAAGAACAAGAAAATTACCAAAAAAAAAATAAATAAAAAAAGAATTGTAAGCAATGCCAAACTAAGTAGATAAGTTTTGATAAGCGATCTTTAATCTTTTCATGACAGAGCATGGTGTACATGTTAGAGATGTCGTACGATGAGATAGCTTCGGCTTTAAAATTGAATGATTTGAATTTGTCGATCACATCACCAGAATATTGACCAAAAATAATTGATGTCGCTATTGGGCGTTCGCTTCTTTTCATGTGGTGGAAATTTTTGTTTTGTTTTGTTTTGTTTTTTTGCTTTGGTTCCTGTTTTATCCTGATTTTGTATGCCTTTGATCTATGACTGTCTGAATTATCGAATTTGTATTGTATGAGGATATGGTCATTATCCATATTTGTTATTACTATTTTTGCTAACTTCCGTTCAATAGATACAATGAATACAAGACTTAAAAACAATGCCGGTGTTTACCATTTGACGTCATTATTGTTTACCTTTGCTTCTTATTCATTTTATGTGATTGCTCTAGGTGCCCCTTGTTAATGTTTGACGTATTTCAGCTGATCCTTATCTTAGTATCATAAATTCTACGGATTCAAGTGAAGGTCTTATATAAAAAATTGATATTTTCAACGGCAAAAGGCTTAATAAAAGTGCAGTTTTTGGCCATTTCAGAAGCTACTACTTTGTTATGTGATATGATTCTCCTTAAAGCTTGATACTCCTTCATTCTTTAAGAGATCGTTGAAATATTTTTTGGGTTGATCGAGGTACTCTACACCAAAAGTTGAGGGAAAACTGCGCGTAGCAAGATACCTCGACCAACCCAAAAATATTACAATTATAACTTATCATGTAATTTCGTCCTTTTCAACCTATATTTGCAGGTTTGAAACTCTGTCGCTAACGACGTTGCTTATGACGTTGGTAAGCGCTAAGCGCGTTTTCAGTTGATGCAGGTATCAACAATATTTTTCGGCCAATCAGAACCTTTGTTTATTAACAATGACAATGGAAATTAAATGATTTTATCATCCATGAAGCATGAAAGAAGGGAGGAGATCTCCAACAAGACCCCGTTGCAGCATCAACAGCACAGCACCAAAACATCAGATGCAAAAACACAAAAGACGTCATGAATATGTTATTTGTGAGACTTACTGTCCGAGGCCAATTTTCTTTCTTCATGAAAATTGTTTTGATATATATGTAAATGATTTTTTATCAATATTAAAATTATTCGAATAATAATCTATAATTGTATAAAGTTATATCGAAACGAAAATTATAATTACAATAGTAAAGGGTTATTAGCGCGGAATAGAGAAAAAAATCATTAGACTAATGCTAAACATGATAAAAATAATCTATGATATAAAGATTCAATATAACCTAAATATCTCCAGTGCAAATCAGAGCATTGCTAGCAGAATATAATTGAATTTTGAACATTTGAATTGAAAATGAAGAGAAATGAAAATAAATAATCTTACATATTCCCCATTGTAGATCTTCTCGCAAGTTAATCAAACCATCACTTTCATGCTTCCTACATCAACAAAATAAGCTAAGTGTTCTACAATGAATACATTATATCACACGACTAATGTTAAATTCCAAAGCTTGTGAATTATTTTTTCACAAAGAACAAATATGCGGAAATTATAAGATCACGTAAGATCACGACACTATACAAAATATTTCAATAGAGTGATTGCCAAACATTCATGAATGTAGCAATACCAATGCAAACTTTAATTTCACAGATAAGAATACTGTACAATGTAAGTATAGTGACTGATACAGCATTTTGTACGTTTAGATTTTTCTATCTTTAAAGTCCTTGTCGTGATCACAATGCGACATTTATATGCACAGACAAACTTTAGTTATTTGAATTTTAAATTCTCCTGTAATAGGCCTATTATGATATTAATTTCCAATGCACTGAGATAATTTTCTCTTAGTTCCTTTCAGTATATGTTTTATAAGAATTAAATTTAATCTATGTTTATGTTTTATATAATGTCATATAGCTTTGAGAGGAAGAAATCAGAATAAGACAAACAATTAAGAGGGGCTTAAGATAAAGATAATTATCATCACAATCATGACAATACCGATGTGTATTGCTGCCAAAATAGGTAGGCTGAAACTCTATACTCAAATAAACGTGTTTGACTTGACGTCACAATGGAAGTGACGTCACAATTACGGCACTACCTGTACAGCGTCGGCAAACTCCACATAGTGCGTACCAACTGTGTGCCTGTAGGCTACTAACAGCTCCGTTTGTACAAGGTGAAATGCTCAGAAATATCGAATGTGACTTGAAATTCATCGAAATACATGGACACCCTTTAGTCTCAACAAAACGTGAATACTTTACTCTTCATAATGGACATATCTCATGAAAATATATGTCCGCACAACTTTTGCCACAAGTTGAGGGAATCAGCTCGTACCCTGACCATATGAAGCATGTGTGGCGTTCACGTATTCATGATGAAAAAAAAACATTTGAGAAAGATGAAATATGATACCGTATAGTACATCTTTCCTGTTTTGTCAGCCTCAGCAAGTCCTCAGTGGAAAGAGGGGGGGGGGGTGCTTAGGTTGTAAGATACTTGAAATTGGAATGAGAGAGAAAGAGAGGGAAAGAGAAATAAATCATCTCCTTTTCAAAAAAAAAAAATCTAATCTTCCGATTATATAATCGGCGCAAGAATAAAATATTGAGTCGGATATTTCACTTGAAAAAAAAATGAAAAAAAAACCCCACCATTCATTTGTACATTTAGATCTATTTATCCATGTCTTCTATTTTATGCATCTTATTATTCTATGCCCCGTATCATAGATATATGAACATGTTGGGGTTTTTTCTCATTGTATCTTTGCACATTGCCTCGTTAGTAATTGTCTGACAGAAACTGTTAACCTTGGGTAAACATATACAAATCTAGTAAAAAAGAAAATAAATGAATAAAAATAAGTTGCCCTCCCCCAAGAAAAAGGAAAAAGATAGATATAGGAGGTCGACACATCGCACATTCTGCGTGCATTGGTGGAGGCGTCGAAACTGGAAACTGTGTCATCCAATCAGAGTTCTTGGTTTCAATCTTGGAAACAGACAGACAGACGGTCACATGCTCTACGACTATGAAAGCTAAAAATGGTAGGATCGACCCATCACTGCGCGAAAATTTTACGCAAAAATTGGAAAAAATCAGATTTCATAATAAAAATTTCGATTGGAACCTTTTTACCACGACTAACTCCTATCTTTATATCTACATGTACATATTTACATTCGTTAATTGCATTTCCGATGTCGAAATATCGACCAATATTCAATGACATACAATTCTTGCGATTGTAGGTCGTTAACATTTTTTACTCCTCTTCAATCTGCTTGTACAAATGTAAGATGAACACTTACATTATATATCTGTTTCTCCTTCATATAAACATTGTATATATTTATAATTTATGTATGAACTTTCATACTAAATATACATAAAAAATATATATAATGCATACATAATACATACAAACTTTATACATCTTCTTTGCTCTGCATTCTGTTTTTACACTTGCCGACCATGAAAACTTTATCAAAGCTATAAGTGCCAAGGGGGGGGGGGGGGTTGCGCTGTGCGAATGTGGCGCTTAGTATACCATAATTTATATGTGATCATTTCATAATCATAAGTGATGACAAAGCTTTGAAAGTCCATCGAGTGCTTTCATGATCATAAGTGATGACAAAGCTTTGAAAGTCCATGGAGTGCTAAAGAGTCCAGAAAAGCCTACTCTTTATCTTTCAATGTCCAACCTTACCCTTGCAGGGATAATCTACAAAATTGAAATAATCCATGTATTACAAGTTCGCATCTTGGAAACATTTCTCATAGACTAAAGAAGCTTTACAATGTCTTTCAATCGAGAACGTTTCTGTGTATATCCTTTTTTGACAAGAAAAATTCCGTGTACTTATTACGCGCCAAAATTTTTTCTTCGTAAATCGTGACGTCAAACAACTGTGACGTCATTCTGTCCGACAAAAATGACGTAACGTCAAGATCGGTTTGGTGAGCACTATAAGACATGAAGTGTAAAATGTACCTTTATAATGCAAGGAAGCATAAACAAAATACATCATTCATCTATAAAAGTATTTATTATAACATAACAGCTAGACATGTCATAAATTTGAACCATCAATATTTAGTGTAAGTCTTGGTTTGCTCTATTTTAACTTTTTTAATAAAACCGAGTCTGTAAATGGAATAATACTTAATCTACACAATCTAGACTTACATTTTCACGAAATCTACAGAAAACCAAAGTCAGTTTTACATTTTATTGAGTTTGGAATGTCTTTACAATAAAATTTCCTATCGTTAAGCATAATCTCACACATATTTTCCCGCCAAATTTGCATCGGCCCTGCGGCACAGAAATCGTTAAAGGGTGACATTGCTACGGAGGACTAAAAAACGACCAACAGAAATTATTGCGCTGCATAATATGAAATACAACTGCTTCGTGTTCGTTCATTACAATAGCGAAAATTCAACGTGTAATCAACAATAAACTTACTTGCCCTGTTGTTTATAAGTGGCGAACGCCGTTTACAAGCTCATGATTTGTAGTTTTACGTCACAGTATGACGTCACAGGAGCGAAGACCAATGGGAAGCATGACGTCATACGTAAAGTTGCGCTAAAGCTTGTAACGTGCAAATTTAGGTAGGAATACATTTTAAAGTATGTCAAGTGAGTCGCTTTGTAGCATGTATATCGTCGTTATACATGCTTGTATAAATTCTGAGAACCAATCAGATTGCCTGAAACAAACAGAATGCACTAAAATTAATCTTTATATCATAATAGATTATTATGATCATGTTAAGCACTTATTTAGTCTAATAATCTTTTCTCTCTATTCCGCGCCAATAACCCTTTACTATTGTAATTGTATTTTTTGTTTTCGATATAACTATATTCTATCATAGATTATAATTCGAATGTGTTTTTATATTGATAAAAAAATCATATCAAAACCATTTTCATGAAGAATTTTTTTAGCCTGGGACAGTAAATAAAGTCTCACAAAGAACATATTCATGACTTCATGCTTCATGTATCATAAAATAATTTAATTTCTATTGTCATTTTTAAGAAAGGAATGTTCTGATTGGCCGAAAATTTTTGTTGATATCTGCATCAACTGTTCAACATCAACAAAGTCAGAAGCAACGTCGTTAGCAACACAGTTTCAAACCTTCAAATAAACATTGAAAAGCTACGAAATAATAAGTAATCATTGTAATATTTATTGGGTTGGTCGAGTACGCGCACAATGCAGTTTTCCCTTTATTTTTGTGTAGATACCTCGATCAACCCAAAAAATATTACAATTATTTCTTAAGGAAGTCTGGTCCATGCTGTAAATTTATCAGGTCTTAAATGATGCTATTAAATTTGAAGACGTTTAACATTTGAACTACTTGGTGAGTGTCACTGCTGGTGGACCAAGAGTCCCCGAGGGCACATGTAGCCAAGTTCGATCAACTTCGGTTGATCGTCTGTCTTTTCAACGCATTTGAAATTTTCTGTTACCAAATTTCTTGAAATTTCTTAAACGTGGGTCCTCTAGCATCATATCCCACCTATTCTGCTACGTCTTTTGATACAGTTTTGGACATAATAATATTCATACTTTTTGGCCATATTACATTGTTTAGACTTAGGATCACTGACGAGGGTTTAGTACCCGAAACGTGCATGTCTGATCCATGCTGTAAATTTATCAGGTCTTAAATGATGCTATTGAATTTTAAGACGTTTAACATTTGAACTACTTGGTGAGTGTCACTGCTGGTGGACCAAGAGTCCCCGAGGGCACATGTAGCCAAGTTCGATCAACTTCGGTTGATCGTCTGTCTTTTCAACGCATTTGAAATTTTATGTTACCAAATTTCTTGAAATTTCTTAAACGTGGGTCCTCTAGCATCATATCCCACTCATTCTGCTACGTCTTTCCATACATTTTTGGACATAATAATTTTCATACTTTTTGGCAATATTACATTCGCATTTGTAAACATAAAACAAGCAAGCACAAAAAGACATAAAAGAACACAAACATTCATCACAACATCCAAACATATAAACGAACGATGAAAATGCGCAATCGGTGCCGAATGAGTACGGTCGTCTGTGGATGGCGTTAACAGCAAATTATGTAGTTACTCAAATTGCGTGAACATTACGTTGTTGATCCTTGTCTCTTTTGCGTCGCTTTCTGTGGATGACTGCTCTGAAGTTTTGTATTGGATGTTCTAGGGGTTTGTTGTTGGTGCTGCCACCGAGTGTTGTTGGATATCCCCTCCTTTCTTCTTCTCACCACAAGACGACCAAACAAACAAGAACGCAAAGCACAGGTGCCAAAGTAATACACACATATATATAGAGAGAGAGAAAAAGTGTCTGAATTTGTGTTATGTTATGGCCATGCAACACACAGCTAGTGAATTTATCATAATGTAGCGCGCGCATTAGCGCATTTCATATGATACATGCACTAGTACTTGCTCTGTGATTATACTAGTAAGGAAACACAAATAATGACATGTATTATATATCCCACATAAAAAGAAACGAACAACTTAATCTTCATTCTATGAAATGTAGATGTCATGTATGCATCTATGACAAGCATAGACATTAGGTATTATATTCCTTTCCATCATAAATTGTTTTTATATGAGTGATTTATTCTGTGAAACGCAAAACCAATCCGTCTTCCTGATCAGACACAGCACAATGATAAAGATACTTGGTTCAAATCGCAGTGTCACAAAATGGCTTAAAGTTTAAAGAAAACCGTTATTTTTTAGAAATGATTTAAAGTGTTTAACCCATCCAAATCAGTCTATCAAGAATTGTCATTCGCTTTTTCAATGATTATTAGCAATTTTTCCTGAATAAAAAATCATGTTATTGCTTCAAATGAAGTTTTCAAACAGAAAATCCTACTGTCATCAACACATCCAAAATATAAACTCTTTCGAAAATGAAGTCCCTGGTTTGATATTTGTCTATCTTTAATGTGTCGAAAAGCAGTAAAGAACAGTACTAAAGCTAGTATCTTGAAGACGTTTAACATCTTACCTTTTTCTGCAAGCACAGTTTTCCGAAACAATACCTCGATCTTGACAGGTCATTTTTATATGTATTTGCAATGGTTTTGGAATTGAGTTTTAAGGTCTTTATTCATTTCATTATTTGAATGCGCTGTTTAACCTTAAAGTGCAAAAGATAAATAAGAATGACTGAAGACAAAATTAGTGTTCCTTTGGATCAGAACTGCAAAATAATGATATCCTTTACTGTAAAACATACACCAATATACGGAAATTTCCACCAAATTTATTAGCATATTATTGACTATATTTTAATAGAGAAACCATCATTCATCTGCAATATAACTGAAAATTTGCTGAAAGTTGTTGTCAATCAACAAAATTTCAGAAGGATACCAAATCAGAGACCATGTACAGTGGTGATCGCGGGAGATTACACACTTTTACCGAAGTTTCCGAGGCTTAACCTAAGTTTCCGAATTTCGGAAAAATCCTACCTAAGTTTCCGAATCCTAACTTTACGAAAATTACCGCTTTGACCGAAGTTTCCGAATTATTAAAATTCGGTAGGAAATTTAGGGTAAACCGTGAAAGTTAGGTATTTTAGTTAGGTTTTTTAGGAAAAAGTGTAATATTTCGGGTTTTTCGGGGTAATGGTAGTTTTAAGATTGATTTCAACAAAACGAAATTTCCATTATGTTCACAAAAGGAATGCAACATGTGTTCGGGAATTCTTGGGTGTAATTGAAAAGGGGGGGTGTATATCCCTTGAAAATTTCCAAACATAGTCATATACTTTTTTATTGGCAATTTGCAATACTAGGGCTCACGCTGTTATAACTCTTCCCCTCCCCTGATTGTCTAGAGTCGCACATATATCTATAATCATGATGTATACAAGTCAAATTTGGTATTGAATAAATCACAGGGGGCCGTAGCCAGATTATTTTTATTTCCATGAAATCACTCTGCAATCAAAATCCCCCCCCCCCTTTCCCTCGATTCATTTAATCAGCTATGTACAACGATTTCCCACAGATTCTATATGAAAGATATATGGAATATGCGGAAAATCGCTGTACGTTACGTAGCTGATTAAATGGAAAGAGGGACACGTCAGTCATTGAAATATTTAAAAAAAAAACCTTGCTTCGGCCCCCTGTGTACAATAAATAAAAAAAACCCAGAAATGATCCGATATTAGAAAAGTCTTAAAAGAAAAGATCGTTGAACTAAAGAAAAGATCTTATATAAGAAAAGATCATTGAATATAAACAATTCGAATTTCCTCTGATCGACGAAGTTGTACTTTTCGCAGTGGAAACACTTTGGCATTTTCAAAAATTCTTAGAGATTTCTTAATTTCAAATTGAGAAAACTAATGTAATTTCAAAAGACAATAAGTAATATATTATATTCCTACATAAAAAGCCGATTTTACACTGTGTACCGACTATAAACCGAGCTAATGATCGAACTTGTTTGCAAATTTCAGGCAAGTTCTGTGTTTTTTGTTTTTTTTAAAATAATTCCTCATCGTGTGTTTGTGTGTGTGGTATTCTTTTTTTTTTTTTTGATTTTCTAGAATTTCAGCTGTCCTTAGCCGGGGAGGTATATAATACGTCCCTGCCGTGGCTTTTAAAAATAACAGCATTTTGTACAATGGATAGGCGTGGAGGGTTTTGTTGTTGGTTTTTTATTTTGGAGACCCTCGATCAGGGCAAGGACTGTTTATAAGTCCTTGATCAGGGCCCGATTTTTTTTTCTGTTCTTTAGCGGATGCATGACCAAAGATAATTCAGAAGACCCTTCGGGCTAGATTCTTTTTGTAGAGGTGCAAACTTTCTGGACATTTTTCTTGGGGAGGGATGCAGTCTTCCTGCCTTCCCCTCATAAAAATCATATGGGGTTCCTTTGTCCTTCTCAATATTTTATAATTTGTTCGACAAATCTGTTAAAATTTTTGTCTTACTACCATTATCCATTACATGTACAACTCTATATCTAACAAATTCCTTTCCAAGGTGTTCTCAATCTTATGACAGCCCTTTGCACTAATAAATTGTGATAGGCAGAATAAAAAATGTGGCCGGTCCGGGAATCAAACCCGAGACCTTATGCTATGGAGGCAGACGCTCTTAGCAACTGAGCTAACCGGGCACGATAACCGTACCGTCACACACTATTTATAATTTTTTTACAAGTCCTGAGATACAAATATGTTGCCGGACTCTGTCCGAAAACCTGTGATTGTCTGCAATCTTGAGGTAAAAACTCCTATGCAAGATCTGTCATAAAGGAATGAATTGTACCCAACTATTCATTCAAAGTATTCATACTGAATCTTCTAAACAGTTTCATAAAAAAAGTATATTATGACCTTGACCTCTTACTTTTATTTAAGAGCATAATACACCCTTGGGTCCTAAGAGTAATTATGTCAAATGTTTTTGAAAACCATGTAGAGGGGAAATAGTTTTGTCACAAAGTTTTGCCAAGAAAGTCTATTGTTACCTTGACCTCTGATCTAGATTCAGGTCATTAAAAAATCCTTCAGTGCTACATATACGTAGCAATTCTGCAAACAACACAATAAAATTGATAACCAGGAGGACCGGAAACTGATTTGCTCAAGGAGAGGGCAAGTTGCTCGTTGCAGATTGACCCTCAATATGTGACTTTGATTTTGAAGATAACCTTGACATAGATACTGAATAACAGACATTGAATAAAGTTTTCCGCATATGTGCACGGTGTATTTGCTTTGCAGTGAGTAAAGTAGAAATCAAAAGGAAGTGTAACATAATGAACTGATGAGCATGATCATGTATAAACAGATATTCAAATAAGTGATCTGATGATTCTAATCACATCATAAATATAAATTTACATGTGTAAACATGATCTATAGACCTTTGGCTGATCCAACTTCTGTATGTGCTTGGTATTTTTTTGCATTTTGTGCTGTCATGTTTGTGTATATATATTTTTGCAAAGATTTTTAACCCTTTCAATTTCATTGTAATTGTAATTATTATAGCTTATTCAGCTCAAGTATAATGTGGATCAATATTCAACACCTTCTAGGTCAAGAAGGTATAGCTCAAAAAATTAATATTAGATACCAAAACCCAGTTGCTTTACAATTTATTTCCTTTCTTGCAACTGATGAAGTACATGTAGAATACTATCAATCTGACAATAAGAAATTTACAACTGTAACTGTCAAAAGACAGCAAGTGTGAATGGCAGTAGATGGTAAATTACTGTCTACATTTGAGTACAAGATTAACACTGTTCAAGAACAGGTATGTCATCTGTCACATGTTCGACCCTAAAACATTGCCTTGACCTTGAAAATGACCTTGAGATAGACTATAGCCTCTAAACATACTTCATTATGATGCATATCAATTAGCTATAGATACTGTAGCCATATATATACATGTATATATGATCATGTATCTTCAATGAACATCCCCCTCCCTTTTCACTTAAGTTCAAAACTATGTGACACATGATCTAAAAACCTGTGACATATATCATAGGGCTGGTACAATACTCTGATTCATCAATGCATCACAATATTTTTTTTCTCGATCCAAGTATTGATATATCCAAACACGCCAAAGTTAAAATTTTACAAAAAATTTTTTATTGAATTTTCTGGATTTTTGTCCACCACGCCAAAAACAAAAATAACTTTCAGAGAAAATGAAAGTACATGTAAACATTTTGTTTCCTGGTTTATGAAGTACATGTTATAGGAATCAGAAAAATTTCTGGTCAGAAAGCTAGTATTGAATACATATAACCTGTTGAATGAAAAAAAGCTACTTATATATGATGAATATAAATAGTATCAAACAGGATTTTGAGAAGGTTTTATCAATTTATAAAGTATTGCGATACATCATGATACGTATCATATCGGCTGGGTGCAGTATTGTCCCTGCCCTAATATATCAATGCCGATTTCTTGAATTATACAATGTTTCAAAACATTTTGATGAAAAATAAATGAAATTTTAAAATTAAAAATGCTTCGTAATAATCTTTGACCTTGAAAGTGACATTGACCTGCTGAGTCTCATCATGCTTTACTATCTCTGCAAGTTTAAAAAAAAATGTTTGAATGATGTATATCAAGTAAGTTACAGACAAATATGTGACAGACTGACAAACGGACAGACAGTCAGAGACAGATGAACAAACAGCCTAACTAAGTGATTTTTATATGGCGACATTAAATTTCTCAATCTGAGTACATCAGAAACCACATATGCATGTTTTTGCCATTCCACATACATGTATTACATGCAATATAAATCTGTTAATTTTTCTTCATCTTGTCTTGATTCTGGTGTCCAAGATACACAAATTATGAAGGAAGGAAGCTATGCCGCACCAATCCATGATCACTCACTTCTGTTTGACCATGTTGTATGTGTTGACTCTCATTATCCTGAAATAAAACAAGTACAAAAAAAAATGTGATGATAACAAACATCTAAATCACATCATCTAACAATAAATCATAAAGGTAAATTCCTATTATTACCAAATAGATATCATTGTATAGTTCTCACTTAGTCGTAAATTATATGGTTATATGGTAGAGGAATGCAATAATATTTTATAAACAAATAAAACACTGCTAAAGACAGTATGGCCGGATTGCAAAGTAAGTTTTTGTCACTAACTGGGTCAAGGTCAGGTTAAATGTTATGGCATAAATTGAAAGGATTTGTCAGAGGCAACCAATAAGTATAATATTATGTTTCTACTATGTATATAGCTCCTGAGATTTTGGTTCAATGAGACACTTAAGCAAAATCATTAACTAGGTCAAAGCCCTAGGTCAAGGTCACTAGGTCAAATGTTACGAGATAAATTGAAAGGTCTTGTCAAAGGCAACCTACATGTATAACATAAAGTTTCTACTGCATAAAGTTCATTAGATTTTGCTTTAACTAGAAACTTCAACCAAAATCTTTAACTATGTCAAAGTCAAAGGTCAAGGTAAAGTTTCTTAGATTTTGCTTTAACCAGAAACTTTAACCAAAATGTTGACAACGGATGACAGACAGACGGATAGACAGGCGGACATCGTCAATCTATAGACTGGAATTGCTTTGCAATCAAGCCAAATACTTTCTAGATGGGGGCATTTTCAATGTCTAGCTTGTCTTCGGGCCAGTGGTTGAATTTGATTGTAAAGACTGGTGGACAGTGATTTAAATCATAATCTCTTAATTTTGTTATTCAGGCACAAACTGTTCCAATATGCTGCTATTTACTGATAGTCCTAACCCGAGTAAGGATCGATTTATCAGTCAATTATATATTATACTGCCGTCGACTTACTCGAGTAAGGACTATCGGTCAACGGTAACATAATAACCTTTAAATTACACTGCCGTTGACTGATAGTCCCTACCCGAGTAAGGATTATCAGTCAACAGCAGCATAATAAAACGGTCCAAGCCCGAATCACAAACAAAATTAAACATCATCAGATCATTTTACATGTCCTACGTGTACTAACCTACCGTTGAATTTTCAGAATACCGGGCCGTACGTAGAAACGTACTTCAATCCGTACGTCAATCGTTGATTGTTGGATTGAATGCAGTGGCTCTGATAGTAGTTTGCGATTCCTTCATTATGTTTGGACCATGTTTGTTGTTGTTTTTGATACGTACTATATACGTCCCTGGTACCATTCATCAGTACATGTACATGCATGCCATGATGCAACAATTCTACCATGCACATCTTGCAGATTCTTGGATACCTTGCTGTCAGTACTGACATTTACCAGTCTGTTCTTCAATATGTAACACGGCTATGATCATTCTTCATCAAATTCCTGACTGTTTCGTGCATTTCATCAAGGGAGAAATATAAAACATCAAGTTTTACTGCTACAAAAATTCGATCGTAGTAATGTTTTGAAACCGAAAGTAGACCTAGAACATTCCGAATCCGACAAAATGCAGAGCTATTCATATAAAAAAAAGGGGGGGAAAAATAAAATAAAGAGAGAGAGATAAAGCTGTTTTATTATCATCATTATGCAATATGTAATTTCTCGGTAGTGAGTGAAAAAATGTACATGTATGTCTGTGTTTGATTGGGGAGAGGGGGGGGGGACCCATACCACGTCTAGGCAAAGGAGAGGGATCACTTGTCTAAATTTATATTAAAATTATCCTTGATTATATATTATTTTCTAAAATTTGAGGAAATTAACCTCGACTTATCGGCAAAAAATTACAGATCCGTGGTTTGCAATAATAGAAAACGAAAATGAATTTTATCGTCACTTTATGGTGCAAATGATGCTCGTTAGACAATCAAATTGAATCAGTTGTACATTTGATGCCTTCAAATGAAAAACAATTTCGAAATAATATATTTATTTAAAGAAATAAACAATAATAATAAATATTAACACAGCCTCGTTTTGGATTTCGGGTAAATACAATTATTTAGGTTATTCCGGTGAAATTCGGAAAGTTAGGAATTTTAGGTAACATCGGTAAATTTAGGGCGGAATTTTGCCCGAAGTTTCCGAATTACCAGTTTTTCCTAACGAAGTTTCCGAGGTGTGCCCGAAGTTTCCGAAAAACAGTGTGTAAACTACTACGATCACCACTGTACCAGGAGCTAGAAACAACCTGCGTAATTCACCATTAACATAAAATGACTGTGATTTGTTGCAAAAAATGATCGAAATGTATTTAATCCTCTGAAAATGGAGTGATGAAAACAGAAAACTATAATAAAATGTCGAATTTAATATTTATGATCAATTGAAAACAAATTACGATATAATATGATGTGTGTGTATTTTTATTTTTTATTCTTTTGTCAGGTATATATATGCAACATAATTGTCAGTTTCATTCTTGCTTTCCGAGATCGCGTTTTCTAGCTAAAAGGTTAAGTAAATTGTGAACGTGCCAAAATGACCATATTTGGCTACGATCGATTTTTTTAAGAAATCCTATTTTCTTCTTTAATATACTTTTTGTTGGTAGAGGACAAAACAGGCCATCATTTGTATGTCCCTGAGCAAGAACACGTGACAAGCTCATACTTCTATGAAATGTTCCTCTTCATATTCTGAGTGCACATATAGTCTGGGTGCACATGGAAAAAAAACTTTGTTACACGCAATTGCTCTGTATTATAACATCAACTATTGGATTGAAATCAGGTTGTTGTCATTTTACTTCTATTTTGGGTAGGGGTAAACAATTTTGGTGGCAAATAACATTACTTTAAATTGATATTATTGTTTATACTATGATTTCATTGAACAATAAGCTTAAAATGCACCGCCGAGTTGCAAAACATGAATGTAAGTATGAATATTAATGAATTGTATAGCTTGATTGTCTCGGCAGATAGGAAACATTACTAGCAGGTTTCAGGTTGTACACATTCATATACAACTCAGAAACCATTTTCAATTTACCTTGGTCCTCTGTATTACCTTTTTTACCTTTAATCTTTTGATTCCAAAATCAATAGGGGTCATTCTTGATTCATTGGAAATAATTATGGCAAGTTTCATGATCATAGGTGCAAAACATGCTCAAATATTGTCCGGAAAATCATTTTAAATCACCAGAGTGATATGACCTTGACCTATGACCTTTTGACGTCAAATCGATAGGGGTCGTCCCTGATTCACGGGAAACATTTCTGGCAAGTTACATCATTAATGGTGTTATACAGGCTCTAAAATGGTTCAGAAACCATTTTCAATCATCTGTGTACTATGACCTTGACTTTTTGACCTCAAAATCAACAGGGTATATCCTTGATTCATGGGAAACATTTCTTGCAAATTTCGTGATTGAAGGTGCAATACATGCTCAAATTTTATCTAGAAAACCATTTTGAATGTTCAGTGTGACATGAACTTGACCTATGAATCGACAGGGGTCATCTGTGATTCATGGAAAACATTTCTGGTCTCATGATTATAGATGCTATACAGGATCTAATATGGTCCAGAAACCATTTTCAATCATCTGAGTCTTATGACCTTGACCTTTGACCTTTTGACCTTAACATCAATAGGGGTCATCCTTAAATCATGGAAAACATTTCCAGCAAGTTTCATGATCATAGTTTTTATACAGGCCCTTATATGGTCCGGAAACCGTTTTCAATAATCAGAGTCTTGTGATCTTGACCTTTGACCTTTTGTTTCCTAAATCAATAGGGTTCATCCTTGATTTATTGGAAAACATTTCTTGCAAGTTTCATGATCATAGGTACTATACAGGCTCTTTTATGGTCCGGAAATCGTTTTCAATAATCAGAGTCTTGTGACCTTGACCTTTTGACCCCAAAATCCATAGGTTCATCCTTGACTCATAATTTTAGTAAGGGTATCAAGTTTCATTACACTAGCATGTATCATAATTGACTTACAGTCAGGAAACCCACCCGCGCACCCACCCGTCCCACATCAAATTAAGAGCCAAGTTTTGCAGCTTGGCTTAAAATACATGTATCTCAACCCTCATTTGTGTAATGAGAATAAATATGAAACAATTTTTTTTTTAAAATAGCCAAAACTGGGGGGCAAAACAGGGTTTTTCCCCTACCCCTTTCAGATTATCTTAACGCATGTTTCTGTAGAGCGTTTTGGCCGCATGCATCATGACGTCAAATACGTTTCAATCATTTGATTTCAAAGTCCGCGAGTGATTCTTAGTAGGCCATGATCGTAAGATAATGACCGTATTTCTACATGTATTCAAAAATGGTACACATTGATATCAAATTGAATGATATGAACATGCCATAATAATCATGGTCTCAAAACATTAAAAGTATCTTTCTTTCTACCGTTATGTTATGACGAAAAACCTATCGGTGTTGTGATAACAATGTTAAAGAAACCCTTCATCGAAAGTCCTTTTCATTGTGTATCCTTATCTGATTACTTCATGTCAAAGTTATAAGTTAAGAACTTAAATAGAATTTAGATAAAACGTTTAATGTAAATCCATATGAATATGTCTCTTCCTCATTCAATCAGGCATAAACTTGAAAGAAATTTGATCAAAAGTATGTTAATTACACAGTAACTAAGGTTTGTCTGTGCATTCATAAGCTGTAATGACTTTAAAGATAGAAATCTTAAATTACAAGCTATGGTACCAGTTAAATTTGTCTTATCTCGGTAATTAAATTTTGCGTTGGTATTGCTACAGGAATGCATGTCAATCACTCTATTGAAATATTTTGTATAGCGTCGTGATCTCTGTTATTTCCATACATTAGTTCTTCATAAAGCAATCCAATACTTTGGAATTTACTTTAGTAGTTTGATATAAGGTAGTCTTTATATGGTTGCATTAGGAATCATGCATGTGATAATTTGATGATTGATCGTTTCTTCAGCGTATTCAAAAATTTCTGTTTTCAACACTTCTTAAAATTTCTAAAACGTGGATCCTGTTTCATCATATCCCACCTATCGTGCTACGTCTTTCGGTACATCTTTGGACATTATAACATTCACACTCTGTGGTCATGATATAGATTTTTACCTAAAGTCTACGCTGACGATTGAGATCGGACGATGACTTTATCTGTAGGGGTGATGTCAAAACATGAAATCAAAAATTAATATAATTTCGTATCAAGAGACGTTTGGACGATTATCAAGAGGAGGGGGGATTATAGGGAAGGGGGACAGGCAAGTCAGTACCATTTCATGGAATTTAACAAAGATGCTGAGATTAGGAGAATATTTTTCAGGCTTGAACAAGTCCCCTCCCATCCAGTGGCGGATCCAGCTTTTTAGTTGGGGGGGGGTTAAAATTGACTTGGGGTTTGAGGACCGCCTAGGGTTCTCAGCGGATCAAAGACGGTGCCCTGGTAGGGTGACCGGCCTTTCATCCTTTTCGGAAGGACTCATTTTCGTGAATGAAATTGATTATGTTTACTCAATCCATAATTGAGTCAGACAGGGGGAGCGGCATTTACTAAGTTGCATAATACACTGTGTAATACATATATGCGTCTTTTGAATAAAATTATTGTAATTAGAATCGAATTTCGAGAGCATATTTGTGTTAGTTATGCTGTTACTCAAAATTTTCGGATGAGGAGCGAATCGAGCACCATCCATCTTTTTTACTTCGAAACGATGAGCTGCTTGTGCTCGCCTTTCTCCTCTTTTTCTCCAGCTGTATGTTACTTACTTGGTCCTTGTTATTTGTGGCACATAGGGCAAGGAGATAGTTCATAGATATTGATATACTGATGATCATTTTCCATTCAAAATAACCAATGCGGGAAAATGATTTTTTTCCTGATGTTTATCTTATTGAAAGCGGGTTCTACCTTCGACCCTCATGGAATCGCTCGAGATAAGAAATAAATATACGAACGGACTGTGACGACATCTATAAATGCTTATTATTTTTAAATATTATCCAAGATTTATACCATTGCCAAATTATTCTAGAATTTGGTGGAATAAAATCATGACTACTCGAAAAAAAATTAATCTGGAATTTTCGTATAAAATTATACATTTTAGCTACATTACCATCTATCAAGTTTTTTCTCTAAAAGTCACCTTATTTTAGATTGGGTGACGACTATAAGGGGGAGGGGGAGGGGATTCAGACACTAATATGAAATTTCATATAAATCACTCCCAGAGTCCAAGACAAAGCGAATCAATTATTTTCTAGTTACTCATGGTAATGATGTTTTTTAACTTTTTTTTTCCAATTTTCAAATTTGATATTATTGAATTTTCTCTTTACATCCTTTTAGTTCCTTTTTTAGCTCACCTGAGCCAAAGGCTCTAGTGAGCTATTGTCATAGCGATCCGTCCGGCGTCCGTCGTCCGTCGTGTGTCGTGTGTCGTCTGTCGTCTGTCTGTCGTAAACTTTTCACATTTTCAACTTCTTCTTAAGAATGGCTTAAGGGATTTTGATGAAACTTGGTAGGTATAAAGTACTAATGATCCCCTACAAGTGTTGTTGTTTTCCGTCCGGATCCCTCAACAGGTGGCGCCACCACAGGCAAAAGTAGGTCACGGGGGGTACCCTCCCTTGACAAACTTCTTCTTCAGAACGGAAGCACGTATCGACAAACTGAAAGCATCAGGATGATCTACAGAGATGTCTTAAGAAGTGTTGTTATTTTTGGTTCCACTCCGAAGTCAAATTTTTGACGCTTTTTTGACGTCTCTTCGGACTTAGCCAGAAATGCACATTTTTGCACTATTTCTTTAAATAACTCAATAAGTGTATGATTTTACACACTCATTTACTGCATATTTATCATATATAACTTACTTAATGCTTTGATATGTATTTTATGCTTAAATTTTATTTTTTTATTTTTTTATGAATTTTTTTCTTATGTAAAAAGGAAGGGGTGGGGGTGATTTTCATACATTTTCTGCTTCTTTTCTATAACCACTCTTCAGATTGTCATGACATTTTGTAGGTATGAGGTACTCATGCATGGTACCCTTCAAGTGAAAGAATTTTGTCAAGATATCCACTTTTGGATTTTTAAGGAATATTTTTTAAGATTGTACATAGGTATAATGTATGTTTTCTTACCAAAATTAGGAGAAAAATTCTCAAATCGCACCGGGTTAAACACATTGATACTACTTTTGAATGAAGAAATTTTATTTGAATCACAAAAAAAAAATGCCGTAAAGATTAAAAGTACACAACTTTTTAAATATTTTTTCAAAGCCATGCACCTGGTTCCGGACCGGAATTATTCGAATTTTATGATCTGAGGACCCATTTTCACACGCATTCTTCCACACATGTAGATGTCTCACACACTTTAAACTATATTCAAAATTTTATTTCATCTATCTAGTAAACAATCACGGGAAGACAATTCAAGATAAACATTGTGTGTATTTTCCACCAATTGTTGAAAATAATAAGAAAATAATCGGAACTATTTGACAGGACAATGACCTAGATATGCATTAATTCATCTTCGTCCCCAAGACGCATCGTATTCCGCTAGGCGCTTCATTGCAATACAAACCGCAAAGTAGTACTGCGATACATTTCAGGAGATACAGTGCAAACGGAATAGATTTTTATACTTGGAACACTTTCATAATGGTTATCATTCATGTACTTGGAACACTTGCATATACTTGTTATCATGTATAAAGTTTGCTCGAATTTCCTCTGTCTTAGACTCCATTAGATGAAGTAATTTACGGACTGATTTCTTGAAGAAACGTCTAATGAGTAATCTCTTCCTCTGGATTTTGAGAATGCATAGGACATTTAATATCTGAAATTCTTGAAAATAAATAATTCCGTTCAGAGTTCCTGAAATCTTCCAATGAAATGTTGGACCACAGAAGCTGTTGTTTTAATAGAGAAAATAAATTATTATTAACAACCTTAAGCCACTGTGTTCGTCATCTTGTATGTATAATATTTCTAAGAGGAACACAGAGGCCTGAGGTTGTGAATAATAAAACATTTTCTCTCATAAAACGACAGGATCCTGTGTTAAGACATTTGGGAATTTTTATCTGATCAAATAATAGATACATGATGAGTTTTTATCGGACCAAATAACTTCTTGTCGGCAAATCCAATGCAACCGATACATTTCATGAACTCTCTCCGCTAACAACTTGTCCGTGTACAATTAGTTAACAGTAAATAACGATGTCGTAGGTCTGCTAGTTGGACAAGCTTAACAATTTCATGGGCCTTTTAATTTGTTTCAAACTACGAAACCTAGAGAAACCACTTGAGTTGTTGAACAGCGTATGCTGAAATGCGACGCTCCTTCTCGCCTGTTGAAATATGCATAGGCAAGAAGCTTCGCATTTCAGTATATTTACTGAAAATAATTTGTTCAAATGGCTTCACTGGGTCATGAGGTATGATACAACATACACTGCTTTTTTGGAAAACAAACTGGCACAATTTCTGCACAACTCACTTGAATTGATGAATATTGGATCAAAACGATTTTAACTGTACGTTTCATGTATTTGAGATGAAATCAATATTATTCAAAAACATAATTCATAGATTTCAGTGAATAAAGGCAAAACTGAAAAATCTTTGTTTTTTATGCCCCTGGAATAAAAGATTCGGGAGCATATAGTTTTTGGCCTGTCCGTCTGTCTGTTTGTCTGTCTGTTTTCCGAAAAACTTTAACATTGGGCATAACTTTTGAATGGAAGCTGGTGATAGAGGTTTCATATTTCACATGTGTATTTACCAAAATTTTGACCTCATGACCATAACCTTGACCTTTCACGTACTTCTCAAAAACTTTAACATTGGGCATAACTTTTGAATGGTTAGTGATAGGGCTTTCACATTGTACATGTGTATTCCTTGTGACAAGATCTTTCCATTGATACCAATATTACGCTGACCCTGACCTCTCACATACTTAACAGAAAATGGCGTTTATACTAACAAAGATGCCGCCGGGGGCATTCTCGTTTCACAAACACAGGCTTTATAATTTCTGGCATGCTAGCTATCAATAATGAAAGGTTTTGTGTTCAATTTTAGATAAACTTAATTTGTGAAATCATTTCATTGTTTTATTCTTTTTCTGCTGCACATTAATGTGGAAATTTACAATATGATTTTATTTTTGATGTTGCATAATTGAACTATACTAGCTGGGCATATGACGTTGGACCACTTTATCCGTTTTTTTTCAAATCAGTAACAAAGTTATTGTTTTGAAATGTGACTATTTTTTTCTTTTTTGTACTTTTAAAGGTTGTCTGAAAAAAAACACTTCTCTGCATCCGGCAAAAATCTTTTTAGAAAGGTTGTGGGCTAAAATCCTGGTACTGGCACTATCAGTATTCAATGTCAGTATGTCAATTAGAGCGTGCATGGGTATCAGGTGAGCGTTGTGCCCCTTGGGGCTCTTGTTTTAAAATATTAAGTCATTAAATGTGAACAACGTTTTAACACAAATTCATGAGTTGGTGCGTAGGTTTAATTTGGAAGGGAATTGTCGGATTTATTCCGGAAAAAATAATATAAAAGATATAACAACAATTGTTTATTTTCGGTCACTAAAAAGTTGTACTATTTATTCTCGGGGGGGGGGCAAGGGGACAGTTTTTCAGAAGACAATACATTATATACTTCCTAAGCCTGAAAACCTATCCACAACAATGCTTTCGAATGTGAATAAAACCCCTAATTATGTGTTTCTCTTTAGGAATTAACATTTGTTTGAAAGATGGTCTAGTCAAAGATTTACTTGTATGAAGAATAGAACTGCTCAAATATAATTTGAATTATCAGTTAGGCAGTTGAAAATTTTCAATAAAAAATATTTTGAGAACTCCCCCAAATCATCGGCGTCCAGTGTCAATTGTCAGCCTATCTTTAGGTAAAAATCTCTATTACATTGTTTAGATTGAGGATCACTGACGAGGGTTAAGTACCTGAAACGTGCATGTCTGGTCCGTTTATATACATATCTCCCTAAAGATCGAAAGAAAGCTCTCAGGAAATCCTTACTTTACCCTAAAACCTGATCTCATCTCCATCTGGGAATTTACTTTTGATTCTTTTCAGAATGTTTAAGTTGCGTGTATACTTTTAATTTCCATAGATTCTGAAGCTTTTGTGAAATAGAAACTCATTGTAGGTGTCGCTGTTAAAATTTATTTGGGTGACGCCGCACATAGATCTACCATAGAACTACTATAGATCTAACTCCATCCTGATTAGTGGGATATTTTGCATTAAGTTTAAATCATAATTATACAAACAGTGTGCTTAAGTAGATCGTATTATGTTTTTTGATAAGACCTTCTCACGATACTTCACCAGGGGTTTGACAGTAAGTGTTTTGAATGTTTTCCATGACGTGGTCGCCATAGCACTTTCTATATAGATATAACCTCAGACAGTTCAATGCATGTATTTTGTATATTGTTTTTGTATTTTCGTGCATTAACATCGACGGCGGGTGCGGCTAGCCAACAGGGGATGCTTACTCCTCTCGGGCACCTGGTCCCACCTCTGGCTTGCTAGGGGTCCGTCTATGCTCAATTTGGTTCTCTATTGAGAGTGCTTTTGAGATTATCGTCATGATCTTCTTTAACTCATTCGTATAGCAGATATCAAGATACTATTCTGTTTGGTAGGCATGGGGATGAATGGCATTACATTCTTTAGTTATAGTGTACATCTAATTTTTCATCAAACCTATTTAGTTTGGCATTGCTTACAATTGTTTTTTTATTTTGTTTTTTGGTAATTTTCTTGATCTTATTTCTCATAGTGCGACCAATGAGCAAAACACTTCAATGTTTTACATAATATATTTTATGTACAGAATTAAGCTTTAAGCTTCATTTTTGATACTTAGACAATATAACTTTTATCATACTAGTATATGTAGTATCTGATATTGTTTAATCTGTACTTATATAAAATTAGCACTGTCCCGCTTTTAAAACGTCATCTACAATGCATTCTATACTTACACCAGATTCAAGATTAAGCTGTCCTTCGTGTTTCTATGAAGCTTTGTTATTGTCTCCGTCTGTTTGTCTTAATGTTGTTTTCAGGGGAAAAACACTACTGACAGAAGAGAGTAAACACCGGCATAGTACGGCAGTCTTATAATTGAAAACGATAAACATTAATTCTACAGAAAAGAAGTTACTAAAAATTTAATCAAATTCAATTATAATAATTATGTTCTCGAAACAGTAAAGACATCTATTTTTCTAGAGTTGTTTTTTTTACGAAATACACATCGGTATTGTCATGACTGTGATGATAATTATCTTTATCTTAAGCCCCTCTTAATTGTTTGTCTTATTCTGATTTCTTCCTTTCAAAGCTATATGACATTATATAAAACATAAACTTTGATTGAATTTCATTCTTATAAAATATATACTGAAAGAAACTAAGAGACAATTACCTCAGTACATTGGAAATTCATACTATAATAGGACTAAATTACTGGAGAATTTAAAATTCAAATAACTAAAGTTTGTCTGTGCATATAAATGTCGCATTGTGATCACGGCAAGGACTTTAAAGATAGAAATCTAAACTTACAAAATGCTGTATCAGTTACTATACTTACATTGTACAGTAGTCTTATCTGTGTAATTAAAGTTTGCATTGGTATTGCTACATGAATGTTTGGCAATCACTCTATTGAAATATTTTGTATAGTATCGTGATCTTACGTGATCTTGTAATTTCCGCACATTTGTTCTTTGTGAAAAAAAGATTTCACATGCTTTGGAATTTAACATTAGTCGTGTGATATAATGTATTCATTGTAGAACACTTAGCTTATTTGGTTGATGTAGGAAGCATGAAAGTGATGGTTTGATTAACTTGCGAGAAGATCTACAATGGGGAATATGTAAGATTATTTATTTTCATTTCTCTTCATTTTCAATTCAAAGGTTATATTGAATCTTTATATTTTTATCATGTTTAGCATTAGTCTAATGATTTTTTTTCTCTATTCCGCGCTAATAACCCTTTACTATTGTCATTATAATTTTCGTTTCGATATAACTTTATACAATTATAGATTATTATTCGAATAATTTTAATATTGATAAAAAATCATTTACATATATATCAAAACAATTTTCATGAAGAAAGAAAATTGGCCTTGGATAGTAAGTCTCACAAAAAACATATTCATGACGTCTTTTGTGTTTTTGCATCTGATGTTTTGGTGCTGTGCTGTTGATGCTGCAACGGGGTCTTGTTGGAGATCTCCTCCCTTCTTTCATGCTTCATGGATGATAAAATCATTTAATTTCCATTGTCATTGTTAATATACAAAGGTTCTGATTGGCCGAAAAATATTGTTGATACCTGCATCAACTGAAAACGCGCTTAGCGCTTACCAACGTCATAAGCAACGACGTTAGCGACAGAGTTTCAAACCTGCAAATATAGGTTGAAAAGCGACGAAATTAAATGATAAGTTATAATTGTAATATTTTTGGGTTGGTCGAGGTATTTTGCTACGCGCAGTTTTCCCTCAACTTTGGGTGTAGAGTACCTCGATCAACCCAAAAATTATTTCAACGATTTCTTAAAGAATGAAGGAGTATCAAGCTTTAAGGAGAATCATATCACATAACAAAGTAGTAGCTTCTGAAATGGCCAAAAACTGCACTTTTATTAAGCCTTTTGCCGTTGAAAATATCAATTTTTAGCTCACCTGAGCCAAAGGCTCAAGTGAGCTATTGTCATAGTGTGGCGTCCGGCGTCCGTCGTCCGTCGTCCGTCGTCCGTCCGTCCGTCCGTCGTAAACTTTTAACATTTTCAACTTCTTCTCAAGAACGGCTGAAGGGATTTTGATGAAACTTGGTATGCATGAAGTACTAAAGGTCCTCTACCAAGTTTGTTCATTTCGGCTCGATCCCTTCAGGGGTGGATCCAGGGCGGGGTCAAATAGGCCCCGGAGGGTACCCCTCTTCAAAAATCTTCTTCTCCAGTTCCACTGAATGGATTGAAAAACTAATTGTATCTATGTGATCTAGAAGGATGTATGATTCAAGTTTGTTCATTTCGTTAAAATCCGACAACTAATTTTTGACGCGTTTTTGACGTCTTTTCGGACTTAGTCAAAAATGCACATTTTTGCACTTTTTCTTTAAATAACTCAATAAGTGTATGATTTTACACACTCATTTACTACATATTTATCATATTTAACTTACTTAATGCTTTGATATGTATTTTATGCTTAAATTTTATTTTTTTGATTTTTTATGAATTTTTTTCTTATGTAAAAAGGAAGGGGGGGGGGTGATTTTCATACATTTTCTGCTTCTTTTCTATAACCACTCTTCAGATTGTCATGACAATTTGTAGGTATGAGGTACTCATGCATGGTACCCTACAAGTGAAAGAATTTTGTCCAGATATCCACTTTTGGATTTTTAAGGAATATTTTTTAAGATTGTACATAGGTATAATGTATGTTTTCCATGCCCAATGGACCCATGGGGAGTGGCTTCAAACCCCGGCGGGACCCCAACAAAATTTTTTCCCCTTTTTATTAGCTCACCTGAGCCAAAGGCAAAGATTGTACATAGGTATAATGTATGTTTTCTTACCAAAAAAGAAAAGAAATTCTCAAATCGCACCGGGTTATACACATTGATACTACTTTTGAATGAAGAAATTTTATTTGAATCACAAAAAAAAAATGCCGTAAAGATTAAAAGTACACAACTTTTTTAATATTTTTTCAAAGCCATGCACCTGGTTCCGGACCGGAATTATTCGAATTCTATGATCTGAGGACCCATTTTCACACGTATTCTTCCACACATGTAGATGTCTCACACACTTTAAAACTATATTCAAAATTTTATTTCATCTATCTAGTAAACAATCACGGGAAGACAATTGAAGATAAACATTGTGTGTATTTTCCACCAATTGTTGAAAATAATAAGAAAATAATCGGAACTATTTGACAGGACAATGACCTAGATATGCATTAATTCATCTTCGTCCCCAAGGCGCATCGTATTCCGCTAGGCGCTTCATTGCAATACAAACCGCAAAGCAGTACTGCGATATATTTCAGGAGATACAGTGCAAACGGAATAGATTTTTATACTTGGAACACTTTCATAATCTGTATCTGTATCTGTATGGGTACGTTGAATTACCAATACTGGCTTGTGATCAACGGAATGAGAGAGCGCATAAACTTACTTAATCGCGCTTCAGGCTGAATCTAAAGCCTTCCACAGTCCTTGACAGCCCTTGATGGTTATCCAGTTCGTTCCACTCTGTGACTGTACGTATGAAGAATGAGTTCTTCCTGATGACGGAATTACATGTAGGTATGTTAAAGCAGCGAGTATGGTTTGAGCTATGAACAACGTTCATAATGGTTATCATTCATGTACTTGGAACACTTGCATATACTTGTTATCATGTATAAAGTTTGCTCGAATTTCCTCTGTCTTAGACTCTCTTAGATGAAGTAATTTACGGACTGATTTCTTGAAGAAACGTCTAATGAGTAATCTCTTCCTCTGGATTTTGAGAATGCATAGGACATTTAATATCTGAAATTCTTGAAAATAAATAATTCCGTTCAGAGTTCCTGAAATCTTCCAATGAAATGTTGGACCACAGAAGCTGTTGTTTTAATAGAGAAAATAAATTATTATTCACAACCTTAAGCCACTGTGTTCGTCATCTTGTATGTATAATATTTCTAAGAGGAACACAGAGGCCTGAGGTTGTGAATAATAAAACATTTTCTCTCATAAAACGACAGGATCCTGTGTTAAGACATTTGGGAATTTTTATCTGTTCAAATAATAGATACATAATGAGTTTTTATCAGACCAAATAACTTCTTGTCGGCAAATCCAATGCAACCGATACATTTTATGAACTCTCTCTGCTAACAACTTGCCCGTGTAACAGACCTATGATGAGGTAAAACAATTAGTTAACAGTAAATAACGATGTCGTAGGTCTGCTAGTTGGACAAGCTTAACAATTTCATGGGCCTTTTAATTTGTTTCAAACTGCGAAACCTTAGAGAAACCACTTGAGTTGTTGAACAGCGTATGCTGAAATGCGACGCTCCTTCTCGCCTGTTGAAATATGCATAGGCAAGAAGCGTCGCATTTCAGCATATTTACTTAAAATTATTTGTTCAAGTGGCTTCACTGGGTCATGAGGTTTGATACAACATACACTGCTTTTTTGGAAAACAAACAAACTGGCACAATTTCTGCACAACTCACTTGAATTGATGAATATTGGATCAAAACGATTTTAACTGTACGTTTCATGTATTTGAGATGAAATCAATACTATTCAAAAGCATAATTCATAGATTTCAGTGAATAAAGGCAAACCCGAAAAATCTTAGTTTTTTATGCCCCTGGAATAAAAGATTCGGGAGCATAAAGTTTTTGGCCTGTCCGTCTGTCTGTTTGTCTGTCTGTTTTCCAAAAAACTTTAACATTGGGCATAACTTTTGAATGGAAGCTGGTGATAGAGGTTTCATATTTCACATGTGTATTTACCAAAATTTTTGACCTCATGACCATAACCTTGACCTTTCACGTACTTCTCAAAAACTTTAACATTGGGCATAACTATTGAATGGTTATAGTGATAGGGCTTTCATATTGTACATGTGTATTCCTTGTGACAAGATCTTTCCATTGATACCAATATTACGCTGACCCTGACCTCCCACATACTTAACAGAAAATGGTGTTTATACTAACAAAGATGCCGCCGGGGGCATTCTCGTTTCACAAACACAGGCTTTATAATTTTTGGCATGCTAGCTATCAATAATGAAAGGTTTTGTGTTCAATTTTAAATAAACTAAATTTGTGAAATCATTTCATTGTTTTATTCTTTTTCTGCTGCACATTTATGTGGAATTTTACAATATGATTTTATTTTTGATGTTGCATAATTGAACTATACTAGCTGGGCATATGACGTTGGACCACTTTATCCGTTTTTTTTTTTCAAATCAGTAAAAAAGTTATTGTTTTGAAATGTGACTATTTTTTTCTTTTTTGTACCTTTAAAGGTTGTCTGAAAAAAAACACTTCTCTGCATCCGGCAAAAATCTTTTTAGAAAGGTTGTGGGCTAACCCAGATAGCATGCTGATGTTGGCCCAACGCAAGTCCATCGGTGACATTTACGTTGGGCCAATATCGGCAGTGAATGTTGGGCCAACGCAATGTTGCTCATCGGCCCAACGTTGGCCCCACAAGTTGGATCGCTGTTGGGCCAGTGTCAGACTTCGGATGTTTACACGTTGGACCAACGTTGGCCCAGTTTAACATATATATCGGATTTATGTTGGTCCAACGTCAGTCCAATATTGTTGGCTGAACGTTGGCTTTTTGTTGGCAACGTTGGCAGTAGCTCCTTTGGTGATCTGAAAGTAGAAAATAAATATCCTCATATTTATTGATCCACAAGTCTGAATATACATGTAAATCACTCAATGTTAACTATCCGACTTCAAACACAACTCTGGTCCTTAAAATTGGTATCTCCACTTTTCCTATTTTCCCATCATGTCGAATACTTTCTCCAAATCATTCTATCAACCGATCTCCATTTCAAAGTGGTACATGTATATTCTTCAGGATACGGCAAAACTTCAATACACTGAAGATTACTTGCCGGCAATTACTGCAAAAGAGAAAAGATACAAAAATATCAGATATTTAAATTAACATGATTAATGATACTAGTTAATTTGATTTCTACAAATGCAATATGAACAAAAATAAATAAAATAATACATACGAATTGCCAACAATCATGAATAATAATACATAATGTACTTACTTTTACTGCCTACACTTTACAAAACTTTAGCATCCACTGACCGTTTTGCTCTATTTCAAATTTATCTTTACTTAAAACCTTGTAGTTTGCGTCCCAGATAAGAAACGTCCGGTATCAGATTGTGCAATCTAGCTCCGTTGCCTTAGAAACTGGTCAGACATCTGGTGTTAATTATGACTTGACCGACCAAACACTGACCTAGATCTTATCTCTGCAGTTACTTCGATAGTTAATTTTATGATAAGTTGAATTTTATAAAGTAATACAGGAACCTTGAATTACCATGATTACTTACATATTAAATACATGTATATATCATTGTGAAATAACTATGCACATTATAGACATGATAATATTTTTTACGATTTTTTTTAATGTTTTCTTTGCCCAATGTCTACGTTGGTCCAACGTTGACCCAACGTCTTACAGTAACGCAAAAAGTATGTCCTCTTTTGACGGACACAAATTTCTTATCTAATGACTTGTTTGGTATTTGAAAATTTTTGAAAACTTCATAGTTCAAGACTTTTCGGAAATGAAATATAAACGATATTTTGAAAATTAACCTTGGTATAACATACGTAGGTCCAACGTAGGCCCAACGTCAACCCATTCAATAATGTAAAAATGTTAAAGAGGAATAAATTCAGTTAATATTGTCCAGTTATAAAAGTCAGATTGACTTTTTATTAAATTAGATTTCATTTGAATCTTTACATCTTTTCTTTATTTTGGACCAACGTTGGCCCAACATTGAACCAACGTCGTAAATTAGATTATTATTCTTTTGACTCTTACGGCTTCGTTTCATTATTTTGAAACAAAATTTTGATCTTTTTCAATGATGGTGTGTATTTTAAATCTCATTTGTAAAATCATATAATTCGATAGGTGCTTTTATCTTGAACATATGATGTTGGACCAACATTGGCCCAACCCCAGTCAAACAACAGCGATAATTCATTGGTATGTCCGAAAAATACAATGTTGGGCCAATGTTGGTCCAACGTTGACATGCCAACGCCAACCACCGGCCAACCATACAACATATTACCAACATTGGCCCAACGTAGTCATGCTATCTGGGAAAATCCTGGTACTGGCACTATCAGTATTCAATGTCAGTATGTCAGTTAGAGCGTGCATGGGTATCAGGTGAGCGTTGTGCCCCCTGGGGCTCTTGTTTTTATATAAGACCTTCACTTGAATCCGTAGAATTTATGATACTAAGATAAGGATCAGCTGAAATACGTCAAACATTAACAAGGGGCACCTAGAGCAATCACATAAAATGAATAAGAAGCAAAGGTAAACAATAATGACGTCAAATGGTAAACACCGGCATTGTTTTTAAGTCTCGTATTCATTGTATCTATTGAACGGAAGTTAGCAAAAATAGTAATAACAAATATGGATAATGACCATATCCTCATACAATACAAATTCGATAATTCAGAAAGTCATAGATCAAAGGCATACAAAATCAGGATAAAACAGGAACCAAAGCAAAAAAAAAAACAAAACAAAACAAAACAAAACAAAAATTTCCACCACATGAAAAGAAGCGAACGCCCAATAGCGACATCAATTATTTTTGGTCAATATTCTGGTGATGTGATCGACAAATTCAAATCATTCAATTTTAAAGCCGAAGCTATCTCATCTTACGACTTCTCTAACATGTACACCATGCTCTGTCATGAAAAGATAAAAGATCGCTTATCAAAACTTATCTATTTAGTTTGGCATTGCTTACAATTGTTTTTTTATTTTTTTTGTAATTTTCTTGTTCTTATTTCTCATAGTGCGACCAATGAGCAAAACTCTTCAATGTTTAACATAATATATTCTATGTAGAGAAATAAGCTTTAAGCTTCATTTTTGATACTTAGACACTATAAATTTCATCATACTAGTATATTGACATGATTCGTGTAGTATCTGATATTTTTTAAACTGTACTTATAAAATTAGCTCTGCGCCGATTTTAAAACGCCACCTACATCTGTATTCCGTACTTCCGGATTCAAGATTAAGCTGTCCTTCGTGTTTCTATGAAGCTTTGTTATAATGATTGTCTCCGTCTGTTTTTCGTAATTTGTTTTCAGGATAGAGTAAACAGCGGCATTGTAGGGCAGTCTTCTAATTGAAAGCGATAAACATTATGTCTATAGAAAAGAAGTCATTAAAAATTTAAACAAATTCAATTATAATGATTATGTTCTCGAAACAGTAAAGACATTTTTTTTTTTCTACAGTTGTTTTTTTACGAAATACACATCGGTATTGTCATGATTGTGATGATAATTATCTTTATCTTAAGCCCCTCTTAATTGTTTGTCTTATTCTGATTTCTTCCTTTCAAAGCTATATGACATTATATAAAACATAAACTTTGATTAAATTTAATTCTTATAAAACATATACTGAAAGGAACTAAGAGAAAATTATCTCAGTGCATTGGAAATTAATATCATAATAGGCCTATTACAGGAGAATTTAAAATTCAAATCACTAAAGTTTGTCTGTGCATATATATGCAGCATTGTGATCACGACAAGGACTTTAAAGATAGAAATCTAAACTTACAAAATGCTGTATCAGTTACTATACTTACATTGTACATTAGTCTTATCTGTGTAATTAAAGTTTGCATTGGTATTGCTACATGAATGTTTGGCAACCACTCTATTGAAATATTTTGTATAGTGTCGTGATCTTACGTGATCTTGTAATTTCCGCACATTCGTTCTTTGTGAAAAAAAGATTTCACATGCTTTGGAGTTTAACATTAGTCGTGTGATATAATGTATTCATTGTAGAACACTTAGCTTATTTGGTTGATGTAGGAAGCATGAAAGTGATGGTTTGATTAACTTGCGAGAAGATCTACAATGGGGAATATGTAAGATTATTTATTTTCATTTCTCTTCATTTTCAATTCAAATGTTCAAAATTCAATTATATTCTGCTAGCAATGCTCTGATTTGCACTGGAGATATTTAGGTTATATTGAATCTTTATATCATAGATTATTTTTATCATGTTTAGCATAAGTCTAATGATTTTTTTTCTCTATTCCGCGCTAATAACCCTTTACTATTGTCATTATAATTTTCGTTTCGATATAACTTTATACAATTATAGATTATTATTCGAATAATTCTAATATTGATAAAAAAATCATTTACATATATATCAAAACAATTTTCATGAAGAAAGAAAATTGGCCTTGGATAGTAAGTCTCACAAATAACATATTCATGACGTCTTTTGTGTTTTTGCATCTGATGTTTTGGTGCTGTGCTGTTGATGCTGCAACGGGGTCTTGTTGGAGATCTCCTCCCTTCTTTCATGCTTCATGGATGATAAAATCATTTAATTTCCATTGTCATTGTTAATATACAAAGGTTCTGATTGGCCGAAAAATATTGTTGATACCTGCATCAACTGAAAACGCGCTTAGCGCTTACCAACGTCATAAGCAACGACGTTAGCGACAGAGTTTCAAACCTGCAAATATAGGTTGAAAAGCGACGAAATTAAATGATAAGTTATAATTGTAATATTTTTGGGTTGGTCGAGGTATTTTGCTACGCGCAGTTTTCCCTCAACTTTGGGTGTAGAGTACCTCGATCAACCCAAAAATTATTTCAACGATTTCTTAAAGAATGAAGGAGTATCAAGCTTTAAGGAGAATCATATCACATAACAAAGTAGTAGCTTCTGAAATGGCCAAAAACTGCACTTTTATTAAGCCTTTTGCCGTTGAAAGTATCAATTTTTTTATATAAGACCTTCACTTGAATCCGTAGAATTTATGATACTAAGATAAGGATCAGCTGAAATACGTCAAACATTAACAAGGGGCACCTAGAGCAATCACATAAAATGAATAAGAAGCAAAGGTAAACAATAATGACGTCAAATGGTAAACACCGGCATTGTTTTTAAGTCTCGTATTCATTGTATCTATTGAACGGAAGTTAGCAAAAATAGTAATAACAAATATGGATAATGACCATATCCTCATACAATACAAATTCGATAATTCAGAAAGTCATAGATCAAAGGCATACAAAATCAGGATAAAACAGGAACCAAAGCAAAAAAAAAAACAAAACAAAACAAAACAAAACAAAAATTTCCACCACATGAAAAGAAGCGAACGCCCAATAGCGACATCAATTATTTTTGGTCAATATTCTGGTGATGTGATCGACAAATTCAAATCATTCAATTTTAAAGCCGAAGCTATCTCATCTTACGACTTCTCTAACATGTACACCATGCTCTGTCATGAAAAGATAAAAGATCGCTTATCAAAACTTATCTATTTAGTTTGGCATTGCTTACAATTGTTTTTTTATTTTTTTTTTGTAATTTTCTTGTTCTTATTTCTCATAGTGCGACCAATGAGCAAAACTCTTCAATGTTTAACATAATATATTCTATGTAGAGAAATAAGCTTTAAGCTTCATTTTTGATACTTAGACACTATAAATTTCATCATACTAGTATATTGACATGATTCGTGTAGTATCTGATATTGTTTAAACTGTACTTATAAAATTAGCTCTGCGCCGATTTTAAAACGCCACCTACATCTGTATTCCGTACTTCCGGATTCAAGATTAAGCTGTCCTTCGTGTTTCTATGAAGCTTTGTTATAATGATTGTCTCCGTCTGTTTTTCGTAATTTGTTTTCAGGATAGAGTAAACAGCGGCATTGTAGGGCAGTCTTCTAATTGAAAGCGATAAACATTATGTCTATAGAAAAGAAGTCATTAAAAATTTAAACAAATTCAATTATAATAATTATGTTCTCGAAACAGTAAAGACATCTTTTTTTCTACAGTTGTTTTTTTTACGAAATACACATCGGTATTGTCATGATTGTGATGATAATTATCTTTATCTTAAGCCCCTCTTAATTGTTTGTCTTATTCTGATTTCTTCCTTTCAAAGCTATATGACATTATATAAAACATAAACTTTGATTAAATTTAATTCTTATAAAACATATACTGAAAGGAACTAAGAGAAAATTATCTCAGTGCATTGGAAATTAATATCATAATAGGCCTATTACAGGAGAATTTAAAATTCAAATCACTAAAGTTTGTCTGTGCATATATATGCAGCATTGTGATCACGACAAGGACTTTAAAGATAGAAATCTAAACTTACAAAATGCTGTATCAGTTACTATACTTACATTGTACATTAGTCTTATCTGTGTAATTAAAGTTTGCATTGGTATTGCTACATGAATGTTTGGCAACCACTCTATTGAAATATTTTGTATAGTGTCGTGATCTTACGTGATCTTGTAATTTCCGCACATTTGTTCTTTGTGAAAAAAAGATTTCACATGCTTTGGAGTTTAACATTAGTCGTGTGATATAATGTATTCATTGTAGAACACTTAGCTTATTTGGTTGATGTAGGAAGCATGAAAGTGATGGTTTGATTAACTTGCGAGAAGATCTACAATGGGGAATATGTAAGATTATTTATTTTCATTTCTCTTCATTTTCAATTCAAATGTTCAAAATTCAATTATATTCTGCTAGCAATGCTCTGATTTGCACTGGAGATATTTAGGTTATATTGAATCTTTATATCATAGATTATTTTTATCATGTTTAGCATAAGTCTAATGATTTTTTTTCTCTATTCCGCGCTAATAACCCTTTACTATTGTCATTATAATTTTCGTTTCGATATAACTTTATACAATTATAGATTATTATTCGAATAATTCTAATATTGATAAAAAATCATTTACATATATATCAAAACAATTTTCATGAAGAAAGAAAATTGGCCTTGGATAGTAAGTCTCACAAATAACATATTCATGACGTCTTTTGTGTTTTTGCATCTGATGTTTTGGTGCTGTGCTGTTGATGCTGCAACGGGGTCTTGTTGGAGATCTCCTCCCTTCTTTCATGCTTCATGGATGATAAAATCATTTAATTTCCATTGTCATTGTTAATATACAAAGGTTCTGATTGGCCGAAAAATATTGTTGATACCTGCATCAACTGAAAACGCGCTTAGCGCTTACCAACGTCATAAGCAACGACGTTAGCGACAGAGTTTCAAACCTGCAAATATAGGTTGAAAAGCGACGAAATTAAATGATAAGTTATAATTGTAATATTTTTGGGTTGGTCGAGGTATTTTGCTACGCGCAGTTTTCCCTCAACTTTGGGTGTAGAGTACCTCGATCAACCCAAAAATTATTTCAACGATTTCTTAAAGAATGAAGGAGTATCAAGCTTTAAGGAGAATCATATCACATAACAAAGTAGTAGCTTCTGAAATGGCCAAAAACTGCACTTTTATTAAGCCTTTTGCCGTTGAAAATATCAATTTTTTTTATATAAGACCTTCACTTGAATCCGTAGAATTTATGATACTAAGATAAGGATCAGCTGAAATACGTCAAACATTAACAAGGGGCACCTAGAGCAATCACATAAAATGAATAAGAAGCAAAGGTAAACAATAATGACGTCAAATGGTAAACACCGGCATTGTTTTTAAGTCTCGTATTCATTGTATCTATTGAACGGAAGTTAGCAAAAATAGTAATAACAAATATGGATAATGACCATATCCTCATACAATACAAATTCGATAATTCAGAAAGTCATAGATCAAAGGCATACAAAATCAGGATAAAACAGGAACCAAAGCAAAAAAAAAAACAAAACAAAACAAAACAAAACAAAAATTTCCACCACATGAAAAGAAGCGAACGCCCAATAGCGACATCAATTATTTTTGGTCAATATTCTGGTGATGTGATCGACAAATTCAAATCATTCAATTTTAAAGCCGAAGCTATCTCATCTTACGACTTCTCTAACATGTACACCATGCTCTGTCATGAAAAGATAAAAGATCGCTTATCAAAACTTATCTATTTAGTTTGGCATTGCTTACAATTGTTTTTTTATTTTTTTTGTAATTTTCTTGTTCTTATTTCTCATAGTGCGACCAATGAGCAAAACTCTTCAATGTTTAACATAATATATTCTATGTAGAGAAATAAGCTTTAAGCTTCATTTTTGATACTTAGACACTATAAATTTCATCATACTAGTATATTGACATGATTCGTGTAGTATCTGATATTGTTTAAACTGTACTTATAAAATTAGCTCTGCGCCGATTTTAAAACGCCACCTACATCTGTATTCCGTACTTCCGGATTCAAGATTAAGCTGTCCTTCGTGTTTCTATGAAGCTTTGTTATAATGATTGTCTCCGTCTGTTTTTCGTAATTTGTTTTCAGGATAGAGTAAACAGCGGCATTGTAGGGCAGTCTTCTAATTGAAAGCGATAAACATTATGTCTATAGAAAAGAAGTCATTAAAAATTTAAACAAATTCAATTATAATAATTATGTTCTCGAAACAGTAAAGACATCTTTTTTTCTACAGTTGTTTTTTTTACGAAATACACATCGGTATTGTCATGATTGTGATGATAATTATCTTTATCTTAAGCCCCTCTTAATTGTTTGTCTTATTCTGATTTCTTCCTTTCAAAGCTATATGACATTATATAAAACATAAACTTTGATTAAATTTAATTCTTATAAAACATATACTGAAAGGAACTAAGAGAAAATTATCTCAGTGCATTGGAAATTAATATCATAATAGGCCTATTACAGGAGAATTTAAAATTCAAATCACTAAAGTTTGTCTGTGCATATATATGCAGCATTGTGATCACGACAAGGACTTTAAAGATAGAAATCTAAACTTACAAAATGCTGTATCAGTTACTATACTTACATTGTACATTAGTCTTATCTGTGTAATTAAAGTTTGCATTGGTATTGCTACATGAATGTTTGGCAACCACTCTATTGAAATATTTTGTATAGTGTCGTGATCTTACGTGATCTTGTAATTTCCGCACATTTGTTCTTTGTGAAAAAAAGATTTCACATGCTTTGGAGTTTAACATTAGTCGTGTGATATAATGTATTCATTGTAGAACACTTAGCTTATTTGGTTGATGTAGGAAGCATGAAAGTGATGGTTTGATTAACTTGCGAGAAGATCTACAATGGGGAATATGTAAGATTATTTATTTTCATTTCTCTTCATTTTCAATTCAAATGTTCAAAATTCAATTATATTCTGCTAGCAATGCTCTGATTTGCACTGGAGATATTTAGGTTATATTGAATCTTTATATCATAGATTATTTTTATCATGTTTAGCATAAGTCTAATGATTTTTTTTCTCTATTCCGCGCTAATAACCCTTTACTATTGTCATTATAATTTTCGTTTCGATATAACTTTATACAATTATAGATTATTATTCGAATAATTCTAATATTGATAAAAAATCATTTACATATATATCAAAACAATTTTCATGAAGAAAGAAAATTGGCCTTGGATAGTAAGTCTCACAAATAACATATTCATGACGTCTTTTGTGTTTTTGCATCTGATGTTTTGGTGCTGTGCTGTTGATGCTGCAACGGGGTCTTGTTGGAGATCTCCTCCCTTCTTTCATGCTTCATGGATGATAAAATCATTTAATTTCCATTGTCATTGTTAATATACAAAGGTTCTGATTGGCCGAAAAATATTGTTGATACCTGCATCAACTGAAAACGCGCTTAGCGCTTACCAACGTCATAAGCAACGACGTTAGCGACAGAGTTTCAAACCTGCAAATATAGGTTGAAAAGCGACGAAATTAAATGATAAGTTATAATTGTAATATTTTTGGGTTGGTCGAGGTATTTTGCTACGCGCAGTTTTCCCTCAACTTTGGGTGTAGAGTACCTCGATCAACCCAAAAATTATTTCAACGATTTCTTAAAGAATGAAGGAGTATCAAGCTTTAAGGAGAATCATATCACATAACAAAGTAGTAGCTTCTGAAATGGCCAAAAACTGCACTTTTATTAAGCCTTTTGCCGTTGAAAATATCAATTTTTTTTATATAAGACCTTCACTTGAATCCGTAGAATTTATGATACTAAGATAAGGATCAGCTGAAATACGTCAAACATTAACAAGGGGCACCTAGAGCAATCACATAAAATGAATAAGAAGCAAAGGTAAACAATAATGACGTCAAATGGTAAACACCGGCATTGTTTTTAAGTCTCGTATTCATTGTATCTATTGAACGGAAGTTAGCAAAAATAGTAATAACAAATATGGATAATGACCATATCCCCATACAATACAAATTCGATAATTCAGAAAGTCATAGATCAAAGGCATACAAAATCAGGATAAAACAGGAACCAAAGCAAAAAAAAACACAAAACAAAACAAAACAAAACAAAAATTTCCACCACATGAAAAGAAGCGAACGCCCAATAGCGACATCAATTATTTTTGGTCAATATTCTGGTGATGTGATCGACAAATTCAAATCATTCAATTTTAAAGCCGAAGCTATCTCATCTTACGACTTCTCTAACATGTACACCATGCTCTGTCATGAAAAGATAAAAGATCGCTTATCAAAACTTATCTATTTAGTTTGGCATTGCTTACAATTGTTTTTTTATTTTTTTTTTGTAATTTTCTTGTTCTTATTTCTCATAGTGCGACCAATGAGCAAAACTCTTCAATGTTTAACATAATATATTCTATGTAGAGAAATAAGCTTTAAGCTTCATTTTGATACTTAGACACTATAAATTTCATCATACTAGTATATTGACATGATTCGTGTAGTATCTGATATTGTTTAAACTGTACTTATAAAATTAGCTCTGCGCCGATTTTAAAACGCCACCTACATCTGTATTCCGTACTTCCGGATTCAAGATTAAGCTGTCCTTCGTGTTTCTATGAAGCTTTGTTATAATGATTGTCTCCGTCTGTTTTTCGTAATTTGTTTTCAGGATAGAGTAAACAGCGGCATTGTAGGGCAGTCTTCTAATTGAAAGCGATAAACATTATGTCTATAGAAAAGAAGTCATTAAAAATTTAAACAATTCAATTATAATAATTATGTTCTCGAAACAGTAAAGACATCTTTTTTTCTACAGTTGTTTTTTTTTACGAAATACACATCGGTATTGTCATGATTGTGATGATAATTATCTTTATCTTAAGCCCCTCTTAATTGTTTGTCTTATTCTGATTTCTTCCTTTCAAAGCTATATGACATTATATAAAACATAAACTTTGATTAAATTTAATTCTTATAAAACATATACTGAAAGGAACTAAAAGAAAATTATCTCAGTGCATTGGAAATTAATATCATAATAGGCCTATTACAGGAGAATTTAAAATTCAAATCACTAAAGTTTGTCTGTGCATATATATGCAGCATTGTGATCACGACAAGGACTTTAAAGATAGAAATCTAAACTTACAAAATGCTGTATCAGTTACTATACTTACATTGTACATTAGTCTTATCTGTGTAATTAAAGTTTGCATTGGTATTGCTACATGAATGTTTGGCAACCACTCTATTGAAATATTTTGTATAGTGTCGTGATCTTACGTGATCTTGTAATTTCCGCACATTTGTTCTTTGTGAAAAAAAGATTTCACATGCTTTGGAGTTTAACATTAGTCGTGTGATATAATGTATTCATTGTAGAACACTTAGCTTATTTGGTTGATGTAGGAAGCATGAAAGTGATGGTTTGATTAACTTGCGAGAAGATCTACAATGGGGAATATGTAAGATTATTTATTTTCATTTCTCTTCATTTTCAATTCAAATGTTCAAAATTCAATTATATTCTGCTAGCAATGCTCTGATTTGCACTGGAGATATTTAGGTTATATTGAATCTTTATATCATAGATTATTTTTATCATGTTTAGCATAAGTCTAATGATTTTTTTTCTCTATTCCGCGCTAATAACCCTTTACTATTGTCATTATAATTTTCGTTTCGATATAACTTTATACAATTATAGATTATTATTCGAATAATTCTAATATTGATAAAAAATCATTTACATATATATCAAAACAATTTTCATGAAGAAAGAAAATTGGCCTTGGATAGTAAGTCTCACAAATAACATATTCATGACGTCTTTTGTGTTTTTGCATCTGATGTTTTGGTGCTGTGCTGTTGATGCTGCAACGGGGTCTTGTTGGAGATCTCCTCCCTTCTTTCATGCTTCATGGATAATAAAATCATTTAATTTCCATTGTCATTGTTAATATACAAAGGTTCTGATTGGCCGAAAAATATTGTTGATACCTGCATCAACTGAAAACGCGCTTAGCGCTTACCAACGTCATAAGCAACGTCGTTAGCGAAAGAGTTTCAAACCTGCAAATATAGGTTGAGAAGCGACGAAATTAAATGATAAGTTATAATTGTAATATTTTTGGGTTTGTCGAGGTATCTTGCTACGCGCAGTTTTCCCTCAACTTTTGGTGTAGAGTACCTCGATCAACCCAAAAAATATTTCAACGATTTCTTAAAGAATGAAGGAGTATCAAGCTTTAAGGATAATCATATCACATAACAAAGTAGTAGCTTCTGAAATGGCCAAAAACTGCACTTTTACTAAGCCTTTTGCCGTTGAAAATATCAATTTTTTATATAAGACCTTCACTTGAATCCGTAGAATTTATGATACTAAGATAAGGATCAGCTGAAATACGTCAAACATTAACAAGGGGCACCTAGAGCAATCACATAAAATGAATAAGAAGCAAAGGTAAACAATAATGACGTCAAATGGTAAACACCGGCATTGTTTTTAAGTCTCGTATTCATTGTATCTATTGAACGGAAGTTAGCAAAAAAAGTAATAACAAATATGGATCATGACCATATCCTCATACACTACAAATTCGATAATTCAGAAAATCATAGATCAAAGGCATACAAAATCAGGATAAAACAGGAACCAAAGCAAAAAAAAAAAAACAAACAAAACAAAACAAAAATTTCCACCACATGAAAAGAAGCGAACGCCCAATAGCGACATCAATTATTTTTGGTCAATATTCTGGTGATGTGATCGACAAATTCAAATCATTCAATTTTAAAGCCGAAGCTATCTCATCTTACGACTTCTCTAACATGTACACCATGCTCTGTCATGAAAAGATAAAAGATCGCTTATCAAAACTTATCTATTTAGTTTGGCATTGCTTACAATTGTTTGTTATTTTTTGGTAATTAAGGATTCCGACTATTCCGTCGGAATCCTTTCTGTTATTGCAATGTCTTTTCTTTATTCTTATTATTAAGGATTCCGACTATTCCGTCGGAATCCTTTCTGTTATTGCAATGTCTTTTCTTTATTCTTATTATTATTCTTATTATTAAGGATTCCGACTTTTCCGTCGGAATCCTTTCTGTTATTGTATTGTCTTTTCTTTATTCTTATTAAGGATTCCGACTATTCCGTCGGAATCCTTTCTGTTATTGTATTGTCTTTTCTTTATTCTTATTATTATTCTTATTATTATTATTATTATTATTCTTACCCCCAGATCGTTCCAGTCACTGTACAAAAAAGTACATCTTCTTATGATAAAACGAAAAGGATCATGTGAAAGAGCATATAAAGATCTTGAGGTAAAAAAATTTTTTCGTCGAAAAGTTCACATATGCCCCCGCTAGAGGTCATCAAAGTTCAAATCTTTAAACTCTTATAACTCCTAAACTAACCGTACGATTTGAACGAAATTTGTTTTAAAATGTTCTTTGGGAAATTTGTAAACTTTTATACGCTTACATGCTCGATAAAATATTTACGGTTTTTGCGCTATTACGAGTTGAAAATGGAACTTTAAATTGGCACAGTGCCAATTTCTACAGTTTTTGAGATTTTGAGTTGAAACTTGGATACTAGGTTACTTGTAGGTAGTCATTTAATGTTGACCTACTTTCAAGGTCAATTTTTCATTCTCAAGGTCACAACAAACTTTTACCTGTAGAACAAAGACTATTTGACCTTCAGAGTTCAAACTTCATACATACTATCGTTAAGCCAAGCTCTTTCACACTGACCTTGACCCAAGGTCAAATTTTGATTCTCAAGGTCACAACAAACTTTTGCCGATAGAACAAAGACTATTAGACCTGCAGAGTTCAAACTTCATACATAATATCATTAAACCAAGCTCTTTCACCTTGACCTTGATCCAAGGTCAAATTCTGATTCTCAAGGTCACAACATACTTTTGCCTATAGAACAAAGACTATTAGACATTCAAAGTTCAAACTTCATACATAATATCATTAAACCAAGCTCTTTCACCTTGACCTTAAGCCAAGGTCAAATTCAGATTCTCAAGGTCACAACAAACTTTTGCCTATAGAACAAAGACTATTTGACCTTCAGAGTTTAAACTTCATACAAATAATTGTTCAGTCATGCTTTTTCACTTTGACCTTGACCCAGGGTCAAATTCTCATTCTCAAGGTCACAGCAACTTTTGCCTACAAAACAAAGACTATTTGACCTTCAGAGTTCATACTTTATACATATCATGCCTGGTCCCAGCTCTTTCACCTTGACCTTGACCCAAGGTCAAGTTCTGATTTTCAAGGTAACAACAAACTTAAGTCTATAAAACAAAGACTGTTTGACCTTGAGAGTTCAAACTTTACACAAATATTCCTTGCATCAAACTCTTTCATCATGACCTTTACCATCGGTCATTAGTTTGATTTCAAGGTCACAACTGACTTTGGTTGATTAGATATTGAGCTTTGCTCAGATTAAGATCAATCGTGATGAGAATAATCACAGTACTTAGCTTTCATTCATGACATTGGTTAAAGGCCAAATAATCATTCTCAAGGTCTTAACAATGATTTACTCTTGTAGAATTTACACTTTTTGTCCTATACTATTTATTCTTCACACAAGTAGTCCTTCTTATATGAACTTAACATAGTATAAGAAAGATAACTCTTTTATACTTGTTCTCTGTTTTGTTTCTTTTTTTTTTTTTTCTTAGTAGCATTACATATCTGTACTTTCATGTTGTTGTCATTTTCTATTAATAGAAATTATCTCATTGCAAAATCATTGTGCAATTCTGTTTTGAGAAAGTAATTGTAAAGGAATTGATATCCATAGAGCATGGAGTTTAAATCTTTCGAAAACATGAAAGGTATTTATCATCTTTTTCTTCTTTTTTGTCAATAAATAGATAAGAGTCCCAAGTTAGACATAAGCTCTTTTGACTCATTTGCTGAAGTGAATAAAGTACTAAAGCAACTATTTTTTTTTTCATTTTCTTTATTCGGATTTTAACACTTCAGTTCCGAGGAAGGTCTAATAAAGGAGGAATCCGTCTGTTGCTTGCAACAGTAGCCATCTAGTTATTATTCTTATTATTATTATTCTTACCCCCAGATCGTTCCAGTGACTGTACAAAAAAGTGCCACTTCTTATGATAAAACAAGAAGTATCATGTGAAAGAGCATATAAAGATCTAGAGGTAAAAAAATTTTGTCGTCGAAAAGTTCACGTATGCCCCCGCTAGAGGTCATCAAAGGTCAAATCTTTAAACACTTATAACTCCTTAACTAACCGTACGATTTGAACGAAATTTGTTTTAAAATGTTCTTTGGGAAATTTGCAAACTTTTATACGCTAACATGCTCGATAAAATATTTACGGTTTTCGCGCTATTTTGAGTTGAAAATGGAACTTTAAATTGGCACAGTGCCAATTTCTACAGTTTTTGAGATTTTGAGTTGAAACTTGGATGGTAGGCTACTTATAGGTAGTCATTGATGATGATCTAGTTTCAAGGTCACATTATGATTCTCAAGGTCACAACAAACTTTTGCCTATAGAACAAAGACTATTTGACCTTGCCAGTTCAAACTTCAGAAATACAATCATTGATCCAAGCCCTTTCACCTTGACCTTGGTCCAAGGTCAAATTTTGATTCTCAAGGTCACAACAAACTTTTGCCTATAGAACAAAGACCATTTGACCTTGAGAGTTCAAACTTGGCGCAAATATTCCTTGCATCAAGTCCTTTCACCTTGACCTTGACCCAAGGTCATTTGTTCGATTTCAAGGTCACAACAGAATCTTGTTGATAAAATATTGAGCTTCGATTAGATTAAGAGGACTCTTGATGAGAATAAATTCAAATGCTTATCTTTTATCCATGACCTTGGTTAAAGGTCAAATTAACTTTTTCAAGGTCATAACAAACATTTACTCTTGTAGAATTCACAGGATTGTGCACTGAACTATTTATGCTTCACACAAGTAGTACTTCTTAATTAAACTTTACATAGTAAGATAGATAACTCTTTTATTCTTGTACTCTGTTTCTTTCTTTTTTATTCTTAGTAGCATTACATATCAGTAGTTTCATGTTGTTGTCATTTTCTATTAATAGGAATTATCTCATTGCAAAATCATTGTGCAATTCTTTTTTGAGAAAGTCATTGTAAAGGATTAGATATTGATTGTGCATGGAGTTTAAAGCTTTCGTAAACATGAAAGGTATTTATTATTTTTTTCTTCTATTTTGTTGATAAATAAATAAGAGTCCCAAATTAGACATAAGCTCTTTTGGCTCATTTGCTGAAGTTAATATGGTACTAAAGCAACTATTCTTTTTTCCATCTTCTTTATTCGGCTTTTAGCACTTCAGTTCCGAGGAAGGTCTAATAAAGGAGGAATCCGTCTGTTGCTTGCAACAGTAGCCATCTAGTTATTATTATTATTATTATTTTTATTCTTACCCCCTCATCATTTCCAGACACTTTATTCAAAGGTCTTTTAACACAGAACAAAAGGGATAGTACCATCAGAAAGAGCATAACAAGATCTTCTTTAACCATTTTTTGTTTGTCGATAAGCTCACCAATGCCCCCGCTGGAGGCCATCAAAGGTCAAATCTTTAAACTCTTATAACTCCTAAACTAACGGTACGATTTGAACGAAATTTGTTTTAAAATGTTCTTTGGGAAAATTGTAAACTTTTATACGCTTACATGCTCGATAAAATATTTACGGTATTCGTGCTATTTTGAGTTGAAAATGGAGCTTTAAATTGGCACTGTGCCAATTTCTACAGTTTTTGAGATTTTGAGTTGAAACTTGGATGGTGGGCTACTAATAGGTAGTAATTGATGATGACCAAGTTTCAAGGTCATATTATGATTCTCAAGGTCACGACAAATTTTTGCCTATAGAACAAAGACTATTTGACCTAGACAGTTCAAACTTCAGAAATACAATCATTGAGCCAAGCCCTTTCACCTTGACCTTGGCCCAAGGTCAAATTTTGATTCTCAAGGTCACAACAAACTTTTGCCTATAGAACAAGGACCATTTTGACCTTGAGAGTTCACACTTGGCGCAAATATTCCTTGCATCAAGTCTTTTCACCTTGACCTTGATCCAAGGTCATTTGTTCGATTTCAAGGTCACAGCAGAATTTTGTCGATAAGATATTGAGCTTTGATTAGATTCAGAGGACTCTTGATGAGAATAAATTCAAATGCTTATCTTTTATCCATGACCTTGGTTAAAGGTCAAATTAACTTTTTCAAGGTCATAACAAACATTTACTCTTGTAAAATTCACAGGATTTTTTCCTTAACTATTTATTCTTCACACAAATAGTACTTCTTATTTGAACTTTACATAGTAAGATAGATAACTCTTTTATTCTTATTGTCTGTTTCTTTTTTTTTCTAAGTAGCATTACATATCTGTACTTTCATGTTGTTGTCATTTTCTATTAATAGAAATTATCTCATTGCAAAATCATTGTGCAATTCTCTTTTGAGAAAGTAATTGTAAAGGATTTGATTTGATAGAGCATGGAGCTTAAGCTTTCCTAAACATGAAAGGTATTTAATTTTTTTTTGTTCTATTTTGTTGATAAATGAATAAGAGTCCCAAATTAGACATAAGCTCTTTTGTCTCATTTGCTGAAGTTAATAAGGTACTTAAGCAACTATTCTTTTTTCCATCTTCTTTATTTGGATTTTAACAATTCAGTTCCAAGGAAGGTCTAATAAAGGAGGAATCCGTCTGTTGCTTGCAACAGTATCCATCTAGTTCTTATTATTATTATTCTTATTATTCTTACCCCTCATCATCTCCAGACACTTTATTCAAAGGTCTTTTAACACAGAACAAAAAGAGTGGTACCATTAGAAAGAGCAGACAAAGATCTTCTTTAACTATTTTTTGTTTGTCGATAAGTATACCAATGCCCCCGCTAGAGGTTACCAAAGGTCAAATCTTTAAAGTCTTATAACTTCTAAAGTAACCGTACGATTTGAACGAAATTTGTTTAATATTGATCTTTGGGAAATTTGCAAACTTTTATACGCTAAGATGTTCGATAAAATATTTACGGTTTTCTTGCTATTTTGAGTTGAAAATGGAACTTTAAATTGGCACAGTGCCAATTTCTACAGTTTTTAAGATTTTGAGTTGAAACTCTTATGGTAGGTTACTGATAGGTTGTCATTGATGTTGACCTAGCTTCAAGGTCACATTATGATTCTCAAGGTCACAACAAACTTTTGCCTATAGAACAAAGACTATTTGACCTTGACAGTTCAAACTTCATAAATACAATCATTGAGCCAAGCCCTTTCACCTTGACCTTGGCCCAAGGTCAAATTTTCATTCTCAAGGTCACAACAAACTTTTGCCTATAGAACAAAGACCATTTGACCTTGAGAGTTCACACTTGGCGCAAACATTCCTTGCATAAAGTCCTTTCACTTTGACCTTGAACCGAGGTCATTTGTTCGATTTCAAGGTCACAACAGACTTTTGTCGATAAAATATTGATTAGATTAAGAAAACTCTTGATGAGAATAAACTCAAATGCTTATCTTTTATCCATGACCTTGGTTAAAGGTCAAATTAACTTTTTCAAGGTCATAGCAAACATTTACTCATGTAGAATTCACAGGATGTTGTCCTTATTTATTTATTCTTCACACAAGTAGAACTTCTTATTTGAACTTAACATAGTAAAATAGATAACTCTTTTATTCTTGTTCTGTTTCTTTCTTTCTTTTATTCTTAGTAGCATTACATATCAGTAGTTTCATGTTGTTGTCATTTTCTATTAATAGAAATTATCTCATTGCAAAATCATTATGCAATTCTTTTTTGAGAAAGTCATTGTAAAGGATTAGATATAGATTGAGCATGGAGTTTAAAGCTTTCGTAAACATGAAAGGTATTTATCATTTTTTTCTTCTGATTATTTGATAAATAAATAAGAGTCCCTAATTAGACATAAGCTCTTTTGACTCATTTGCTGAAATTAATATGGTACTAAAGCAACTATTCTTTTTTCCATCTTCTTTATTCGGATTTTAGCACTTCAGTTCCGAGGAAGGTCTAATAAAGGAGGAATCCGCCTGTTGCTTGCAACAGTAGCCATCTAGTTTTCTTGTTCTTATTTCTCATAGTGCGACCAATGAGCAAAACACTTCAATGTTTTACATAATATATTCTATGTAGAGAATTAAGCTTTAAGCTTCATTTTTGATACTTAGACACTATAAATTTCATCATACTAGTATATGTAACATGGTTCATGTAGTGTCTGATATTGTTTAAACTGTACTTATAAAATTAGTACGGTGCCGCTTTTAAAACGTCATCTACTATGCATTCTGTACTTACACCGGATTCAAGATTAAGCTGTCCTTTGTGTTTCTATGAAGCTTTGTTATTGTCTCCGTCTGTTTGTCGTTATTTGTTTTCAGGGGGAAACACTACTGACAGGAGAGAATAAACACCGACATTGTACGGCGGTCTTATAATTGAAAGCGATTAACATTATGTCTATAGAAAAGAAGACATTAAAAATTTAATCAAATTCAATTATAATAATTATGTTCTCGAAACAGTAAAGGCATCTTTTTTTTCTACAGTTGTTTTTTTTTTACGAAATACACATCGGTATTGTCATGATTGTGATGATAATGTTTATCTTTATCTTAAGCCCCTCTGAATTGTTTGTCTTATTCTTATTTCTTCCATTCAAAGCTATATGACATTATATAAAACATAAACTTAGATTAAATTTAATTCTTATAAAACATATACTGAAAGGAACTAAGAGAAAATTATCTCAGTACATTGGAAATTAATACTATAATAGGCCTAAATTAAAGGAGAATTTAAAATTCAAATAACTAAAGTTTGTCTGTGCATATAAATGTCGCATTGTGATCACGACAAGGACTTTAAAGATAAAAATCTAAACTTACAAAATGCTGTATCAGTTACTTTGCTTACATTGTACATTAGTCTTATCTGTGTTATTAAACTTCGCATTGGTATTGCCACATGAATGTTTGGCAATCACTCTATTGAAATATTTTGCATAGTGTCGTGATCTTACGTGATCTGATAATTTCTGCACATTTGTTGTTTGAAAAAAGATTTCACATGCCTTTGAATTTAACATTAGTCGTGTACTAATCGTTTGTAATTGTAAATATTAGATGCAAATGTTGGTGTGTAGCTGAAGGAAATAGAAGGAGTTTCTTTTCTTTTGAAATACGATGGGATCTTATCGGTGACAGATTTGTGATTCAAAATTTGGTCAAGATTTGATTTATCAATTCCTTTGTTTGCAAATCTTACTTTTATGAAAGGACGGTTTGTTTTCTCCTCTGATACTAATTCTTTCTAAATGAAAGGATAGTTTGTTTCTATAAGAGTTAACGTGATGCCTTGAGACAAGACGTCTCTGGATGGTAATATGAGGTCCCAGGAGGGAGAAAAGATGTCCTCCCACGTGATGTCTATAGACCAATCTAATTCCTTTATTCGTCATATTAATTATATGGAGGTAAAATTAGATTTACTCTCAAATATAATAATAGAAGTTATAGTATCTAAGTAAGTTGGGGATATGTTAGACTAAGCTTTCTTAGATTGCTCTAGATGTACTTGTAGAATCTGCTATAACAAAAAAGAGAAAACAACAGATTTACAAACAAGCGTCGGACTTTGCGTTTATATACATCGACATCAAATACAGAATAGATAAAGAAGAGACTATCAATTCGATCTCTTTCTACAATCTTTGTTCTTTATTTAATTGTTTCTCACTTTAAGCCTACGAGACTATATTTTATATTTATGTATATGACCAATATTAATATCTATGATTAACAATTACCCTTATTACAGAAAGGAGGTGATCTCCAACAACACTAGGTTGCAGCACCCACAGCAAAATCCCAAAATACCCATGCAAAAAACACAGAACAGATACCCACAGAAAGAGACGCAAAAGGGACAAGGAACACCAACTCACAACATAGAAACATGAAACATAAAAGACTACACATAAACCAACGAGACCAATGGGCAACCGGTGCCGACTTAGGACGGCCATCTGCCACGTAAATAGCAGACGGTGTGGTTATCCTGGATTACGTGCGCAAAACCTCCCACTATTCCGATTTCCCAGAGATCTCGAAGAACGCGCAATTATGGTGTAAAACAACCACCTCACTGTTAGATGACCACACACAAACAAGACCGTAAAACACAGGGGTCCAAGCAACACAGATGAATATGTAAATGGATATAAAAAGAGGACGTGCGTAAAACAGTCCGTGCTCTGCCGGCTGTAGCGAGCTCATATATTTTATCACCCGAGGAGTCCGACTGACATTCAGAGAGAACAGGTGGTCGGGGCCCTGTCTTCCCTAAGGAGGTTTGGACAGGGTCCGTCATAGAGTCCCGTCGTCACAGTCAGTCAGAGAGCAACATCCAGGTATTTGTCAGACATTAGTACAATATTTGTAATCTTTTGTCTAACTGATTAGATCTATTACAAAAAAGGTTCGAATCTGTCTTTAAAAGAAGTAAATACATCGCTCGTATCTTTTGGATCAATATTATTTTACACTTACTCTTCCTGGGCACCTGGTAAACGGTGTTGCATGCAAGCAGGAGATGCTTACTCTTCCTGGGCACCTGGTCTCACTCTCATTTCGAGAGTCCGCTTCTTTTTATGTGGTGGAGGTTTTTGTTTCCTTTGGTTTCTGTTTTATCCTGATATTGTATGCCTTCGGTTTCTGACTTTCTGAATTATCGATTTTGTGCTGTATACTGGGATATGGTCATTATCCATATTTGTCATTCCATATGTCACGCATCTTTAGATTTGAAATTGCCTGCATGTAGATAAATACCGAATAGTTTAGAATTAGTGTATTATTAATTTGTAAATCTAAAAGACAGATCTAGAGCACAGTCTTCTGTATAGGCAATATTAGTTACCAAATCCAGACGTTTAAATTACCACACAGTCAATCAGAATCTCCATGACGACGGTCGTAAAATTATTCATTATACCACGCCCGACCTTTTTAAATAAATTGCAAGAAGAATGTAGTTGAAGTCGAATGGGACTCTTTCTATAATCTCAAGAACATTACTTATGTTGCATTTTAGTGTGAAGTGATAAGTTATGGACTGAAAACTTTGTCTATTTTATCTAGCTTTCAAGGATTAAATGCGCATAAAATGCGTAGGTAAGTATCATATATGGTTTTCACGTTTGAAATTGAGATTCCTCTAAAATGAGCTGAATCTAAGGTGAAAGTGAAAGAAGATCATGACGATTATCTCAACAGCACTCACAATAGAGCACCAAATTGAGCATCGATGGACCCCTAGCAAGCTAGAGGTGGGACCAGGTGCCCGGGAGGAGTAAGCATCCCCTGTTGGCTAGCCGCATCCGTCGTCGATGACCCCTTTAAAGAAGAGGGAACGTCCATTTGTCATCCAATCATATTGTGCACTTGCTCATAATGAATTACAGACTTTTAACACTTTTTGTACTTTTCTTTGGGTTAATTTCTTTTAATTTTTTAACAATAGGCTCTTTTTCAACCTCTGGCACGTATTCTTAAAATCTTCACAAAGTCTTAAAGTTTGAAGCTCAAACAGAAATCTTAAAAATGTACCAACCAATTTCAAACAAGAAATTAGGTAAATCTAAATAAGACCAACCTCTCTTTCGCCATCAATACACACTGCATTCACAAAGCTTGGGGACTTTGAATAATCTTTTTATGTCTGCAATTATATTTCAAATGTATGCCTCGTGATCGATCTATGTTAATTTTATTTTGTTCACCTGACTTTGAACTTGGGCAACATTTTCTTGTGTCTATAAACTTGTCACCAATGGTAGAATTCCGAACACGTCTAATACATGAAATACACGATTGTGTGAATTTGAAGACGTGTAATATTAGTAATTAATCTCAAGTCATATTAGAATAGTAATTAACGAGTTACGAATCATCAATTACTGATGCTTATAATGCGAACTTACCTAAAACTTTTTTGCATGTTACCAGAACCATTTTTTATAGAGGTTTCATTTTTTACGCCCGTAAGAAGACGAGACGGATTATGTAATGGCGCTGTTCGTGGGTCCGTATGTCCGTGCGTCTGCCCATCCGTCCGAGGTAATGTTTTCCTGATTTCTTTCTGAAGCCTTCAAGATATGATATTGAAAATTGGCACATTACTTGTGTGCACTAAATCCAGGATAACCACACCATTTGCTACTTGCGTGACAAATGGACGTCCAAAGTCGGCACCGGTTGCCCATTGGTGTCGTCGGTTTATTTGTAGTCTTTTGTGTTTGATGTTTACATGTCGTGTGTCTCTTTTCCGTCTCGTGCTGTACTCGTCTTTAGTGTTTTTGCATCGGGTGTTTTTGTGTTTTGCAGTTGATGCTGCAACGGGGTCTTGTTGGAGATCTCCTCCCTTCTTGAAATCAAGTGGTGTAAGATCCAGTTTGAGTTTCGGAAAAATTGACCGATTTTTTATGACTTATGGCTTTGAAAAAAGAAATTTTCAAAAAGTTTACAGTTTTCCGGACATTTTTTGCAGCCTTTACATCTATTTAACTGAATTCTGATTTATGCCTCCATAAAATCACTACAGATCCAGTTCGAGGTTCTGAAAAGTTGACGTTGTTTTAGCAGAGTTATGGGTCTTGAACATAGAATATTTCAACAATGGTTATATTGAATCTGAAGACGTTTAACATATATCTTAATAATGATAAAATATAGATCTAGTTTTAGTTTGCGATCAATTGACAATAGATTTGTTTTGCGAGTTGTGGACCTTGAACTTAAAATAACTCTCAGTCGTTAACTTGAGTGGGTCAACGAACCTAATGTTTTTCAAGGTTAAGGGTTAAAAGTCAATGTAACTTTGTTGCTAAAAATGTTGGTGGTTTTCGAAAAAAATTCATTTTGACAATTCCTTTAAATACTATTTTTGATTCAAACTTTATACACTCGAAGAATAACACATGTCATTTCATGTTTTATTCATCTATTTTTTTTTTTTTTGTCGCATGATTGGACATTATGTGTACAGGTCAAGTCATTTTGGGACTAAACCTGACATAATGGCAATTACAAATTTATTCATGAGATATTAAATCCCCGACGGGCGTATCTTGCAGTGTTGGCATTGTTTGTTTTTTTATATTTTCTGCTATGATTGACCATTGATGAAATGAAGTTGAAAGCAAAAATAAAATGTGATTAATTGTGGACATGCACGATACATTGATTAATCGGAGACTTCTTTTTATACATAGGAATGTCAAGATATATACTGCTATGTTAATGATTATTCATAGGATTGACCATGGCCCGAAATCTCTTGACGTTTGCTAAACAACGACTTTTTACGAAGTTTGGTAGCGAGTTTAGTATATCTACCTCTGTAAATCATGAGGGAAATGCCAGGATTAAATACAAATGTCCATAACTGTATATAAAAAAAAGTTTATATAATTTTATGTAGAAAAGCTATGTACAAAGATGCAACGTAGCGTTCAATCGAACCATGCATATTCCTCATAAATATTCAACTGTCTAACCTTTTGTGCCGACCGGGCTAATTTAAATTATATTGCACGTATCAACCCCAAAATGCATATATAGAGCTGCTTTTGTCTCTCTTCATTTGAAAAGCGACAAAAAGTATAACTCATGTATGTTTAAAAATAATCGCTCTGATTCTACCCTAACGAAAAAGTACTATAGTATACTATAGTATACTATAGTAAACTATAGTATACTATAGTATACTTTACTACACTATACTACATGTGTAGTAAAGTAAAGTTTCGTGTAGTATAGTAAAGTTTTGTGTAGTATAGTAAAGTTTCGTGTAGTATAGTGTAGTATAGTAAAGTTTTGTGTAGTATAGTAAAGTTCTGTGTAGTATAGTAAAGTTTCGTGTAGTATAGTAAAGTTTTGTGTAGTATAGTAAAGTTTCGTGTAGTATAGTAAAGTTTTGTGTAGTATAGTAAAGTTTCGTGTAGTATAGTAAAGTTTTGTGTAGTATAGTGTAGTATAGTAAAGTTTTGTGTAGTAAAGTAAAGTTTTGTGTAGTATAGTGTAGTATAGTAAAGTTTTGTGTAGTAAAGTAAAGTTTTGTGTAGTATAGTGTAGTATAGTAAAGTAATGTGTAGTATAGTGTAGTTAAGTATCATAAAGTATCATGTAGTCATTTAAAAGTATATTAGTACAGTATCATTTAGTATTTGTTTTATTTCACATAAAATTTAAAGTGAAATTTTCAAAATGACACTATTTAAAGAAAATAGTCCATGAAACAAAGATATGAATACATTTGTTTTTCTGTATCAACAATAGTACTATTTGGTATTTATTATTGGTGTACTACTAGAATCATCGCTAATAATCGATTATTGCTCAATCATTGCTTTCGATTCTGATAATAGATTATGACTCTCAATAATCATGATATGACTCTCAATATTCATGATAATTGATTATAAAGCAAAATAGTTTAAGATAGAATTTTTATGAAAAAGACATTTCAACTATTGAGAGGCAAGATTTAGTTGAAATAGAAGTATGACATCAAAATGGGAAGACACAATGCTTGTAGATCTATATACAAACTGATCTGTACACCAAAATATATCCTGTTTGTCTACAACATAGTAATAACTGTACTGTGATATTATAAAAGTATCATGTATATGTTGTAGTGCTGCAAATATTCACCATGGTTTTCAATTAACCACAGTTCTTGTTAATGGTTTGATTCACTGCACCCCACTGTCTCCATATTGAGCTTTTTCGATTCATTTGAAAAACACGTACATTAAAGATATTAAAGTAATTCAAGATATATCAAGGTGATTGACACGTCGTATTATTGCTCTCTTATTGGGATTATTCTTTTATAACTGTAGAAAATTCAATGTAAGAGTGCTCAAAACCCATTTTTAAGTGTGATTTCACCTTTATCGTCAGAAATCAAAGACTTGAGATACGAATCACATCGAAAGCAAATAGAGTGATTCACATCGTACCGTGAGTTAATTCGTTACAGCCCTAATATGTCGAGAGTGGAACAAGAGAATTTTGTAGCCTGCAAGTAGGCTCGCAGCTTATTTATGCAAGGACTAAATAAGTAATGAACTTCAAGGTAACAGTATGAATACCCATTCTTTCATAGCGAGCGGAGCTCGCTGCAAAGGCCCGAAGGGCCTTTGCGAGCGAAGCTCGCCCTTATGGTAACGCGTATACACATATCTTATTGACAAAATATGCTGAATCAAAGAATGAGAATGTACTACTATGCTTTCAAAAACTTTCGTCCCCTAGCAGACAGAGTTGCTGCGGAGATGCTGGATATTACCATTTAAATATTCTTTTCGACTCCAAGTAGACGTATATGTTATACTCAATTTTTGTTTATAAGTTAGATTTATTGAAAATATTTTTCGTAAATCAGGTAACGATAAAGCATCAACAAGGTGGCGTAACCACGGGAAATCCGACATTTCCGGTTTTAAACTAGACGTTTCGCTCCGATTGCTTTTCTCGTCTCGGGTGGTTTCGTACTGTCAGAAGTCGGAATATGTTTGTTTTTTCTTTTGTTCTTAAGTAATATATTTTCAGCTAGCCTTAACATTATTCTTACAAAATAGAAATGAATTATAAAGAACCATATTTTTAAAGAACCATATTTTAAGCCCCCCCCCCCCCTTTCAATGTTCATCTGCTGGTCTAGATCAATTTTACAAATGCTTCCGTGTTTCCACTCGCCTTATACTACCTTTTTTGGTAATAATCAAACAGAAAGTTTTGTAAGATAAGATCAACCATCACACTCAAAATAAAACAGAAAGATCTTTTTTTATTTTATATAATCATATCTATTTTCTCTCCGCTCGTACAAAAAGGCTTTGCCTTGATTCATATTAATTTGCTACATGGTTGTCAAATGTGAAAAAATGTGACATCTAAATGCACACATATAACATGTGAAACAACTGTACTGTGTTATGTGTCATATGTAAAAGGAAATTCGAGCTACCTATGTTGTCTATGCAACTGTAAAAAATCGCAGCAATTACTCGGCAATCGTATTCATAATTGGGTTTATTAAAAATACGATGGTCAGTTAGTATAATTTCAGATCAAGCATACCAGCAGGCTTGGCTAATCTTCTTTCTTCTAATATTATTCGACTTCGTCATCGTACAATTCGTTCCACAATGTCTTCTCACTCTTCTATTTATTTCTAGTATTTCCCTCTGCTATTTGGAGTACAATGGGAACTGATATGTCAAAATTAAGAGAAATCCACCTCGATACCCAATCCTTTGTATCGACCCCATCCCCACCTCGGGACTCAAGGTCCGCATGGATAAGAGAGAGAACGTGAGAATCCTAGACCTGTACAACGTATAAATAAATGCGAAGGGGGAGGGGGGGGGGTTCAACACAAAAAGACTGTATCAACTCTAGGTATCATGTACCATTATCATTTTCCAGTGGTTGATTCAGGGAGGAGCGGAGGGGGCGCCCGCCCTCCCCCCGGCACTAACCCCAAATTTTCCAAAACAGGTATATTTTTGCCCATTTTCAGTATAAATCGGCAAAATTCGCCCCTTGACCCCCCGGCAAAGGGGGCGCTGGATCCGCCACTGTTTTCTACTCTGGGCAGATTTTCTAAAAGTGGGAGACATATTTTGAATTTTCCCAAAAGTAAATCCCGTTTTTTTCTTTTTTTTTTTTTCTTTTTTTTTTTTTTGTTTTTTTGTTTTTTTTTTGTTTTTGTTTTTTTTTTGTTTTTGTTTTTCTTAAACAGGCTGGAATCAAATCCCACCTACCATCCCATCTCCTCTTTCCGATAGGCTGTGACAGTGTCCAACCCTCTACCAGAGATCGCCGGTTACTCATAATTTGCGAATTCATGTACATGTATATATAATATTTCCAAAATATGATCTCTGTCTTTTGGCCTTAGAAAATATGCTGGCCGGGACCGAGTGTGGTGAATCCCGAGTTTCTCTGATATTTTTAAAATTATTATTATTATTATTATTTTACGTATTTTATCTGATTCTCAGTACAAAATTGATAAATAAGGTAAATTGGGGGGGGGGGGGTTACTTTCTATATTTGAATGAGATACTTGAAAATAACCATGATAATGAAAAATTGCTATTTATAAGACTAGCCTTTTATATATTCTGAATCTGATTGGTTTTATCGACTTTGGAAGATTTAGATGACGTATATATGGTAAATTAAAAAAACAGAAGTCGTCACCTTTTACTCCAAAACTTGAATTTGTCCGATTTCTTTCTTTAATTTACCATATATTCCTTTTTTTTCTTTCCTTCTTCTTTTTTGTTTGTTTGACAATATTATTGAAGTAAAATTTCACGCTTGTTATTTTACTCGCCACCTTTTATGACTGACATCATACAGTCCCCCCCCCCCCCGCCCCCGCCATTGAACATAATGTAGGGGTCACTGAAGGACGGTATATATATATGGAGCATAGAAAAAGTATCTCCTTACAGTTTTCCAATTTTCGGACGGTGACCTGTGCTCTCGCTTGCCAGTTGTACATATATATAAATCATAAAAGGGCTTCAACAGGTTTTTTTTTTTTTTTTTTTTTTTTTATTTATAGTTTATGGTTTTGTTTTTATATTCCTCTTCACAAAGTCCGGAATCCTCTTTCAACCTATTTTCTAGATCCGCCTTCAAGATTTGAATGATGTTTATGAAGATTTCCGATTAAGGAAAGGGATAACTAGTTGTTTTATTTCGTTTTATTTATTCATAAGCTCAGTCTCATTCGATTCATTAGGTACTACAAGAATTTAGAGACATTTATTTTCTGAGATGGGATGTTTTAATTGGACTTTTTCTTTACTTGCCGAGTCATTTTCTATCGGTTTGGCGCTGAATATAAAAAAAAAAACTCAGGCTTGACCCCCTCTCTTTCTCTATCTCTCTCTCTGTGATAGAACCTGCATAGCGTTGCATAATTGACATGCCGAAGTTGCATGCATCAGTGATTGTGTACTTGTCAAAACAAACTAAGTACGCGGCCGCACCTCCCCCACACCTCCCCCGCACCTCCCCCGACTCCAATTGACATGCAATTTACATGGGGTCAATCGTTACGTAACTGGTATTTGTGACATTTTCAAAAGGTATACATAGCCCTTCGCTAATGCTATAGCTCTATTGAATTAGTTTTTGCGTACATGTATTGATTTTTACAGATTTTTTTCTAGAAATGTCTTAATAAACATTAATGCTGAATCGTGTTGACTTTAAAAGTGTTTATAAGTCCTTGTTATTAGTAAAATACATAAATTAGAATGATACCGTAGTTATATATGCAGATCCTGAGTCATCTAGCTTTGAGGAGGAGGAGAAGGTTCAAGAGGAAAATTTGCTATTCCTACAATATAGGGCTTGGGGAGAAAAGAGGGGGACGGGCAGCCCCCTCCACACCCCTAAATTTGCCACTGATGTACAAGACGATTCATAGTCAAATTTTCAGGAATTTGACTAGAAAACTAAAATAAATACCTGCGAAAATATATTTTGTCTCTGATATAGAAAAGGAATAGGAAAAATATGACATTTATAAAATATAAATGCACAAATTGAGGTAGGAACTACATTTTTTTAATTTCTCAATCCGTTTCCCAACTAAAATTCTGTTTTAATTCGTATTGACAAAACGTATATTGTGGCATATTTCAGTTATCTATTTGTTTCTTTTAAAATATACGTATAAGAGAAACAAGAAAATAAATAAATTAAAAAATAAATAAATAAATAAATAAATAAATAAGTAAATAAATAAATAAATAAATAAATAAATAAATAAATAAATAAATAAATAAATCACCCTGCCGCTATGGTATGAATGTGAGGTAAAGTCGCCGTACGGAATGGCGTCCGCTAGTCGACAAAATTCCACCTCCTCCAAATCGAAGTAGAAAAAAATAAAGTTTTCTTCACTCTGTGTTAAAGTTTGATTAGTAGTTTACAAAATGGAACCTAATGGAAACCACTCAACCAAGTTTCAAAAATGGAATCTTGGTGGAATTAAACTACGTGATCCGGATTTCCATGCCTTGGAAACCACTGGGAAACTGTCAACTCCGGTTTCTATGCAGTTTCTAGGTGGTTTCCAAAATATGGAAACTCGAATTTTCGTGCTGTGGGAGATCAGGGAAATACATGTATCGAGTAAGCGGAGGGAGTTCAAGATAGATGAAAATAGAATTTCAGATAAAATGTTTATTTGGGTTGGGTACATATACTTTGCTATTGAAAATTGTGAGGCCGGAGGATATGGGAGGATGTTCCTCCTATCGATGCGAGTCCGGGCCTTCCGAGAAATTGAAAAAAAAAAGACAAATAGATTCCTCTTGAGAGTATTCGAACATGATTCAGTTTTAGCAAACGATGTACAATATAATTCTTTGACATTCTCTACACCTACAAACGCAGCTCAGTTACCGGGACCAGGAATTGCCCGCAAAAATCCTCATGTTTACCCGTTTTATTTTCTTAAATTTTTATAATTCTTAATTTATCTTTATAATTCGTCATAATATCGTCATTTATTGTTGTATATATCTTGTGATGCTTGTTTGCATATACACAATATGGCCAATGTCATTCTTCCTCCACCACTTGTATAAGAACATTTTATAAGAATTATTTTCCTTTTACTGTTTTCTTCGTTCATAAGAAATAACTTTTTCCCTCCATTTTTTTCTCATACATATTCATTATTGTGGCTACTCACAGTGTTTCAAATACGCTTTATTACATTGTAACTGTTTGTATGCTTTAGCCTTATGGGCCTTAATGACTGTTTGCAAATAAACCATACCATACCATACCCGTTTTATTTTACAATGTACATGAAGATACTATACTCTGGATCCCCTGACCCGGGTTGCACCCCCCCCCCCCCTTGAAACAAAATCTAGGGACGTACATATCCGCCCATGTATTGTTGTCACCAACTTATCCTTCGAAAAATCTTAAATAGATGAATAATTGATTTTATTAAAATACTTAAAAAAACACAATATGTTAACATTTTCTATTTAATCACCTTTAATACTTAAAATTATAAGAATAATACATATATTAATAATATCAACAAATTGTGGATTATTGTGTATATGCGGTGAAAGATTAAACGGTTTATGTGACATTGAAGATACCGATAATTCGAAAGCATTAATTGTACATGTACGGAATATCTTTCGAATATACAACGGGGTAAGTAAAAGAGATCGATACATGTACCATTCATCGCGAATGTAAGCGCGGATCTAGAGGGGGTATGTAAGACCCCATTCATCGAATGTGAGCGCGGATCTAGAGGTGGTATGTTGGACACCCCCAATATCCCTTGGATTTGAAAATATCATCGAAGCTTATTTTTGCATATATATATTTTCTAAAATTATATAATGAACCCCCTTTCCCACTCCGGACTCTGTGGACTACATGTGTATACTTCAAAGTCCTTGTATAGTCTTGTTTTTATTCTTTATTGTTTTAATCTTTATTCGCTTCGCATCTAAGTTACCTCTCTCTCTCTCTCTCTCTCTCTCTCTCTCTCTAACGTATATAATTAGTAGATCAATACAACCTCCTCTAAGCAGTTGTTGATCGACAAGTGAATGTTACTTTGAAAAAAATTAGATTTACATGTATACATGAATGCTTTGAATGTAATAGTACACATTTTTTCTAATTTTAAATCAGACATAATATCATGATTTCATTTGAACCACCGCTGTGAAAGGCCCCCGGATCCCTACCTACAGAATCAGGCGTTACCCCCCCCCCCCTCCCCTCCCGCTCGATAGTCAATAATTCTTTAGGGATCCGGCTTTGGGGATACCTCCTATATGCTTGTTACCCTGGACCCGCTCCTTTTCATCGCCTTCGCTGCAACCCCTCTTCCCCGGGACTCTTGAAAATATGCTCTGGTCTTGCCCACCCAGTACTCCTAACATAGATATGGAGTGTCTTGGACTTCTATATATAGACGTCCCAAACTTGAGAAGGACATCGACGAGAAATTGGACAAAAGTGAGAAAAAAGCAAGGTAAACTGAGTACTCACAATCATATTTTACAAGAATTTGATATGGAATATGATTGATGGGAGATAGCTTCGTTTAAGATATTCTCGTGGTAATGTTAACGTTTTGCAACTCGAATTGCCTCTGACTGTTATTCACTATTGTGATATACCATGATGTAAACAAAGCCTACCTATCTTTTGCGTTACATAATTCAAATGTATTCCACTTACTGAATTCATATTCAATCTTAGAAACTTAAGCATATTTGTTTGAAAGTAATTTTTTCTCAGAAACTTGGGGGGGGGGGGGGGGGGGGCTTGCATCAGTTCAATGATCATTATCTAATTTCAGACACTATGCACATTAAAAAATGTACTACAAAGAAGTTGTGTAATAAAAAATATTGATCATGTAATAATCCCCCATACACTGTAGATTTGGAATGATGGTACAGCTTTAAGATACATTTCTGTGAAGTTTTGTGCAGATCAACTACACATTAGATTTTGTCGAGCGAATGCAAAGCGAAACTATTTTGCATTAAATCTGGCACATGCATATATGATATATAATGATTCTACAGTATATACCATACTTTGATATTATTAAAAACCCTTGGACCTCAAATCATAGAATACGAAGCCAAATACGCTATCTTATTTAATGTGCATTGCACAGTACCTCTTGACTTAAGTAACGTTGTACTATGAAATCATTTTTATCTCGTAATGATGAAATGCCAAGCTTTGTATCAGCCTTTCTGAAAATTCTAAAAGCCTAGACGAAACTTATTAGAAATATAATAATTGGGCATAAATTCTACTTTTTATACGCTCGTCAGTTGACGGGTCGTATTATGGTATGGCGAAGTCCCTCCGTCTGTCCGTCCGTCTGTCCGTCCGCCTATGGAACACAACAACTTGAATATGCGTCAACGGATTTTCATGAAATTCATACATTATGATTGGACTGTGGAGAGGAATCCGCCTTTCGATTTTCATGTTCATCCGATTTGTCGTTACAGAGTTATGGGACTTAGATTTTTAAAATACAGTGAAAATATACTAAAATAGTTTAAAATTATTTAAAAATCTATTTTTGGTCGGAATGTTTTGAAATTTTGTATACTTCAAGTAGAAAGGATGTTCTTTGATATATGTAACGGGTTTTTAATTTTTTTGTCGCATAACCGAGATATTGTGTGTAATGGGAAGGGGGGGGGGGTTATATGCACAAACATGTTAAGCCAAGGGCAAAACATAGGCGCATGGAACGCAATAACTTCAATATGCGTCAAGAGATTTTCATGATATTCATACATTATGATTGGACTGTGGAGAGGAAGTCGCCTTTTCTATTTTCAGGTTCATCTGATATGTTGTTACAGAGTTATGGGACTTAGATATTTTAAAATACAGTGAAAATATACTAAAATAGTTAAAAATTATTTCAAAAATCTATTTCTGGTCGAAATGTTTTGAAATTTTGTATACTTAAGGTAGAAAGGATTCTCTTTGACATATATAACGGGTTTTTAATTTTTTGGTTACATAACCGAGATATTATGTGTAATGGGAGGGGGGGGTTATATGCACATACATGTTAAGCTAAGGGGCAAAATATAGGCGCATGGAACGCAATAACTTGAATATGCGTCAACAGATTTACAGGATATTTCTACATTGTGATCAGACTTTGAAGAAGAAGCTGCCTTTCGATTTTCAGGTTCATCCGATTTGTCGTTACAGAGTTATGGGACTTAGATATTCTAAATACAATGAAAATATACTAAAATAGTTCAAAATTCTTTAAAAATCTATTTCTGGTAGAAATGTTTTGAAATTTGGTATACTTCAAGTATAAAGGATGTTCTTTCACATATATAACGGGTTCTTAAATTTTTTGTCACATTATCCAGAAATATGTGTAATGGGGGGGGGGGGGTTATATGCACATACATGTTAAGCTAAGGGCAAAATGTAGGTACATGGAACACAATAACTTGAATATGCGTCAACAGATTTTCATGATATTTGTTCATTGTGATCAGACTTTGAAGAGGAAGCCGCCTTTCGATTTTCAGGTTCATCCAATTTGTCCTTATGGAGTTATGGGACTTAGATATTTTGGTGGTGTGAAAAGAATCCCAAAGGGCGTATCTTGCTGCGTGAGCGTAAGCTTTATTTCTGTTATAACTATATATGACTATCAGTGTAAATGTACGAAAATCTAATGCGCATTCATGTGAACAAGGCATTATAAAAAAAACATCCTGATTGTCCATGCCGTTACATTTTATGTTATAAAGTTTCCCGTAGTGTAATTAAGTTTCATAAAGTTTTGTGTAGTATAGGTAAGTTTCATAAAATTTCGTATAATATAGTAGAGTTTCGTGCAGTATAGTAGAGTTTCGTGTAGTATAGTAAAGTTTCATGTAGTATAGTGTAGTAAAGTTTTGTGTAGTAAAGTTTTGTGTAGTAAAGTTTTGTGTAGTAAAGTTTTGTGTAGTATAGTGTAGTAAAGTTTTGTGTAGTAAAGTTTTGTGTAGTATAGTAAAGTTTTGTGTAGTATAGTAAAGTTTCATGTAGTATAGTAAAGTTTCGTGTAGTATAGTAAAGTTTCGTGTAGTATAGTAAAGTTTTGTGTAGTATAGTAAAGTTTTGTGTAGTATAGTAAAGTTTCGTGTAGTATAGTAAAGTTTTGTGTAGTATAGTGTAGTATAGTAAAGTTTTGTGTAGTATAGTTAAGTTTTGTATAGTATAGTATAGTAAAGTTTTGTGTAGTAAAGTATACTATAGTATACTATAGTATACTATAGTATACTATAGTACTTTTTCGTTAGGGTAGTGAGTTTGAACATCATAAGATAAATTCTAATGCACTCCGTTTGTAACGCGCATTCTGATTGGCTGAGCGATTAAAAAACTGCAAGGGGATTCACATTTCACTGCAGTTTCTGCTATGACGTTATGCGTTGCTATGACGACGTCGTTAAAAGCAGACGTTTTCTAGCTTCTTACTGACCAAAGCATTAGAATAGGGTTACCATACTGATGTTTTACGCCTCGCGGTAAAACTCAATTTCTGACAGGGGATTCGCCGATACCCTGTCAGTTTTTGTAAAACACACGCATGGTAACCCCTAAATATAGTAACTGTGTGTAAGAGTTTCTGAACATAGTGCATAACATATTTATCAATTATATACAGTGATACAATACAAATGAAGGTATATTAACTGGATATTAAAGAGAGTTTAAGAATTATATCTTTATCTTCATGTATAAGACAAATGTTATTCTTGTCAATCAGCCAACAGCCGACATTCGGCAGACGTTGTTACTTTATTTTTTAATCTTTTGTCTTTAATAATAATAAACTTCAAAGAAGTACCCATCGGTTGTCTTCTTTAACTCACGTGTTGAGAAGGTAATTAACTGATTATATCTTTTACAGAATTGAATTTTTATTCAAAGAACCATTGTAAATATATTGCTCGTATGACTTACTTGAATAAAATTTAAACCGTCATATGGCTCCTACGGTCAGGTTTAAATTGCCTGATTGCCGATAAATACCGCAATGTTCAGAATTAGAGTTTTCTTCGGGAGATAACTTTGTGTCTCTGCTTAACTAATTTGGGGAATTCAAAAGACAATTTGCATTGTTCTATGTAGACACTATTGGTTAACCAATGTAAATACAGACCTTTAAATCGGTACTAAGGCTAAATCTCCATGACATTCATCGTGAACTTATTCATTATAATACGCCCGATCTGTAAATAAGTGGAAAGAAATATCTAGTTGAAGTTGAAATGCGGTCTATCCTTAGTCTCCGGAACATCATTTATGTTTCATATCAGTATAAAGTGAAAGAATATCAGGTATGGACTCAAAATGTTATTTTAGCATTCTTTCATGGATAAGATACATGTCAAATACGCAGGTAAGCATTGTGTATGCTTTTCAAATGGCATATATTGGAAGGATAAAAAACAGACATTAATCTGAAATGCCATTACTCAATATTCACGGTAGCATAACACGTGATAGAGAAATAATTTAGTTCACGGGGAATCTCCTTTGATAAATTAAGGTAAATCTACATTATATGAATTAACCTTTGGCCTATCACATGAACATTGTTATCATTTATATGATGGGTTTTTTTTGGGGGGGGGGCAAGAAAAGAGGCATATTCAGATCACACTTAGGGAAATAAAACTACAGGGCTCTACTCAAATGAATATTGAATATCTAATTCACTTTGGCTGGTAGCATCATTGATGAGGATTTAAGATCAGAAACACATATCTGGTGCATTTGAATTAGTTTGAAAACTCCTTTAAGAAGAAATTTACTTGATGTTTAGAAGTGTATTTATTACTCCTTTCCAGCTGTGTCGTCGGAAAGAAGCTTTCATTTGGCTCTCTATGCATTTGACATCATGTTACTTTACTTTTTCGGAAACTTCCAAAATATCATCACAATAAAAGGAGGTTAACATCTGAGCAACATCCCTCCCATGCTATCGCTACTGAATATACCCTAAGTTTAATTTGACCCTACAGGGGATTTGGGGCCCGTACAGTCTCTGTAAAGTATTTAAACACAAGAAAACCAGAGGGCGCTACTGAAAGGAATTGTGGATGTGACTTAAAAGCTCTTTGGCTTGAAGCATCACTGATAAGGATTTTAAATCAAAATATCCGAAACACGTGTCTCACGTTTGAAATTTTCTTCCGGTATTTAAAGATGTTAAACGTCTTCAAATTGAATAGCATCATTTAAGAACAGATAAATTGGCAGCATGGACCAGACATGCACGTTTCGGGTTCTTAACGCGAGTCAGAACACTTCAGAATCAATAAATTGACAATTGTCTAATTTTGTGTATATGTTATGATATGGTTCATTTATATACAAATATTGCACAGTGATGAGGTCGATATGATGATTTATGGAGTGATAAAACCAATATCGACCGAGGCCGAATCACTGTGCTATAATTGTTTTATCATAAACATGAAAACTGGAAAGGAAAAGGGTAACTACAATGTAACTACAATGTTGTGCTTCTCTAGCACTGCTCACTTTCATTTTTTTTCAGATAAACATTTTGTTTTATAGTGAAAGATTTTATTTTGTATTATTTCTATTTAAGGTGGCTCAATAATCCAAGAATTCTTTGTCAGAGGAAAAAAAACTTTTTTGTGTATTTAACATTGGTATCTGATGATTTTTATTTGTAATTAAGAGTACATATCATCGTTCATTTGATTGACCAGTGGTCCTCTGAATATACATATGTAAACCAACTGCGAGGTATGTCGCAACACAATGAATTTTGATAGATAAAGACATGATATATTGATAATAATTCCAGATTTAAACCATTCTAGTAATAATTTTCACCATAATATCATCGACTATGTATATTTCTTAATAGATAATGCTTTCAAAGGGTGAAATAGCTAAAACTGTTCCAGAAAAGTACATTTTATGTATCCCCACCCCAAAATCAGAATCTAAAAAAAGTACTCAGTACCCTTATTTGACATCAAAGTGATAAGAAATCTTTGTCAGAAGTTATTTTCTTTTACATATTTTTCAATGACAAACTCTGTCCTTCGAAAAAAATTCTAAAAAAGTACATGTTATCGTTCATCCTGATTTAAAATACTTGGTTGTCATAGTAACGATTTTGTAAAACTTTGGAACAAGTTAAATTAAAATACCCCGTTCCCGTAGTTGCATTATCATAATAATGAAAATATTTGTTAAAAGCTGTTATAATTGACATATTTTTTAAGACCAGACTCTAATCTTTTTACAAAAGTACACGACATTCCGCTTTATCTCGTTTCCATATTGTACAAATCTACTTGGTTTACGCCAGACGGAGGACAATAGCTCAGGTGAGGTAAAAAATCAGATACTGCGAGTCGAGATTATTCATTCCCAACATTCAGCGATAGTTTCAAATTCTGGTGCAAGGAAGAATACTTACACAACTATGATCATTGAAATGGAAAAAAAACAAGTTTACGAATAATTTGTCGAAAAAATAAACAGGAAAAGGGAAGTAACATGTGAAATTCTAAATATCCCTGGTCAAGCGTTATTCGCCCTTTTCCTTTAAAAACTCACCATTCGTGTTTTGTTGGTGTCAGTTAAATTAGTTTTGTCAAAAAAGTTCAAGTCAAAGCTTGAAAAAAGTTTTGTTCAAAATTTCATTTCAGGCTCCATGAATTTATTAAGAGATACCGAAATATGAATGCATGTAAGAGAAATAGACCTAAAGTAAACGGAAGTGTTTTTAGACATTTTGACGTTCCAAGTCAATAAGTGGACGTCAATCACCTCCGTCGTTCTCGATAATGCGTGCAGTTATCTGTAAAATGGAAAAATCTTTGAACAAAGCAGGGTTAAAACTAAAATTCATTCACTGAAATTTTTCAAGTAGGGAAACTTTATTCGATAACATCTCGCTGAAAAGCACGAAAGTTGACAAAATTGAAGAAAATTCGTTTAACCAAAGATTATAAGAGAAACCAAACTTGAAATATCTTATCTTTGGTATCGCTAAAATCTCCAAGAAATATCCTATTTGATCATTAACTTAAATTTACCTTCTTAATTTTGATCCCGGGCAACAAGCGGTTGAATAACCGATGAAGACGTTATAAAAACGATTCGTTTACGGCGGTAGCCAGGGCGTCTCAATTACGGAATATTTTTGTATATATAAATTTAACGATATTTTTACTACATATTTATTACACTCTGATGATAATTTTCTGGTTCCATCGATACCAAACTTGTCGAAATCCGTCGGGAAACAAGCGAATAACGGAGGAGTTTGGAGGCCGAAAAACAAAAAGGCCACATATAAACGTACCGTACTCGATATTTGATGACGTCAAACGATTATTGAACCTCCTTAACCAAATATCATTATCAATCATGTCAGCAACACACAGTTTGCTACCTATTGTCATTTTCTTCTAATACACAAAACCGGAAACGTGTCAATATTACCGATTCAATACGACGAATAATCGCATTGCACGAGACCGCGTTTTGGTCAATGGGAAAGCTTATATAAACGGTTGCGTTAATAAGAGTATATGATGTATAGGAAAATGGACTACATTGTCTCAATATAAGTAAAAAAAACTTGATTAGTCATTCACTATAGACACTGATACAATACAAATACATTGCAGGTAAATTGATACAAAACAATAGAGATAATATATTTCATAATCACCGATGTGAAATATTAATATGTGTTTAAATTTTACTTTCAGAGACGATGGGGAAAGTTGAAAGGATTTAAATGTTGCTTTATATAGAAGAACACAAATGTGTCAACATTCTAATATAAGTTCATCATGAGTTGCGCTGACGAAGCACGCTATGGACGGATATCTTTGTTATTACTTAATGTGTGTCCTTTTACATTACGACATGTGATCAACGATTACCACATTAAGCATGGATCTACTAGTCTACAGGACTTCCTAGATAAAAACAAACACGATATTTATCATATATTGAACAGAAGATGTTGTTGTAGAACTATACAAAGTAGGGTAACTCCTATGAACAGGTCACAGTGGGATATTCTTTTCATCAAGAACTCATCGCCATGTCGTACAGGATATACAGGGGACTGTCCATGCCAGTATGACGCAAAGCCCGGTGTCACATCAGACGTAATGGACATCACACTATGTTGTCTTTTTATAAAGAATATTTGTTCAAGACATGTTGGAATTAATATGGCACATATTGAAACCATTCGAACAATCCGTAATCATATAATTCATGCTGAAAGTGCACAGCTTGATCTTCTCACTTATAATGGGTATTGGAACAGAGTTAGATTCGCTCTCCTTGACCTCGCCAACAATTTGTCGCAGACAGTACATACAGATACTTTGAGTAGGATACAAGATCTCGAAACCCAAATAATGAATGCTGGTGAATTAGGAGAAATTAGAAAAGTACTTGTAGATCAAAAAAGAATGGAAGATGTAGAAGAGGTTTGTATGTTAATCAATATTTTCATACCCTGAACGATCGAAGCACCAGTTATGACACACTGACGAGGGTTAATTACCCGAGACATGCTTGTCTGGTCCATACTGAAAATTTATCTGTTCTTTAATCACTGTGTAGCATCAAGTGACTTAAGTTGGCGAAACCACGAACACAAAATTGAGGCATATACCGCTCGTTTGGGGGAAAGAAACCAGGTACTGTTATGATTGTTTTGATTAATTTTTTTTTCATAGCCGATGTCTTAGTAAAAAAATATATTTTGATGATTCTTTTTTTTTTGTCAATCAAGATATTGTTGTAATTTTTTACAAAAAAAGGCGTGGTCTAAATATGTTAAACACAATGTTGTGGTGGTTTCCACGCACATACCTACAGCTTTTGTCACAATGTTTGTGAAAACAGCGGCGTTTTATTTACTAAAGAGTTCACAAATGTAAAAGTATCAGTTTAGAGAAGGATATAGGCTATGAAAAGATAGAATCTAATCAAAGCAATTATTGCAGTTCCTGTTTTCTTTACTCCAACTGAGCATTTTATTTATTCATGGTTCCATTGAATTTGAAGACGTTTAACATGTGTACCGTATACGTGGAGAACTCATTATCATTACTAGGTACCCGTGACATATATGTTTTCACTCTTCTAGAAAAAATAATTATAGTTAACAGGAAATAGATTTGGTTTGATATGACCTTCTTATTCGTCATATATGGTAGAAGCATTCGTAGATTAAAACGAATCGACACATAACCACATTCTAGGTCAAAATGTCAATATCTTTTTCATTGGGAATTAATTCAATGCATTTGCTTTGCACGAAAGCATCAATCTCAAGAAATTTATAAAGATCACCGTTGTATTAGATATTATCAATTTTAGGATTGATCATTACAATTTAAATGACAAATATGGACAATGACCATATCCCAATACACAGTACAAAAGTTTCGCTATAGGAGAAATAGCGACTGAATTCCTTGACATCTTTGTCACTTATAGTTAGAGGTATATCTATCGATTCCATGTTGCATTTTTAAAAGTGTATGTCTAAGACCGTAAATCAAGGTTAGATGATCATGCACCTTTGAATAGTTCAATGTGTGATCTCATTGAAAATTAAGATATGTTATTCGATGAATATGTTCTACATCAGCTTTTGTAAATACAAAATCAATAAAGCCTTTGCTCACGCAGCAAGATACGCCCGTCGGGATATTTGTTTACAACATCAAAATATGTAAGTCTCATAATTCCATAAAGACAAATCGGATGAACCTGAAATTCGAAAGGCGGCATTCTCTCGATTCGATGTAGAAATATTATGAAAATATGTGGACACGTATTCAAGTTATTACGTTCCATGTGCCCATATTTTGCCATAAGCGACAAAAAATATAAAAACCCATTATATATGTTAAAAAAAACATCCTTTCTACTTGTAATTTACAAAATTTCAAAACATTTCGACCAGATATTTAGATTTTGAAAGAATTTTTAACTATTGTAGTATATTTGCATTGTATTTGAAATATCTAAGTCCCATAATTCCGTAACAACACATCGGATGATTCTGAAAATCGAAAGGCGGCCTCTTCTTCAAAGTCTGAATACAATGTACAAATATCATGTAAATCCGTTGACGCATATTCAAGTTGTTGCGTTCCATGCGCCTATATTTTGCCCTTAGCTTAACATGTATGTGCATATAACCCCCCTCCCATTACACATAATATCTCGGTTATACAACAAAAAAAAAAAAAATAAAAAAAACCCGTAACATATGTCAAAGAACATCCTTTTACTTGAAGTATGCAAAATCTCAAAACGTTTCGACCAGAAATAGATTTTTAAAGATTTTTTAACTATTTTAGTATATTTTCATTGTATTTAAAATATCTGAGTACCATAACTCCGTAACGACAGAATGGTGGATGATATCATGTCATAGAGAATTTGAATCATCCAACCAAAGATTGTGTCTACGTCTTCCAAAATGGGAGCAACCGGATGTGTCAGTTCTAACAAATTGAAGCGGCAGGTGTTGCATGTTAGCAGGACATGCTTACTCTTCCTGGGCACCTGGTCTCACTCCCATATCTGGAGTTCGCTTCTTTTCATATGGTGAAGGGTTTTATTCGTTTGCTTTGGTTCCTGTTTTATCCTGATTTTTTATGCCTTCGGTTTCTGATTTTCTGAATTATCGATTTTGGGCTGTATACAGTTATATGGTCATTATCCATATTTGTCATTTAAATAGAAAAGACTATTTCGAAATTCATGTCAATAAAGCGACAAAGGTAGATAGGAACTGCAATGCATCATAGATCTTTAAATAGTAGTGGTTATTTCCACATTCCATTGAACAAAGGAAGTATTGTAATGAGACTTTGTCTGGGTAAAAGATCACATACAGTCTAGATCTACATTGACTGTAAAATATAGGTTGTTATTCTTTTACCGATTTGTGATTTCTCAAGAGAAATAAATCGTCACCTGGTTATCTTCTTCAAGAAGATATATAGTTGGAACCCTTCGTAATTATTATCACATTGGACATACCTAGGGACTCAAAACTGACAAATACACTATATAATTCCACTGTATTCCATTGATTTCATTCTTTAAGTTGCAATTCCACGACAATCTAATTCATTTAAATCACGAAGTACTATTAACGAAATGTTTTATACTGAAGTTATAGCAGTATACCTTCTTGTGCTTACACGATAGAAAGATATTTGAATTGACACACCCTCCTTTGTGTCATGTAAATCTCTCTTTACGGAAATCGCAAAAAATCTTATTTCGTACAAAAGCCTTATATTCATACACTGAAGATATGTGACATGTTTAGTATGCAAAACGTCTAAGATATTTGATAATTAGTTTTATAAATAAACTGTGTGTTAAAAGTTTGATTTACACAAGTAGACTTGCTTGGATAAGCGAGATGTGTAGTATGCAATTACTCATGTATTCATATATACAAACAATTTATCGGGCATTTTTATAAAATAATAGATAATTCTTATACCAAAAACACAAATCCCTGCTTCAACAGTATCGACTTATATTACTATTTAATAAAAAAAAGTCCATACGTAATTTATCTTTGTTTACAATTTGACCTTCTTGTACTATGAGTTAATCACAGATAATTGCGAAGAGTCCGTACCAATATGACGCAAAACCCGGCATCACATCAAATGTTATGGACATCACACTGTGTTGTCTTTTTATAAAGAATATTTGTTCAAGACATGTTGATATTAATATGTCACATATTGAAACCATTCGAACATTCCGTAATGATATAATCCATGCTGAAAGTGCACAGTTGAATGTGCTCACCTACAATGATTATTGGAACATTGTTAAACTTGCTTTTCTTGACCTCGCTAACCACGTGTCATCCATAATACATTCAGATACATTGAGTATGATACAAGATCTAGAAACCCGAATAATGAATGCCGGTGAATTAAGAGAAATTAGAAAAGTAATTGTCGATCAGAAAAGAATGGAAAAGGTAGTAGAGGTTCGTGTTTTTTACTCTTCTAGAAAAATCACTATAGTTAAACAGGTAACAGATTTGGTTTGATATGAACTTCTTATTCGACATATATCGCACCATGTAAGGTGTCCTGACGACGAGTGATTTTTTGTGTTAATTGTCCTGGATTTGTCGTGTTTGTCCTGGATTATTTGTGTTCGTTTTGAGCGAAATCGGCAAAATTTCATATTTTTCAGACAATTAACGGACATGCAGATCATCGTGAGATATGTGTCTTTGCATTAAACATTGTAAATGCATTATAAGGCTGAATCAATGCTTAGAGTTGTCTGTTTTTCATTAAATTAAGAGATTTCTACTTTTTTGATAAAAATCCATGTTCTCGTTGTTTTAACAGACTAGCTTCAAATATCTTAACACGAGTATCTTGTGCCAGCTCAACAGTACTAACCATATTTTTCTCGAGCAATAAAACGGCAATACAAAGCAGAAAACCAAAATTTAAAAAAAGTTAGATGTCCTGACTTTTTTGTGTTTTGTCCTGGATTTTTTGTGTTTGCTGTCCTGGCTTTTGTATATTTCTTCAGCAATCAAATAGAGTTTAACTAATTTTAGGGAATTTTGTCATGGCAGTGGCTCTTCTTTCATATGAAACCTTACTTTGCAACCCTTGTCTGTTAAAAAAATCACTGTATATTAGTTTTGATTTTTGTATTCAGATGAAATATGTCCTTATTTCAAGGCTTCCTGTGTTAATATTATTGATCATTAGTGTATAGTCTATTAAATCACTAACACGTTCTTTGGAACGTTGCCTCAGAATGAAAAAAAGTTTTCTGTCCATACATGTTAGACTTATATACCAATATGCATCAGGTTAACAGTGGGTCATGCTCACAAATTCCGGATAAACACTCCATTTTTGTAAATAATGCAGCAGATTTGCCAAGAGCGTAACCAGAGCAGTGTTGAAACGCAGATGCAGAAAAAAAATTGTTTTTTTTTTTCTTTCTTAGATTAGGGTGGAAGGAGAAAAAATGCTTGGTGTCTTCTTAAAAGGACGATAAGAGATATCTGACTGTATAAAAATACTAATGTATACTAGGATATACTAGGATAAAAATATATCTAGTTGTATATCGACCCGGACATTCTTCCACATTCTTGACATTTGCGATAACAAAAATGTTTTGTTGAAAACCAAAGAAAATTAAGAAGGCTTCTGTTCGATGTCCATCCACTACATATTGCAAACTAACCATTGATAGTCGTATGTTCGATCAAATATTCATGTAAAGATGACGAGGGGGCGAAACTAACCTCCCGCGACATCTGGGGGTTTCGATAGATTGACTTTGCATACCTTTGTATTTTGAATTTGATATGTGAGTTTACGTTTTCATTTATTTTTTTTTCTTAAAACGTAAATAAATTGGCCCGACTACAAAATTGACTCTATTCAATTCCGAGCTTTGTTAACAGAGAACCCCCACTATAGTCTTACAGTTCAATGTTTTGAATAAGTGTTGGTTGCGAATATTTAGAGGAGGAGGACAGTGGGGCCGCCTGATGACCATGACCGTATTTGATATTTGATTACATGCTTATCATGCTCACTTTACATTATTTTATCTTTACTCTGCTTGGATGGATCACTAGCGAAGTGGAGGGGTCGTGCGGGTCCCTATTCCCTCCTTTGGCGATCAATTGTTTTCTTCAAATGTTTTGAATTTGCTTTGAAAATTCTAAATTACTACGAATTTATCTTTCAGTACATGTATTTGGAAAAAAAAAATTCGTTGGCTTGCTGTTGCTCGCCGAGTTTCAAGAAAATGCATAGAATTTGGATTTTATGTTTGAGACTCAAAATACATTGATAGAGGATATAGATAGTAATTGTCTGTCTTTCATTTTCATTCTAACGCCCAAAAACAGTTCGCCAATCATATTTCAATCAAATTAGAAGTTAGTTAAAAGTCATTAATCAAGGAACCAAATGGGAGGAAAAAGAATAACTTCTGTTTTAGCCTGTCAGTTTTCTGTAAAATTTTTCTTTGAAACTGGACTTTATCCTCCCCCGCCCCTTTATGAAATCCTAGATCCGCCACTGGTCATCTACAATTGTTTGTCATAATGTAATATTAGATGTAATTTTGCTATCTTGTTTGCATGGGTATACCTCAGATGGAAATAGCAGGAGGGGAATCATTTAATTTGACCAGCCAAAAAAAAAAAAAAAAAACTAAAAAACACAATAAAAAACAAAATAAAAACAAACAAACAAAAGCGAAACAAACAACAGAAAATCAATAATAAGGATGTATGGCCATTTAGGGCGGATTAAGGGGTCCCCCCGCCCGGTTTCCGATTTTTTTTTTTGGTAACATCAGCACTCGAAAATAAAAACAACAGCAAACAAACAAACCTGCATACGTACAATGTAGTAAACATAGCTAAATGTCCACCGAAATTCACCATTTTGAAATTTACAAAAATTTTCTATCGCATATCGATTTGATACCCTATCAGTTTGCGTACAGATGTTTTTGTACGTTGCAGAGGGGTTTTCTGTTTATTTTATGCCCGAAATTAAAAGTGGTCCTTATTCCAAGTAATTATTAACTTAATTTCTAAAATTTACCGGAAATTAATAAATACTATATTATAAACATGTTCAAATGATTTGCAAAACATGTGCGTCAAACAATTCACCTATCAGAATGATTAGTGTAACTCCTCCCACGCACGATAGATAACTCGACTGTTGCTACCTAGGTCAAGCTTTCTTAGAAAATGGCGGCGGTCAAGCTAAACAAAAGCTAAACAAAGGGCGAATAGGCGGAAAATACATAACGTAATATATCACAACTATAGAGAAGAAACGGTTGTTTCATGAAAAGTTGGCAAATTTTATGTCATTCATTTGTTAATGAATAAATTCATCACGTCTTGAATGTCATAATGAAGTCCTGAGAGGCTTGGAATACTAGTATACTAACGATACATGTTTTGTATGTTTGTATGTACATGTGCATAAACAAAGAGGTAACAGGAAGGCGATGGTAACAATTTTGAGTCTATAATTTAGTACAAATTTCACATTTATCTTGATGGAAACTTAATTATCTTCAGGGGTTTGACGATAAATCCTAAATTATTTCAATAATTTATACGCAAATATTGATTTTTTTAAATGCATAATTAAATTCATGCTTGCTACTCTAATACATATTACTACAGATGTACAACTTTCAAACATCTAATAAATATGATTTTCATTTCTACATATTCTAAACTAAAAGTGATATAATACCAAAATAGTTTTATATTTGAATTAGACTCGAAATAACCTATTCTTAAAAATCGTTAGATGTATGTTATAAGGAAAATATACAGAATCTGTAATCAAAGTAATCTCATAGATATGAAAATTCTGCGTGAAATAAAATAGACGATGGATTCACTTTTCAGAGGGTGGGGTTGGGGATGAAATAGAGACTGATCACAGGGTCAAGCCCGAGAATTTCGAGAAAAATGTATGCCGTTATTAGATAGAAAATATTTTTACCTCTACAAAAAACGGGGGGGGGGGGTAACCCAACCTCCCTTCTCGCCATTAAATGTTTAGATATGAAATAGAAACGTGAAACTCTAATGTCCCTCCGAATGTCTGTAACGTTTGCATTTATATTATTATTTTGCTCATGTTTCAGCTAGTTCTATTTGCTTTACATGTGCGTTTGCAATTTTTTTTTGGGGGGGGGTCTTTTTCTGTTGTTTTGTTTAGTTTTTTTTTTTCGTTCGTTAAAACGTCTTACCGAAGTTTTTATAGAATTGTATGTACGTATTTTTAAAATTCAAGCAAATCGACATCTTTTAATTAAATGTATTCCTCTGCTAGAACATCCATTTTTATCAACGTACAATAAATGTGTGATAGACAGGGATTTTCCCCGATAGAAAGGAATCGTAATAAATTAATAACGAAAAAGAAAAGAGGATGAATAAAATAACAAACAAACAGATAAAACTAAAATTTAAGTCTTGAATATTTACATCATAAAAATTAAAAAAAAAAGTTCAGGCAATTCATGTATTTTTCAACTAAATATTTCATCTATTGAATATTAATATTATAGGTATTTGCAATTGAATCGGGTCGATTCCAAATACTCTATGTGCCCAAAATATATATACTCATAATACTGCTGCATGTAGTTATTATATATTTTTTTCTGCATTAATTATAAACGACTTTAAATCGAGTTTAAAACTAGCTCGTATAACTATTTCTGCTCGTTTGTATAGTCGGACAAATGGGTTTCTATGGAAAGTTTGACCGAGGTAATGGCTACCGCACCATATCTAAGATAAGCATCCCAGATGTCCGATAAGAGAGATTACTTCATTGGTCAATAACACATGCTACTCATTTCTCGCGGAGAGGTCAATTATCTATGTAAATGGTGCGGGGAACGGAAGTGACGTTTCTGTCCTCAGATAGTTGTTGTTTTTTTTATCTACAATTTTTAAAATATTGTGAGTGCTGTTGAGATTATCGTCAGGATCTTCTTTAACTCATTTGTGTCACACTTATGCCCTTTGCCGTGTGGAGCTCGTAAAAAAGTTCCCCGTGAGGGGTTTGACAGTAAGTGTTTTGAATATTGTTCCCTGACATGGTCGCTATTGCACTTTCTATATAGACTTACCTTAGACAGTGCATGTATTTCAGATATTGTTTTCATTTTCTTGCATGAACATCGACGGCGGGTGCGGCTAGCCAACAGGGGATGCTTACTCCTCCCGGGCACCTGGTCCCACCTCTAGCTTGCTTGGGGTCCGTCGATGCTCAATTTGGTGCTCTATTGTGAGTGCTGTTGAGATTATCGTCAGGATCTTCTTTAACTCATTTGTGTCACACTTATGCCCTTTGCCGTGTGGAGCTCGTAAAAAAGTTCCCCGCGAGGGGTTTGACAGTAAGTGTTTTGAATATTGTTCCCTGACATGGTCGCTATTGCACTTTCTATATAGACTTACCTTAGACAGTGCATGTATTTCAGATATTGTTTTCATTTTCTTGCATGAACATCGACGGCGGGTGCGGCTAGCCAACAGGGGATGCTTACTCCTCCCGGGCACCTGGTCCCACCTCTAGCTTGCTTGGGGTCCGTCGATGCTCAATTTGGTGCTCTATTGTGAGTGCTGTTGAGATTATCGTCAGGATCTTCTTTAACTCATTTAAAATAACCGAGAAAATGGGCAAACATTTAACATATTGGATTAAATCCTTGTCATACCCCCCCCCCCCCCTTGTGCTTGTGCCGTCCTTGTCGTTTGAAGTTCTCTTACCCTTTTCTAATTCGGGAAAATATGAGCCCCCCCAACCCTCTTCAATGGGAGGGGTAACAAATAATCTTAATGTCCCCACTTCATCCTTCGGGTCTCGCAAGACATCCCCCATAAGAAGTGTCTGTGCCCCCCCCCCCCTGGGGGGGGGGGCACAGACACTTCTTATGGGGGATGTCTTCTGAGTCCAGCACCTCTTAAAACGTCCACATCGAAAACACCCTGGCTACCCCCCTGCCAGCAGTAAAGGACAAATGATTTTATTTAAAAATCTTTATTAACCAGATCGAGATAAACAAAACTCGCCCTAAATGTTGGAAAGGGGATTGATCCTTTCTTTGTCACATAAATTGAATGAAAAAAATAATCGTCTGGATATTCGAGAAGAAAAGGAGAAAATTTGCTCCATATTGCACTCCATTCTTCAACAATATTCTGGGGGGAGGATACAATCCCCCCCTCCCCACACTTCCCACTCAGGATCCGCCCCGGAACCCCCCTCTCCTTTTGTGCGAAATGTTTGATAATCTGAAATAAAGGAGAAAAGAGAGTGGGAATTAGCAAGGCGCATAGCTCCCACATCGTTTTGCAATTGTTAAACGTCTTTAAATTCAATAGCATCATTTAAAACCGGATAAATTTACAGCATGGACCAGACATGCACGTTTCGGGTACTAAACACTCGTCAGTGATCCTCAGTCTAAACAATGTAATATGGCCAAAAAAAGTATCAAAATGATTATGTCCAAAAATGTACCAAAAAACGTAGAAGAATGGGTGGGATATGATGCTATAGGACCCACGTTTAAGGAATTTCAAGAAATTTTGTAAATCAGATTAAAAAGAAAGTGTATAAAGGGTAATTTCAACGTAGAAAAACTAAATGTGTAAAACGCATTAGATTCCGGGGCTTTGTTCCTTGGCCTGGACCCCAACAAGGCCTTCTCCCTGGACCAATCTGGGACCTCAAAGTAATCCCCACACCTCATGACTGAAAGTGCTTCCACTTGAAAAGTACTCTGGCTACGCACCTGCCTTCGGAACGCTATGAAAAAACAAATCAACATGTCCGCTTAGAGGCATCGCAGAAAAGAAGGGAAAACGAGCGAAAAAAAAAGAAAACAAAAATATGTCTGCATACAAAACAAAGCTTTCTCTTCGTTCATGCTTAAGCATAGGTCATTTTTATAAAAGTTAAGAGTTATTTGAGCCGATTGTATTATAATATTCGTTCGCTTTTCAAACCTATTGAAAATAGTTCTAAAATCCAAAACTAGAAAATCCAGGACATCACACAGAAAATCCAGGACTAGGTACACAAAAAGTCAGGATATACTCAACTCTTCTAAATCTAGTGATATTCGTATATTTTTAATTGCGGTCCCTAACCGATGACTAACACATCATAAATAAATGAAAACAAACTGAAAAAATGTCAAATTGAGCATTTTATGGAGTTTGAAACAATTTTATGACACAAAAAATCCAGGACGTACACAAAAAATCCAGGACAAATAACACAAAAAATCATCCCTCGTCAGGACACCTTACATGGTGTGTATATGGTAGAAGCATTCGTAGATTAAAAAGAATCGACACAAAACCACATTCTAGGTCAAAATGTCCAATTGATATCTTTTTCATTGGGAATTAATTCAATGCATTTGCTTTGCACGAAAGCATCAATCTCAATAAATTTATAAAGATCACCGTTGTATTAGATATTATCAATTTTATGAATGATCATTACAATTTAGATGACAAATATGGACAATGACAATATCCCCATACACAGTACAAAAGTTTATAAGGTATGAAAAATATATATAATGAAGATAGCCTAGGATAGGACATGCAATTTCATAGAAGTATAATAGATATAAACTTTCAAGTTTAACAAGTCGAGGAAATTTCCTTACATGGGATTCAAGTATAGCGGAACGACTGCGTCACATAATCAGTTCAGTGTGAGCGCTCTCACTTAATTAACCAATCTCTTCAATGAACTTTGCATTATGGGATTACTATGATAGTAAAATCGGGAATTTATTTTGGCCATAGTACTGTCCTAAAATTGCTTTGCTATAGGAGAAATAGCGACTGAATTCCTTTACATCTTTGTCACTTATAGTTAGAGGTATATCTATCGATTCCATGTTGCATTTTTAAAATTGTATGTCTAAGACCGTAAATCAAGGTTAGATGATCATGCACCTTTGAATAGTTCAATGTGTGATCTCATTGAAAATTAAGATATGTTATTCGATGAACATGTTCTACATCAGCTTTCGTAAATACAAAATCAATAAAGCCTTTGCTCACGCAGCAAGATAGGCCCGTTGGGATTTTTGTTAACAACATCAAAATATGTAAGTCTCATAATTCCATAAAGACAAATCGGATGAACCTGAAATTCGAAAGGCGGCATTCTCTCGATTCGATGTAGAAATATTATGAAAATCTGTGGACACGTATTCAAGTTATTGCGTTCCATGTGCCCATATTTTGCCATAAGCGACAAAAAATATAAAAACCCATTATATATGTTAAAAAAAAACATCCTTTCTACTTGTAGTTTACAAAATTTCAAAACATTTCGACCAGACATTTAGATTTTGAAAGAAGTTTTAACTATTGTAGTATATTTGCATTGTATTTAAAATATCTAAGTCCCATAATTCCGTAACAACACATCGGATGATTCTGAAAATCGAAAGGCGGCCTCTTCTTCAAAGTCTGAATACAATGTACAAATATCATGTAAATCCGTTGACGCATATTCAAGTTATTGCGTTCCATGCGCCTATATTTTGCCCTTAGCTTAACATGTATGTGCATATAACCCCCCTCCCATTACACATATCTCGGTTATACAACAACAAAAAAATGAAAAACCCGTCACATATGTCAAAGAACATCCTTTTACTTGAAGTATGCAAAATCTCAAAACATTTCGACCAGAAATAGATTTTTAAAGAATTTTTAACTATTTTAGTATATTTTCATTGTATTTAAAATATCTAAGTACCATAACTCCGTAACGACAGAATTTTTAACTATTTTAGTATATTTTCATTGTATTTAAAATATCTGAGTACCATAACTCCGTAACGACAGAATGGTTGATGATATTATGTCATAGAGAATTTGAATCATCCAACCAAAGATTGTGTCTACGTCTTCCAAAATGGGAGCAACCGGATGTGTCAGTTCTAACATATTGAAGCGGCAGGAGTTGCATGTTAGCAGGACATGCTTACTCTTCCTGGGCACCTGGTCTCACTCCCATATCGGGAGTTCGCTTCTTTTTATATGGTGAAGGGTATTTTTTGTTTGCTTTGGTTCCTGTTTTATCCTGTTTTTTATGCCTTCGGTTTCTGATTTTCTGAATTATCGATTTTCGGCTGTATACAGTTATATGGTCATTATCCATATTTGTCATTTAAATAGAAAAGACTATTTCGAAATTCATGTCAATAAAGCGACAAAGGTAGATAGGAACTTCAATGCATCATAGATCTTTAAATAGTAGTGGTTATTTCCACATCCATTGAACAAAGGAAGTATTTGAATGAGACTTCATCTGGGTAAAAGATCACATACAGTCTAGATCTACACTGACTGTAAAATATAAGTTGTTATTCTTATACCGATTTGTGATTTCTCAAGACAAATAAATCGTCACCTGGTTATTTTCTTCAAGAAGATATATAGTTGGAACCGTTCGTAATTATTATCACAGTGGACATACCTAGGGACTCAAAACTGACAAATACACTATATAATTCCACTGTATTCCATTGATTTCATTCTTTAAGTTGCAATTCCACGACAATCTAATTCATTTAAATCACGAAGTACTATTAACGAAATGTTTTATACTGAAGTTATAGCAGTATACCTTCTTGTGATTACACGATAGAAGGATATTTGAATTGACACACCCTCCTTTGTGTTATGTAAATCTCTCTTTACGGAAATCGCAAAAAAATCTTATTTCGTACAAAAGCCTTATATTCATACACTGAAGATATGTGACATGTTTAGGATGCAAAACGTCTAAGATATTTGATAATTAGTTTTATAAATAAACATTGTGTTAAAATTTTGATTTACCCAAGTAAACTTGCTTGGATAAGCGAGATGTGTATCATGCAATTACTCATGTATTCATATATACAAACAATTTATCGGGCATTTTTATAAAATAATAGATAATTCTTATACCAAAAACGCAAATCCCTGCTTCAACAGTATCGACTTTTATTACTATTTAATAAAAAAAAAAGTCCATACGTAATTTATCTTTGTTTACAATTTGACCTTCTTGTACTATGAGTTGATCACAGATAGTTGCGAAGAGTCCGTACCAATATGACTCAAAACCCGGCATCACATCACATGTTTTGGACATCACACTATGTTGTCTTTTTATAAAGAATATTTGTTCAAGACATGTTGGAGTTAATATGTCACATATTGAAACCATTCGAACAATCCGTAATCATATAATTCATGCTGAAAGTACACAGTTGAATGTGCTCACCAATAATGGTTATTGGAACAGTGTTAAACTTGCTCTTCTTGACCTCGCTAACCACGTGTCATTCATAATACATTCAGATACATTGAGTATGATACAAGATCTAGAAACCCGAATAATGAATGCCGGTGACATTAGGAGAAATTAGAAAAGTAATTTGTCGATCAGAAAAGAATGGAAGAAGTAGAAGAGGTTTGTGTTTTAATCAATATTTTATATATCTGTTCCTTAATGATGCTAATGAATTTGAACAATGGAAGAGTTTGGGACTTTGTCTGGGTAAAATAAGATAACGTACAGTCTTAGTAGTAAGGAGATAGGCTTACTGTAGAATATAGGTTGTTATTATAAAACTGATTCGTGATTTCTCAAGACAAATGAATCGTTACCGGGTTATTTTGTGGTAAAATGTTAGCAGATGTTCCAGATAAATGAACACGGAAGTTTAATTTTAGTGAATTGCCATGTCGATTTGGGACTGTTACCAAGAATTGTGGATATCGACTTTTTTCCTGTTGTAAGTTTGTATCAAATGCATTACAGTCTGATATCATCTACTTAAAATGTAAAAACTTCGTTCGAGAGGCTTCTATTTGTCACGTGATCAAGATATCAACCGAGAAACGCACAACAATTGATTAAAGGATGAAGATATATGTACGTAGAAAAAGGAGTGATCTTCCATAAAGAGAATCCAATGACAATTTCTTTGTTCTACGGTCGATATGGGTAACTCGTCATACACTATGATGTCCCACTTTCCAGAATGGTGGATGATATTCTGTCATAGACCATTTGAACCATCCAACCAAAGATTTTACTCTATATCTTCCAAAATGGAAGTAACCGGATGTGACAGTTCTACCGAATTCAAGCGACGGGTGTTGCATGCATGCAGGAGATGCTTACTCTTCCTGGGCACCTGGTCTCACTCTCATATCGGGAGTTCGCTTCTTTTCATATGGTGGAGGTTTTTGTTTGTTTGCTTTGGTTCCTGTTTTATCCTGGTTTTGTATGCCTTCGGTTTCTGATTTTCTGGGTTATCGATTTTGTGCTGTAAACAGGGATATGGTCATTATCCATATTTGTCATTTTTACCACTGTCCATGAGGCCTGAGATACATAGTTTCTCCTTCGATGACTTGGTTCCATTTTTAAATGAGCCTCTAGGTCTGCATTATATTCGTACCAAATTATACTCTGTTTCTTTACGGAAGTTACACGAAATCTACGATTATACGAAGGACCCCGCATATACCGATACACGTTCCCCAGAATACAGACTACAAGGAGTCATCTTGGACATTTCTACTTTTCGTTTCTTTCAAGCAGTTAGATCAGATAAATCAGAGGAGAAAACAAACCGCCCTTTCATTAAAGTAAGATTTGCAAACAAAGGTATTGATAACTTGAATCTTGGTCAAATTTTGAATTACAAAACTGTCACAGAACAAATCCCACTATATTTCCAAAGAAAAGAAACTCCTTGTATTTCCTATAGCTACACACCAACAGTTGCATCTAAAATTTACAATAACAAACGATTCCTGCAGATTATTGATTTAAGTAATCCCTCACTACATCCACTTCCCTGCGAATGTTCTTCATCGGATTTCAACTACTCTCCTTGTGGACACGTTATTACTGGTTGAGAGTTGAGAGCATTGTTAATAAAGGGTACCAAATACAGAGAAAGTATTTCCTTTACATGGAACCAAAATGTCAAAATTATCATGGACTCTTATGAGGAATATGCAAGACGTTGGGCAAAGAAAGAGGATGTACAGCTCGACACCCTTTCCGAATGGATAAAATCAATCAGAGGGTTACTTTTATCTAGAATTAACCGATTAAAATCAACTGTGAACACCAGATTCGTGTCTATATTTAAAGACCCTGATGTTATCAAAGAGCTTACCTACCTCCAAGAACATTATGTCATCACACCAGCGGACAAAGCCTCAAATAATTACACATTTACTTGCAAACAGTACTATTTCGACCGTCTAGTTAAAGAGTTGGGTTTAAATTCGACACCTGGAAATCCCACTTACATCCCAACAAACCTTTCTGCCTCTGAAATAATAGATAACCACAAATCAGCTCTTGCTTCCTTTGGCTTCGACACTACCAATTTAGTTTTAGATTTACCATACTTATACTGCATACCTAAAATGCGTAAGAATCCGTACAAACAACGTTTCATCGCTGATTCCTCAAAATGTTCTACCAAATCTGTATCGATCTTACTCACCAAAGTTTTATCTGAAATCAAATCTGGGCTTCAAAAATATTGTTCGACAGTATATTCTCGCAGTGGTATCAACCAGATGTGGATTTTAAAGAATTCGAAGGAACTTTTAGAACATCTGAAATCCACTCATTTTAGTAGAGTCCATTTGATCAAAGCCTTTGATTTTTCGACACTTTACACTACAATTCCACATTCTAAATTGAAAGAAAGACTCGCAAAAATTATAAGTAATGCGTTTACAAGTACATGTAAGAACGGTAATCGCAAATACAAATTTATTGTTGTAAACTATGACAAAACCTACTTTGTAAAAGAAAAGTCCGATTCTGAAAATAATTACACTGAAACAGACATTATTCAGATTCTTTCTGATCGACAACATTTTTGTGGTGTTTGGAGGAAAGGTCTTCCAGCAAATTGTCGGAATTCCAATGGGGACCAATTGTGCCCCACTCCTTGCCGACATTTTCCTTTACTCGTACGAAGCTGAATTCATTCAATCTTTGGTCTCTGAAGGGAAAAGATACTTAGCTTCTGACTTCAACTTCACTTACAGATACATAGACGATGTGTTGTCCATCAATAATCGAAAATTCGCGGATTACCTGAGCTTGAAGTCAAAGAAACTACAGAGACAAATAATTCAGCATCCTACTTGGACATAATGTTGTCCTACGACACAGATGGTCACATGAACACCTCACTCTATGACAAACGTGACAACTTCAATTTCAGCATTACAAACTTTCCTTTTCTGAGTAGCAACATCCCTTCATCGCCTGCTTATGGCGTGTTCATATCTCAGTTGATACGCTATGCCAGAGCAAGTACCAAATATACGGATTTTGTTCTGAGAGCTAGGCGTCTTTCAGATAAGCTTCTCAGTCAGGGATATGTTTGTGACCGACTAATATCGTCACTGAGGAAGTTCTACGGTCGATATGGGGAATTCGTCATACACTATGATGTCCCACTTTCCAGAATGGTGGATGATATTCTGTCATAGACAATTTGAACCATCCAACCAAAGATTGTACTCTATATCTTCCAAAATGGTAGTAACCGGATGCGACAGTTCTACCGAATTGAAGCGACGGGTGTTGCATGCATGCAGGAGATGCTTACTCTTCCTGGGCACCTGGTCTCACTCTCATATCGGGAGTTCGCTTCTTTTCATATGGTGGAGGGTTTTGTTTGTTTGCTTTCAATTGGTTCCTGTTTTATCCTGACTTTTTATGCCTTCGGTTTCTGATTTTCTGGGTTATCGATTTTGTGCTGTAAACAGGGTAATGGTCATTATCCATATTTGTCATTTCATATTTCTTGACAATGAATCACGCTGACGAAGCTCGATTTGGACGAGCATCTTTATTAATACTTAATGTGTGTCCTTTTACATTACGACATGTGATCAATGATTACCACGTAAAGAATGGATCTACCAGTCTACAGGACTTCCTGGATAAAAACAAACATGACATTTATCATATATTGAACAGGAGACGTTGTTGTAGACTTATACAAAGTAGGTCAACTCCTATGAACAGGTCACAATGGGATCTTCTCTTCATCAGGACCTCGTCGTTATGTAGTAAAGGGTATACAGGGGACTGTCTATGCCAATATGACGCAAAACCCGGCATCACATCAAATGTTATGGACATCACACTGTGTTGTCTTTTTATAAAGAATATTTGTTCAAGACATGTTGGAATTAATATGTCACATATTGAAACCATTCGAACAGTCCGTAATGATATAATCCATGCTGAAAGTGCACAGTTGAATGTGCCTACCTACAATGGTTATTGGAACAGTGTTAAACTTGCTCTTCTTGATCTCGCTAACCACGTGTCACCCATAATACATTCAGATACATTGAGTAAGATCCAAGATCTAGAAACCCGAGTCATAAATGCCGGTGAATTAGGAGAAATTAGGAGAGTGATTGTTGATGAGAAAAGAATTGAAGTGGTAGAAGAGGTTTGTTCAACAGATTTCTAAAAACTTTTTCTCAAATTTTCTTGAAAAAAAAGCAATTCAAAAAGTGTTCGATTATATATTTACAATTCTAGCTAAATCTCTACGAACAAATCTGATCAAAATTATTTGAAATTTGTTTTTAAAAAATAGAAGGTGGGTCCTGTAGCATCACATCCCGCTCATCCTGCTACGTCTTTCGATATATTTTTGGGCATAACTCTCACACTCTTTGGTCATATTACATTGTTTAGATTGAGGATCACTGACAAGGGTCAAGTACCCGTACCGTGCATGTCCGGTCCATGCTGCAAATTTATCAGTTTTTAAACAATGCTATTGAATTTGAAGACGTTGAACATTAATACATTATGAAAATCACAAAGTGCAAGACATAGAAAAATCTTTTACATGTACGTCATACATGTAAAGGGAAATAAAAAAAAATGTCTAGATGAAAAATTATAAAGAAGAAATTCATGAATTATCTTGATTCCTAAGCTTTAAAAGCTATAGACCCTTTCACATTATCTGTGGTACTAAATTTGATTGCCGGTTCCGGGGGACAACGAATAGATTGCGCATGCACCAGTGACGTCATTTGATTGTTCTAGGACGTTAAGCGTGGAATCATGTTTCGTTTGTTCCGCGGAAAACATCTTGGAACAATCGAAGAACGTCACTGGTGCATGCGCAATCTATTGTTTGTCCCCCGGAACTGGCCTTCAAATTAAGTACCGCAGATATTGTAAAAGGGTCTATTCTATAAATTTATCACAGAGAGTAACAAACGTAGAGAAAGATCATGAAACAATCAGCAAAGATAATGAACAAGTAAAGAAAACTGTGAAGGAGACAACAGACAGAGTGACACAGATAGAGGGAAGTATGACACAAACAACAGAAGAACTGAGGAAACTTGGAGATACTGTCCAAAAAACAACTGAACATGAACGTGGAGTAAAGAGAAGATTATCACGGTTAGAGGAGACTGTCGGTAAGCAAGTCCACTGCTGTTTTTGAGAATTTTCAAAATCTTTTTTGATGATTATTGATTCTGACTATCTTTATTTACTCTTCTTTTTAATCCATTATCATTATTATCATCGAAGTGTAGAGCTGTACTATACTACATTCGTCAATCACCAGATTTTTATTTGATACTATGACTTTTGGGCTAAAGGCGTGTCTTGAACATGTTAACTTTGACTATTATCTGCTGAAACAATTTACATAGATTTTCAATCTAAAATAGAGAAGCCAGGTGAAGCTTTGATCGTATTTCATTTCAAGATATTCCCTTTATGAGAGCTTACATTTGATACGATGAGTTTTCATTCAGATTGATCTTGACACTTGCCAGAGCAAGTACAAAATATACAGATTTGTTATGAAAGCTAAGCGTCTTTCACGTAAGCTCTACTGTCGATACGGGGAACTCGTCATGCACTATAATGTCCCACTGTCACGAATGGTGAATCATATTCTGTCATAGACAATTTGAACCATCCAACCAAAGAATGTCCTTATATTTGCCGAAAGGAAGTGCCGAATATGACAGTTCTACCGAATTGAAGCGACGGACGTTGCATGCAAGCAGGAGATGCTGACTCTTCCTTGTCACCTGGTCTCACTCCCATATTGGGAGTTCGCTTCTTTTCATGTGGTGGAGGTTTTTATTTGTTTGCTTTGGTTCCTGTTTAATCCTGATCTTGTATGCCTTCAGTTTATGATTTTCTGAAAAATCGATTTTGTACTATGTATCGCGATATGGTCATTATCAAAATTTGTCAATTTGACATAAAGCGGATTTTTTTTAATTCCATGAAATATCGGACATTTGAACAATTCCTATTGTTGTTTTTGGGATGTAGCTTCGGTTTCGTGTTTAACTTTCATTCACTTATTCATCGATCTCAAATAATTGTTAATTATAGTTATGAACTTTTATCGAACCAAACATATTTTCATGAGAAAAATCCATTAAAACTGATACTTTTCAGGAATTCTTGACCCACTGTAAAAAGAAATAACTTTGACCTTGACTTAATCTTTTAAATCATAGGGATTTGCCTGTAAAGCAGCACGTTCCACCGTCGGGTTGTAAAAGGGTTTTGCTTGTAATGTATACATATTTTTAAACATAGATTGTTCCATATTATGGTAATTAATATGTGTACCAATTATACGTATCACAAACCAAAGGAGGGGATCTCCAACAACACCAGGTTGCAGCACCCACAGCAAAACCCCAAAACATCCAATGCAAAAACACAAAGCAGACAAGCACGAAAGAGACGCGTAAGGGACAAGGAACGTCAACGCACAACACAGAAACATCAAACACGAAGGACTACACATAAACCAACGAGACCAATGGGCAACCGGTGCCGACTTAGGACGGCCATCTGCCACGGAAATAGCAGAAGGTATGGTTATCCTGGATAACGTGCGCACAACCCTCCCACTTTTCCGATTACCCAGAGGTATCAGTTCCAATACCTCCTCCTTTCGAGAGATGCTTGCGTTCACCGTTTCAGTTATGGCCACGCCTCTTAATGCATAATGATCAGGAGTGTTCCGAGGATTTTTTTTTTAATTTGAGACACGTGCCATAAACATCACATTAACTATTTCAATGATAATTCTAAACAAGGAAAGGTGAAATAGATATCTTTGTTTCTTTCACACACTAAATCAAATTGTAACAAAGGAGTAGGTGCGGTAACCTGCCATTTCGGCCCAATTTTTAAAGTTGGTCATATATCCATGATATTATAGTTCATAAAATGTCAAATGAATGGTGAATCGAAATAAGGAAAGCCTGGTTTTATTTCAAAGTCCTTTACTGAATAATACGTCGCCCAGAACGTCTGAAAACGTTGAAATCATTGAAAATATCAATAAATGAGCGAAATTTCGACACAAATCCATGAAATTAAGTAATGATCCAGGTCTTGCCCATGATAAATTTTGTATAAATCGATTGAAATTTGATCGGATTTTTAATTTGCATTAAAAATTACATGGGCAAGGCCTGGAGTGTGGATGAATTTTGAAGATTTGTGTGTAAAATACGATACCTCCCTTTGTTTTGTGACATTCAGGGCAAATGACGTCAGAACATGACGTCATACTTCACGCTCGTGACGTTACAAGGGCTCAAAATTATGACGCCGTATTATTTAAGACATGCAACATTGCAAAAAAACTATGATTAATAATTCGTTTATCATAAGCATTTTTGTCGAAATTATAGGGCTGATATGAGGGGTTAGCGCACATAGTCCTTTATAATAGATATAAAAATAGAATGTAAAGCTATTTTGTAGTGTGTGACTCAATTCTATCTATCCATATAGTCCCTATTGCATTCTTTCCGTTTTACTAATTCAAGATGTGTCTCCTTTGTTCTACTTTCTATATCCAAATCTGAGTATCTGTATGTTTTTCTCTCTTTTCTGTGTTTGTTTTTATTTGTACAATATGTCGTAAAACTAGTATATAAAGGTAAACTTTCTGACAGTTATATTTGTGATTTAAATGCCTTAAAATAAATAATGCATTTGTCATACTTTCTAGGTGAGCAAGGTCTGGAAATGAAAGAAATGAAACAAGAGAATTCAAAATTACAGGGTACGTTTCTAAATGTATATTTTACATGCTCAAATAAGATTTTCGTAAAGATATTCAATGGCATATCCAAATAAAATCTATGTTCAAAATAGCATTGGAGGGATGGTGCTAAGATGTTAACCTTCTTCAATTTCGATGATGTTTTTGAAGGAATGTTTTTATGACGTCAATTTAATAGAAAGCCAAAAACAAAGCTTCTTTTAGGCGACAGAGCTGGAAAGAAGTAATAAAAACACTTAAAAACATCTGTATCACGGGGAACGAATTTAACTGCTTCGCACGGCAACGGGAAATACGAGAAGAAACTTTGAAATCAACCATTAAGCACCAGACACGTGTTTCGGATATTAAACCCTCATCCATTAAAAGTATATTTAGACACAGACAAAATTCATTTTAGGAACATCCTCTAGTTATATTTTTTAATTGAATTTGCGCAATTTGCAGAGAGTGCGCGGCTCCAAAATTCATGTAGGGTCTATTCAGTAGCATATCCAAATACGATCTATATTAGAAATAACATTATGTTTGTAAGCAAGATAAATGTATCAGTAACTTTTATTTTATTGACTAAAAATATACTTTTTAATAATGAACACGTAGAATTATGAAATTTTACTCTTGAAACACAACAATGAAATTGAAAATCAGAAGTTCAAATCTGATATCTATTCGATATTATTAAACCATTACACATTTTCTTGTACTATCTCAGCTGATGAAGCAGACATCCGCAGATTAAAACAGAGGCTGATAAAAATCAACACTGATATCACTAAAGCCAATACAATATCACCTTTACAAGAAAGTGGAAAAACTAAATTACCAATAGAGCTCCTATTTGCACAAGTAGTTATAAAAGAAGATCAAGAGTATGGAGAAAAAAGGGAGCAATCTGCTGAACACGAACGAGAAGTTAAACATCCAGATAATATTTTCATGATGAACGGCGAAGAAGTGAGAAAAGTATACATGTTAGGTGATGCTGCACACGGCAAAACAACCTACTGTATATGGCTCGTAAGGAATTGGTGCAACGCTCAAAGTGGTATGTCCATGGGAAGCAAGAACCTTGATAAATGGGAAAAAGCACTGAAGCGATTTGACTTCGTATTTCTGTTACAGTTTCGTCATGTTAGTCCAGATCTAGCCTGTGTTACAGATATGATCTGCAAGGACGTGTTTGCGGAAGACGAGGACTACTGGGACACGATACGCTACGTATTATCATCCAACAAATACAGAAGTCTCATCATAATGGACGGACTGGATGAGTGGAATCCAAGCGAACAAGTAAGAAAACAGCTGAGGTTTCAAGGAATGCCAAACCTTCATATGTCAAGTACTGTATCATCCTTTTACACAATGCGGCCGTGGGTGTTTTCATTGATATCAAAACTTGTTAAAGTCAGTGACAGAGTAATAGAAATACATGGACTTAGTGATAAAGGAATGGAACAAGCTATTGAAAATGTTCTGTTACATCATTATGAATTGAAAGATGATCGTCCCAAATTTGAACTTACATATAACAAAATAGTTCAGCAACTAAATAAAAGAAGCCTCAAATCCTTCATGCAAATACCATTGTTAGCTATAATTTGTGTACAGCTATGGTATGAGGAAAAACAAGTACAGTCCTGCAACCCACTCGTTTGACAAAAAAGTGGATAGGGTAGGATGTAGGATGCAGGATGTAGGATAGAAAGTGGATAGAATCTTATCCTATCCTATCCTATCCTATCCTATCCTATCCTATCCCATCCTATCCTATCCTATCCTATCCTATCCACCTCAATCCTATCCACCTCAATCCTAACCATTTCTATCCCATCCTATCCTACATCCTATCCTATCCTACATCCTATCCTACATCCTATCCTACATCCTATCCTACATCCTACATCCTATCCTATCCTACATCCTATCCACCTCGTTCTTCAATCTAATATTTTTTTTTTAATTTTTAAGTTATTAGGAGACAAACATACTTATTTGATTAAATTCGAAAATTTCCATTGAAAAATTTCACTTGACTTAATGGGTAATATAAATTTTATTTCAATAAAAAAACAAACTTGGAGGTTTTAATGTTATATTTTTGTTTCTTTCACAGCAAATGCAAAACTGGTATTCAATCATCTAAATAATTTTCATTTTATAAAATCCAAAAAACAGCAATAATTACAGATAATTTACTACTTATGCATGACTTTATATCAAGTCATTAAGTTTTAATCATAATATCGCTAAAGGTGATGAGAAGTAGATAAAGGTGGATAGGATAGGATAGGATGTAGGATAGGATGTAGGATAGGATGTAGGATAGGATAGGATAGGATAGGATGTAGGATAGGATAGGATGTAGGATAGGATTGGACAGAAATAAATTTGAATAAGGTGGATATGATAGGATAGGATAGGATAGGATAGGATAGGATGGGATAGGATAGGATAGGATAGGATAGAGTGGATAGGAGGTGGATGTAGGATGTAGGATGGTGGATAGGATAGGATAGAATTGTCAAACAAGTGGGTTGCAGTACTGTAGGAGAAAGTTTGACAAGCTTCTATGCTGTAATGATAGATATGTTAATCGAGAGAGCTCACGAAAAACATCAATTTCAAATAGTTTATGACAACCCTTCAAAGTGTGCATTACCTGACTTTTTGTCAGAATATGAATATATAAAGCGGTTTACATCTGTCCTATTTAAGTTGGGAAAAGTAGCTTATGAGGGTCTATTTTCTAATGAAACAAAATTGGTTTTTAAGAAAAGAAAACTAGAAATAGAAGTAGGTGTGAGAGAATTACAGATTGCACTAAAAGTTGGATTGATCAGCCAGAAGGATGCACCCAGTCTTTTGACAAAGAATGTAAGTGTTCATTTTTTTCATAAATCTATACAAGAGTTCCTGGCTGCGATCTACATTGTAACCAGAAAAGAGGTAGGTGACTCATTCTATAAACATCTGTCCAATGTTAATGTCATCACGGAGTTATCCAATGTTATTATGTTCATATGTGGTATGTGTCCGTCTCTTGGTAGTGTTATATCAGAGCGTGTTGTCAATGTGACTGATAGTGACACAGAAATATTGAAATATAGGCAATTTCTGATTAGAAATACAGATAGAGTCATTGAGTTGAACAGTCTACAGATAACTATGACAAATGGTGACAAGACGATCTGTAGGAAGAGAGAAACAGTTTTTGGCAACATTACAGTTGAGGGACTGTACAGACTTCAAGTAAGTTGGTACAGAGAGTTGCATGACAGACAGACAGACAACCCGGTGACCTTCCATGTATCAGATGTTTATGTATATTACCATGACATAGAGATAGTGAGAAGTACAAACGACATTTTATCTGATGAACATGTAGCAGACATTAGATCACTGTATCTACTGCGTATTCCTAATGACGGAGAGGATAGTATCGCTGACACAGTTCTAAATAACTTCCTGTGTAACAAATACAACAACACAAGGTCTCTAGTTACGATCATTATCGATGGTGTCACTGATAGATTTATATCACCGATGTGCATACCATCACTGAGATATTTACACCTAAGCAATGTTAGAATAAACAACACTCACCTAGATCGTAGTGTCTGTCCTTCGCTGCTGATACACTTGGAATCGCTTCATGTGTTAGAGCTGTGTAATGTGAACCTTGGTGGCAGTGGACTGGATCTATCTAACTTGACATCACTTCGTGGACTTCAGTTGTCTGATGTAACCCTTGATAACAGAGTTCTTGCTCTATCTAACATGACATCACTGCGGGATTTATGGCTGTCTAATTTAACGCTTTATGACAAAGGACTGGATCTATCTAACATGACATCACTTCGTGAGCTACAAATGTCTGATGTAACCCTTGGTGACAGAGGACTTGTTCTATCTAATATGACGTCATTGCGAGATTTATGGCTGTCTAATTTAACGCTGGATGTCAAAGGACTGGAATTATCTAACATGACATCACTTCGTGAGCTAAAAATGACCGATGTAACCCTTGGTGACAGAGGACTTGTTCTATCTAACATGAAATCACTACGGGAGTTATGTCTGTCATGTTTAATGCTGGATGGCAACGGACTAGATCTGTCTGACATGACTTCACTACATAAGTTACAGTTGGTAAGTGTGACCCTAGGTGACAGAGGGCTGGATCTGACTAGCATGGCATCACTACAGGTGTTAAGGCTGGAAAAGATTACCTTTGGTGACAATGGACTTGTTCTGACTGACCTTACATCACTACATACGTTACAGATGGTTAGTGTGACCCTGGGTTACACAGGACTGGATCTGTCAGACACAACTTTACTACGCGAGTTAGTTATGATAGATGTTACTCTAGGTGAAAGAGGACTGGATCTGTCTGGCATGACATCACTACAGGTGTTGTCGCTGGCTTCCATGAATCTTGGTGACGGAGAACTGGATCTTTCTGATGTGACATCACTACAGGTGTTAATGCTGGAAAAGATGACCTTGGGTGACAAAGGACTTGATCTGTCTGAAATGACATCACTGCATGATTTAGTCTTGATCGATGTTATCCTGGGTAAAAGAGGACTAGATCTGTCTGAAAATACATGCCTACGGGAGTTATGGTTATCTTGTGTGGCACTGGGTGCCAGAGGATTTACTCTGTCTGCTAACTTGGTAATTATTCAGAAGGTAAATTTACATGGTTTAGATATGTCTCCAACACAGTGGAAACAATTTATACACTCTGTACTAAATATACAACATAGCATTCATTTTGATCTATATGGTACAAATATTGATGATGAATCCATTACAAGGATCCGATTTTCTCCTCACTTCAATGTTACACATGATGGTTTCGATAAATACGGTGTATATAAGTTTAACTTCAAAAGAATATGGCCAACGCCACAGGTTGATGTCGGATATGAAATATTGTACAAAAGATGAAAGATTCAGCTGCACATCTCAGAAATAGTATGACGATATTATTGTACAGTCCATAGAACATTATTTTCTACAATTTTATCGTATCGTATTCTGTTTGTATCATATCGTATCATGTGTATCGTATGATATCGTGTCGTGTATTATAAGGTCAGAGAATGACAACACAGATGAATGCAAACAAATGTGTACATTCCGAGTAAAAAACAGGTAAGTTTTTCATTAGCATCCAGTTTATATATGTTCACGCAAAATCCCATTTATATCGGTATATTGTCACAGATAGTTTTGGTATTGTTTTATATGTCAGCTTACCAAATAGAGCACATTTTGGATTGTGTAAAAGTAAACATTAGGTAAGTAATTCATAAACATTCCAGGTGCAGATGCTATCGCTTAAATCCAATTTACATTGGTGAATTTCTACAGAAATGTTTAGTTTGAAGAACAGAATAAAAATTTCCCGACAAATCTTTGAATTAACTCACTAATTTTGCATCGTTCACAGTGTCGAGACTTAAGCGTATTAATAGTATAATTTTGGTTTTTTTTTCAAGAATCATTCCATATCTGTACACAAAGAGCGTTCATATGTCACTTAGTTTATCTTACGTACTGAAGCTATAAACAGAATAAGCCTTTATTGCATTTGGAAATAATATGAATGTTTTTCTAAGAAATATATATATATACTTATTTATATCATTATATTTATATGATATATGTACATGTTTGTGTTTGAAATTCAGTTTAGTGCATTGTCAAAAAGTGCTTCAGTTTGTTTTTTCTTCTTTGATATTTGCCATGGATGAATTATTAATTTTCGTAGATCAGAATTCGAAAGAACTCTTATAGATTAATCGTATTAAAGTATTCTACTAGAATCCTTGGAATATTTCGTTTATGATTTCTCAGTTGTAAGCCATAAAGGTAAGACATAAAGTGAAATTCCATTAAATCATAAGGTACTTATTAATTTTGATTTGAATCTAAATTTATTTTTTGGAAAGAATCGTTTATCTACAATAAAGAAGTTTCATAAGAATTTACATTTATCAAACATATATAGAAAGGAAATATATTCATGTTTTTGCTTAATTAACTCACATATTGTTGAAAAGATTCATTTTTCTGTTTTCATCTTTGCTTAATCTTCTATGGTAATATGGTATTCCAATGGAGTTAGAAAGTCGACTCTTATCCAAGGATTGAAAATTCAGTCAATACGTATGTGCAGTAGATTTACGGTGAACGTTTAAACCCTTCTGAATTATAATCCCCTCACATTATAGTTAAATGGAGATGTAGTAACGCAACAGGCCGTGTGCAAGTTAGTCAGTAAAAATATACCTGTGTGCGTTACACATTTGTATACAGCCTGGAAGGCGCAGGATTTATTTGATCTTTACTAAACTTCATACACTTATTGCTTTTGACAAGTAGAAGATTGATTTTCAAGGTCATAGGCCAAAGGTAAAGGTCACGAACTAGAACCTATAAAAATACTTGTATACAACCTGGAGGATATCGTTTTGATATGATCTTCACCAAACCTTATTTATTGCCAATGACTTGAGAAAAAAACCCTATTGATTTGCAAGGTCATACGTTTAAGGTCAAAGTTACAGATTGGGAACAGTTGTAATCCTTGTATACAGTCTAGTGTCACAAATTTTATTAGATCTTTACCAAATTTCAGGCACTCGTTTCTTTCGACATATAGAAAATCCCTGCAGAAGATCAAAGGTTCATTAATGGGAAACATTTGAAATCCTTGTGTACAACCTAGAGGGCACAATTTTGATTGGATGAAAAATGTGGATAATGATCATATTCAAATATACAGCAAACAATCGATAATTCAGAAAATCTAAAACCGAAGGTATACAAAAGCAGGAAAAAACAGGAACAAAAGCAAGAAAAAAAACCTCTACCACACGAAAGGAAGCGAACTCTCGATATGGGGATGAGATCAGGTGCACAGGAAGATTAAGCATATCCTGCTTGCATGCAACACCCGCCGCTTCAATTCAGTAGAATTGTCACATCCGTCTACGTCCATTTTGGAAGATATAAGTACATTCAGTGTTTGGATGATTCAAATAGTCTACGACATAAAATCAGCCACCATCCTGGACAGTCGGACAACATAGTGTGTGATGAGTTCCCCGTATCGACATGGATTCACCCTATCAATGTAAAATAAGTACACTGAAACAGATATTATTCAGATGTTAAACTTTCTGATCGACAAAATTTTTGTTGTGTAGAGGAAAGGTCTTCCAGCAAATTGTCGGAATTCCTATGGGGACCAATTGTGCCCTACTCCTTGCCGACATTTTCCTTTACTCGTACGAAACTGAATTCATTCAATCTTTTGTCTCTGAGGGGAAAAGATACTTAGCTTCTGACTTCAACTTCACTTACAGATACATAGACGATGTGTTGTCCATCAATAATCGAAAATTCGCGGATTACATGAGCTTGAAGTCAAAGAAACTACAGAAACAAATAATTCAGCATCCTATTTGGACATAATGTTGTCCTACGACACTGATGGTCACATGAACACCTCGCTCTATGACAAACGTGACGACTTCAATTTCAGCATTACAAACTTTCCTTTTCTGAGTAGCAACATCCCTTCATCGCCTGCTTATGGTGTGTTCATATCTCAGTTGATACGCTATGCCAGAGCAAGTACCAAATATACGGATTTTGTTCTGAGAGCTAGGCGTCTTTCAGATAAGCTTCTCAGTCAGGGATATGTTTGTGACCGACTAACATCGTCACTGAGGAAGTTCTACGGTCGACATGGGGAACTCGTCATACACCATGATGTCCCACTCTCCAGAATGGTGGATGATATTCTGTCATAGACCATTTGAACCATCCAACCAAAGATTGTACTCTATATCTTCCAAAATGGAAGTAACAGGATGTGACAGTTCTACCGAATTGAAGCGACGGGTGTTGCATGCAAGCAGGAGATGCTTACTCTTCCTGGGCACCTGGTCTCACTCTCATATCGGGAGTTCGCTTCTTTTCATATGGTGGAGGTTTTTGTTTGTTTGCTTTGGTTCCTGTTTTATCCTGATTTTGTATGCCTTCGGTTTCTGATTTTCTGAATTACCGATTCTGTGCTGTAAACAGGGATATTGTCATTATCCATATTTGTCATTCAGTTTATACCATTCCGAGTGTATATTTTGTGACAGCTGAATCATGATTAACTATGCTGAGTCCAAATGCATCTCTTCTGTCACTTACACTCGTATGCATTCTCCGTTAAACACTTTTTATACTAATGTCTAAGGCACGGTCCATTTGATATTTGGGGGAGGGGGTTGGGGTTTTTTTTTTTGTCGGGGCAAGCTTAAAAATTTGTCATGAAGGACCTCCAGACCCTTTTAAAATAACATATAAATTGTAAGTACAGCTTTATGTTCTACAATTATTTTTTCATCACTTTTGCACTCTTCCGGAATCTGTATCTATTTATAGAATTCTTAAATCAGACAACCAGCACAAGCATATAGTTTAAACGATATTCGTCCAAAATATTTAAAAATGAAAAAAAATATTAAGATAGATAAGGCTATCGGCTATACAAAAATGCATTGCTTAGCGTTAAATTTGTTCACTTTACAAAGATTTATTTGCGTTTATTCATTTTCTCTAAAATTAATCTGCTTTTATTTATATGTAAATTTCTTTGATAGATTTCTTTCGTGAAGGAACACTCTGATTCAAACAAAAGTATACCGAAAACGATATGGAGTTATTGATTGACAACATTTTAGTGGTGTTTGAAGGAACCGTAAATAAATAGTTGGTATCCCAATGGGTACCAATTGTATCCCACTGCCTGCGGACTCATTTCTATATTCATACGAAGCTGACTTCATCGAAACCTTTCCGCAACTGGGCGAAAGCACCTCGCATCTCAGTTCAATTTTAACTTCAGGTACATAGATGACATTTTGTCCATCACTCATCAAAACTTCAAGAATCATCTAAATGATATCTATCATCACGAAATGGAGATCAGGGCAAGAACCGAGAGCGACAGATCCGCTTCGTATTTGGATATACTCTTTATCGACGCAAAAGGTCATTTGAACACCTCACTGTATAAAAAAGGATAATTTCAACTTCCACTTAACTAACGTCCCTTTCATGAGAAGCAACATTCCGTCATCTCCTGCTTATGGCAGCTTTGTTTCTCAACTGATACGGTACGATAAGACATGTGCCAAATGTGAAGATTTCATTATTAGAGTCCGACGGCCTACAGGTAGGCTACTTGACACAACGGCTGAGGAAAATATTCGGTCGCTGCGAGGAAACAATAAAAGTATATCAGATCCCCCTTTCCAGAATGATCAGTGATATTCTAGATCGTGATTAAGGGGGTCCAGAACAGTATCAGAAAGATCCCCATCGGAAAGCTCTGAATCAATTATGACGTCACAATAGAAACGGCGACATTGGCGCATTTTTCGCAAGAACGTCAGCATTAGGTAACGTAGAAAAAAGGGGGAGGGGATAACAAAATCACTATAACTAAAAAACTGACTATCAAATTTCAATAGAAACTAATTATCGGTGTTTTACTTGACATATGAAAGAGATAATATCAAGTTTTTACGGAAAATAAATGATAGGGTTTCAGATAAACGGACTTTATTGTTAAAAATTAGCAACTCTAAGATGTTTTGAAAATAGACATTTTATCTCCTTTCGAAGATTTCTTTTAAACGTCTTAATGATCGTATAAAATTCTATACATTGCCTACATCATATCTAAATGAAAAATACAGAACTTGTTAATATTCTGTCTCTACAGAAGATTTGCAACTGTTTTTCATTACCTAAAGTGTGTTAATTTTAACGTCACATTTACGGCCCATTTTGGGGCTTTCAATGGGTATATACGTAACTTCGTTATTTGACGATCGAGTTTGCATGGAGTTGTTGCGACGGGTGTTGCATGCAATCAGGAGACGCTGACTCTCCTCTGGCACCTGGTCTCACTTCGGAATGTTATTAGTTCCGGGGTTCGCAACCTTTCGAATGAAAATCCTAATGATTTTTCCTAGTCGTCTCGACTTTGAGACTATAACTGATAGGTACTTCTTTGATGTTATGACGAGTAAATGTCATCAACAGAGTTCTAATATATTTGCCGATTGTGACATTTTAGGTTCTTATTAGTGCTGTATTTACATGAACCTCTCAACCTATTTTCCTATTTGTGAAGGAAGTAGTTTCAAGGTTCAGAAGATTGTACATGATCTTGCTACATCTGGGTTCTTCATTATGTTCTAATCTCTTAAACAAAATGTTCATCATTGATATCGTCTCTGAGAACATCATATAGTGCGGAAGTTCCAATTCTATACCTTCTTGGGGAAATTTCAAATAAACTTATTATGCATCAGACAAGTGTTTCGGATATTGAATCCTCATCTGTGATGCTTCTGGCCAAAGTGCTTTTTAAAAAAAGCCACCAAAATTCTTTTCAGTTGCGCCCTCTGGTTTTATTTTTAGAATTTATATTTGTGTATTTATATAATAGTGTTAGGTTTAGTGTTCACTATGCCGAAATAGTAGTCAGGGTTCTGGCACATAGTGCACGACCCGAAGTCTGGCACATAGTGCACGACCCGAAGGGGAGTGCACTATGTGCCAGAACCCTGACTACTATTTCGGCATAGTGAACACTAAACCTAACACTATTGTTATTATTATGCTGACTGTTTTTGATAGTGTATTCCCTTCATAGAAAACGTTTTCAAGATATATGTTATGAACATTGATTGCACGAGTTACCTCTCTTTCAAAATCTCTGTGTTACAGACAAACATATTCTGGATTTACCCCTCTTTGACTGTAAAAGATCTATAGTGTGGTCGTTTAGTATAGGCATATTTTAACAAGAAAAAATATAGCAACATAAATTTGGCATTAATTTTAAAGGAAAAAATAACTATCTAGGAACATTTGTTTTTGATAGTGTACTCCCTTCATAGAAAACGTTTTCAAGATATATGTTATGAATATTGATTGTACGAGTTACCTCTCTTTCAAAAAACCTTGTGCATATTCTGGATTTACAACTCTTTGACTGTAAAAGATCTATAGTGTGGTCGATTAGTACAGGCATTATTTAACAAGAAAAATATAGCAACATAAATTTGGCATTAATTTTAAAGGAAAAAGTAAATATCTAGGAACATTTGCGTGGGTATGCAAACAAATTTAATTAAATATCTTGTATGAAAACGACATGTCTGTATATATAAACAGGTCAGCATCACTTATGTTAAGAACACTACTGTGGAAAGACAGGGGTACACTATTAGGGTGATAGTGCACACTTAGAAAGGTGATAGTGTACACCTGAACCGTTCTCTGTCACAATATGGTAGAGTAGAACCTATCACAGAAGAAACTCACTGGAAGCATAATAATTACTTTTCAGAGAGTACGCGGTTCCGATTTTCCTGTAGGTTCGATTCAGTAGCATATTTCAATCAAATCTATGTCCAACATAACATTTGAGGGATGATGGTCAGATGTTAACCTTCTCTAATTTCGTTAAATTTTATAGATGAAATGACAAGTTTTCGAAATTTTCAAGCAATATGTGATAAAGTGCCAAGAAAAAGCTTCGTTCAGGCGACAGAGCTGAAAAGAAGTAATTAATACACTTGCCAAACACCCATATCATGGGGAACGAGTTTAACTGCTCATTCCACTATAACAATGTGAGAAGGTGAATTCCCACCTCTAGCTTGCTAGGGGTCCGTCGATGCTCAATTTGGAGCTCTATTGTGAGTGCTGTTGAGATTATCGTCAGGATCATCTTTAAGACATTCTGTCAAGACATTCTGGAAATTTTACAAAAATTATTGTCAACTACTTTTGAAATTCGGACCCATACAAGCAACAGAGTATATTACTTTGGGTATTTCGCAACCTGCATTTTATGGTGACATGATCAACAAAATTAGAAGGATTAAAGGTAGACAGAATTACTATCGAAAATGCGTCAGAATCATCAAACGCCTCTTATACCGTGGATATGATCCTGATGTCACCAGACGGACACTAGGCTTGGTACTTGACCAATCTACAGTCTTGTACCAGCGCATCCTTAATACTTGCACGCTGACTGACTGTGACGACGGGACTCCATGACGGGCCCTGTCCAAACCTCTTTAGAGAAGACAGGGCCCCGACCACCTGTCCTCTCTGAATGTCAGTCGGACTCCTCGGGTGATAACATACATTAGCTCGCTACAGCCGGCAGAGCACAGGTCGTATCACGCATGCCCTCTTTTTATATCAATTTACATATTCATCTGTGTTGCTTGGGCCCCTGCGTCTTGCGGTCTTGTTTGTGTGTGGTCATCTGACAGTGAGGAGGTTGTTTTACACCACAATTGTACGTTCTTCGAGACCTCTGGGTAATCGGAATAGTGGGAGGGTTGTGCGCACGTAATCCAGGATAACCACACCGTCTGCTACTGACGAGGCAGATGGCCGTCCTAAGTCGGCACCGTTTGCCCATTGGTCTCGTTGGTTTATGTGTAGTCATTTGTGTTTTATGTTTTTCTGTGATTTGACGTTCATTGTACTTCTGCGTCTCTTTCTGTGCGTGTCATTTTTGTGTTTTACAGTGGGTGTTTTGGGAGGTTGCTGGTGATGCTGCAACTAGGTGTAGTTGGAGATCCCCTCCTTTCTTTTAACTCATTTGTGTCACACTTATGCCCTTTGCCGTGTGGAGCTCGTAAAAAAGTTCCCCGCGAGGGGTTTGACAGTAAGTGTTTTGAATATTTTTCCCTGACATTGTCGCCATAGCACTCTCTATATAGAAAGAACGACAGACAGAGCGTGTATTTAATATATTTTCATTTTCGTGCATGAACATCGACGGCGGGTGCGGCCAGCCAACAGGGGATGCTTACTCCTCCCGGGCACCTGGTCCCACCTCTAGCTTGCTAGGGGTCCGTCGATGCTCAATTTGGAGCTCTATTGTGAGTGCTGTTGAGATTATCGTCAGGATCTTCTTTAACTTATTTGTGTCACACTTATGCCCTTTGCCGTGTGGAGCTCGTAAAAAAGTTTCCCGCGAGTAGTTTGACAGTACAAGTGTTTTGTTTTCCCTGACATGATCGCCATAGCAATTCTATATAGAAAGAACCACAGACAGAGCATGTATTTAATATATTTTCATTTTCGTGCATGAACATCGACGGCGGGTGCGGCTAGCCAACAGGGGATGCTTACTCCTCCCGGGCACCTGGTTCCACCTCTAGCTTGCTAGGGGTCCGTCGATGCTCAATTTGGAGCTCTATTGTGAGTGCTGTTGATATTATCGTCAGGATCTTCTTTAACTCATTTGTAATAAATGAAATCTTCATCTTTAAATTAAATCTATATAATACACTTTTGAGATATAACTGATTCCTGCATTTGTTTTCCTGTAATGGAATGTATCATAGCCTATACATGTATATTAAATGTTATATGTAACACGTCTTCAAATTCATAGCATCATTTAAGAACAGGTAAATCTGCTGCATGGACCAGACATGCACGTTTCGGGTACATATCCCTCGTCGGTGATCCTCAATTCAAACAATAAAACATGCCCAAAAGGCCGATTTGTCCTTAAAATACCGAAAGGAGGGGGGATATGATGCTCCAGAATTTTCGGGAAAATTTTGCGAACAGTAATTTTCGAATGTGTTTGAAGAAACTACCAACCGAAGTTGATCGAACTATGCTGCATATGCCCTCGTTGACTCCTGGTCTCTATTTATTATTTTCTATTTTGTTCTTCCTTTTCTTTTCACAGCTTTTACATGTATTCACGGTAGAAATCATAAATTCTCCATCTCTTGTGACACACACCGACTTCCTGTACTTTACACATGTTTATCATTTATTACTGTAAATCTGAAATAAAATAAATTTAGTATCTATTCATTCGAATTGTTGTTAGTTTTATCTGAATCCGCCCAATCATTAGGCAAGCTTGTTGTATGTTCTTTAACAAACATATTCTCTCTCAACCGTTGTATACAGTATTTGAAATTCGTCTAATTCGGATCTACTGGCATGATGAAAATTAAATCTGTCATATATTATTTTCTTTTGATTTATTTATTCTTGAAGAAATCAGTTTTACGATCTTTGTATTTTGTTTTTACTTATCCCACTATCACGCTGAGAGAAGGTGAATTGTTACTTATGAAATCTATATCTTCAAATGAATATAACATAGTACAATTTTTGAGCTGTTACACAGTAGGACGGCCAAGCCGGATTTGCACGTGCGGCGGTAAAAAGGAAAATGTGAGTCCGCGAACGAATGACGCACTCTTTCTCGTCGGAGAAAATATGGACGCCTCCGAATTTTTGTCCTTTTCCGAAAGCTCTGGAGAGCACAATTTTTTATTTCAGCAAATAAAATATCGTCGAACTTTTGCTTTTAGCTTTATATTTCACCCTCAATAAGTTTATTTCAGACAAACATGACATTATAATTACTAAATCGATGGTTGAAGTTGGCTTAATTTTCCCGGGAAAAATGCCCCAAAAAGTGGAAAATAAAAATGAGGTACAAAAAAATGGTCCCTCACAGATTTTATAATGTTATCAAAAAATGACATTCACATCGGCATCTTTCAAATATCAAAAAATTACAGAACCACTTTTTCATATATTGAAATAATTCTCGTTTGAAATCAGCTGGTGTTAACTTCGCTTCGGCATGCGCAGAATCAATATTTTGCACCCAATACACATTGAACGTGTGTCACATTGTGAACATGAATGATTTACTTTATCGGAGTTTATAGTATTTTGTGTATGAAAAAGTAATAATGTTGGATGATTTTAATCTTGTGAACTCATTTCTAACCTTGGATTTGCATTTATAAAGAGATTAAGGGAGATTTTAAGCTGTTCTGTCCTCGATTCACGAAGGCCGGTGTCAGTGTCGGTGTGATGTAAACTTGATGACGCAAAAAATATGACACGACTTGTGTACAGCACAAAATACATGTTACTGTGAATGTACCCTGCCGATCGCTCTACCTTCATCAACTGTTTGTGTATACTTGACCACTGATGTCGTACTTTAGGCCTCGATGATGAAATCCGTAGCCCTGAGCCCTACACTGGCTACAGGAACCATCGAAAACAATGACTTTTTTCTCAAGGTAAATAAACAATTCTCTCTCTCTCTCTCTGTAAGTAATTTTCTATCTCTCTGTAAGTAATTTTCTATCACCAAGCGTGTCAGTTAAAATACGTCTGGTGATTGACCAGTGAATAATATAAGATTTTATTGAACCAACCTCAACTACCCCCCCCCCCCCTTCATTGGGCCCAGGTCATGAATTTTTATAATTACACTATATCGATAATCATTCACAAGTAAACATAAAACATATCAGTTTGTAGTTATAATGAAGTGAGAAAAGAAAGGGGGGGGGGGGGGGAATTACATCATACAAAAAATAAAGATGTAACATGGGTAATATATGCAGTTTAACTTTGAATTTCTAGATAAATAATATAATAACTATTATATATTATTGTAGTTCTAGTTATTGAAAAAATATTGCTATTCTTTCCTGTGATAAATTTATGATTGTTAAATGAATATACAAATAGATATAAAAGAACAAATTAATAGAATTTATGTACAATTTATGAATTTTCTATGAATATGCATCAGTGTCAGTGAAAAAAAGAAGACCATGAAATTGTGTCAAAATAAACAAATAAAACTAACTGCAACAAATGTTGTTTTTTTTTTTCAGGTTCAACTTGTTTAGAAGAAATCCTGCATTCTGAAAATCATCCTGTGACATGCAAAGACAATCATGTAAAAAGGATTGTGATTTAGCTGTTCAGCCTGTTGGAAATTCTGAATGAAGAGATTGTGTTTATTGAATTATATTCTAGTGTATATAGAATTGGTGGGAAGATTGTGAATATTGTCATCATATTCTTCTTTGTGAGTGTGCAAATATATCATACAAACGGATTATTCACAGAAGATTGAAGAGTTCAAGACCTGTCAACATTTCAGAAAACAAATAATGAGAGATTACTGACTGTGAAACTTATTGGCAGATAAAGTGAGATAATGAGATAAATATCTTGTGAAGTTAATGAGAGGATGAGTAAATTGTCATCCTCATGATAGAAATTTAAATTTGATCATGGACACATCATTTTATAAAATAGTAAGTGTCAGTGCTCAGTTTTTATTCTTCAAAGCTAGCATTGTGATAGAAAAGCTATAGCTATTGTAATATTTTATACTACATTTTCATTAAAGAATTTAAATTTTCATTTTTTTTTTTCAACTTTACAGTGACTATCTGGAGTAAAAAAGTAAATATAGGCTTCTTGGAAAAAAAATCAAATTTTTTGTATAAATTTGTTTTCCAATTGTTGAATGCTCAAGCGCATTAAACAAATCAAAATTGGAATTTTTATATGTATTTTTCTCGGATACAGTGAGTGTATTTCAAATTGTGCATTTATTTCCTTGCATATACAAGAAAATGTCGTTTTTCTCTTGTGCGTGGCAGTTTTGTACTTGGTCAGAGGAAAATAGGAAGGTCGCTGGAAGAATCTTCGGTCTCTTGAATTCTGGTGATATTTTTCACAATTCAGTTGTTTGCTCACCAAAAGGTTTAAACAACCTTTTCTTGTAGAATTGAAAATGGGAATTTATGATTTGTTTTGTGAATTTCTCATGTCGAAGCGTTCGGTCGATCGACAATTTCTCCAAAATTGTCGACACTGTGCAGGATGTCGGCGTACATAAATGAGGTACTAAAAATGGTCCCTCACATATTTTCATAAAATTTTAGAATAGTACACTTGAATATATTCTCCACAACATATCAAAAAATTACAGAACCACTTTTTAATATTTTTGAAAACGATCCCCTTGTTTTCGAGGAAGGGGGCATGGAAGTCGAACGTTAAGAGTACAGCTGTCATTTTGTCAGCTGATTTTTGACAAAATTACAGAATGAAACAGCACATCTTGGGTAAATTTAGAGACATAAAATCTTAAAGAGTTTGTTAAATCCTTTGAAATTCGATGCAATCAATTAATATCGCTGTTATTGGTATTTTCCTGCTGTGAAACTGTTTCGAAAAAATGCTTAGTAACGACGACGCGAACTCCTATCGATATTAATGCGCCGTTCTTAGCAACGGTTGCCGTCACGCGCAAATCTGGCTTGGCCGCCCTACTGTACAGATTCCTACACTATTTTCTAAAATGCGTTGTATTATAACCCTATAAGCATATTGCTTTATAAATTATACAAAAAAAATATTTATTTTTCACAAAAGGTCAGAACTATGCATGCAAAAGCTCCAAACATGTTTAAAATTACTAGAAAAGTATTATTACGCATTCATAAATAAAGAACAGTTTAAAAGTTAAATACATCGTTATCTGGATATTCAGTATTCGTATTCAGGCGTTCCGGACAAGTGGACAAGGGAGTCTAATCAAGCTTGATTGTCACGTCGACACATAATGATATTTATGTAGTGACTTTTGTTGTGTATAATTACTCTTTATAACTAATTTGGTCATGAACGTCCCTATAATTATAGTTATGTTACACTTTATAAACATCATGCATTTGATTCTGAAAGTCTAAAACATGCCCATCATCGATTTGTAATGTCAAGTTATAACCGTGCGAGAAGGTGCTTTTCACGATGAAGAAACCGTTGGATATTATAAGGACGTTAAGAAGTAAAGAAACACAGATCTGACAGATTACATCAAAGGGTTAATATCTATGATTATTGAACAGGAATAAAGCAGACAAAGCTCGATATGGCCGGGTATGTTTATTGTTACTTAACGTCTGTCCTTTTACATTACGACATGTTATCAGTGGAGGGACCTACCAGTCTACGGGAATTTCTGGACAAAAATAAACATGACGCTTTAGGAAATGTGGTTGTAGACTTATACAGGTCACAGTGGGGTTCTCTTCACATCAACAACTTATCGTTTTGCAAAACAGGATATAAAGTTTACTGCCCTTGAACATATAACGCAAGGCCTGGAATTACATCTATTGTCCATTATGACGTTGCTCATTGTCATTTTGACATTAGAAGGTACGGGCGTGACGCGCCAAAATGACAATGATCAACGTCACATGGAATTATAACTATCAACCATATGCTGTCATGTGGAATGAGAAAAGCCCATCCGAGGGGTCTGGTTTCTGGTCAGGGAACGAGGCTTGCCGAGTTCCCTGACCAGAAAACAGATCTCGAGGGTGGGCTTTTCTCATCCCACATGATTAACATATGGTTGATCGTTTTTCTCCCATTTCTAGGGACCTTTCTTGAAATTCCATGAAATCATGAAATCGTCAACTTTCTCGAATTCGAAAAATAAAGGAATATTCGTTTTCAGCGCCCTCAAAAATGGTTTATTCTAAAAAAATAAACCGTAGTCCTTAGCCTTAATCGGTTTAATAAGAATTAGAATGTAGAAAAGGAGTTTTAAAACGACGTTTTTGTTGAGAGGTCGCCGCTTTTATTGCAAAAATCATGACGTCACAATGGATAATAACGACGTCACAATATGGATACGGCCTATACGGCCGACGTCAAAAGTCACGCGGGGGGCATATGGGATACAGTGACCCTACATGACGCGTCCCTATGGGCAAACTCTATCCAACATGGGGGCAAATGGGAGAAAATAGAAGTCACTGCTCACAACATGTTTCAATTGAATGATGAAAAGATTGAGAAAATGTGATTAATTGATTTTAAACGTTCATTTTCTTGAAAAAGGCCTGCGACCGAAACGTCGAAAGAGCAAATAAATGCAGTTTCAACAACATTCCATGTGGAGTAAAACTGAAATTTAAAAACAGCCGTTAACAAGCTGAACTTGCCTAGATAACCAAACGTCAGACTGCATACCCCCTTGGTTTAAACGATCAAATTTATGGACAAGGAAACAATTCTTCGACCTCAACAAATATTAAATGTCTTCTCAATCCACCCTAACACAAAAAAGAAGTAAATGTATCACGATAAAAGGCGAAACCAAAAACTCAGGAAAATAGCTAGAGGACATTGTAACATCAAAGATCTACTGATCATTGCTCGCAACGATGGCAGACACGAACTGCTACATGCTCTCTCATACTTATATCGAAAGCAATGAACTTGTCCCCAACAATTTTAGCAAACATAAAAGTGAAATTTGTTCATTTAACATCCCTATTTCTAAATTTGATGTCCCTACAATATACTGCATACCAAAACTTCGCAAGTCTCCTTAAAAATTTCGATACATTGCTAATTCTAGCAACTGCTCAAATACAATTTTGTGTACAACTCTGACGTCAGTGCTCACGGCTATATAGGAACACGTGACCAAATACCGTCAAACTGTCATGAACAGGAATGGTGTTAACTTCATTTGGTCTATTAAAATTCAGGGGATGTGATTGACATAATGAAATCAAGAAATTTTCAAGCCAATACGATTTCTTCAAACGACTATTTTAATATGTACACCACGCTTCCTCACGACAAAATAAATGATCAATTGTCCGAACTCATTAAATGGTGTTTTGATCGAGAGGGGAAACTAATATCTGTAATCTGAATCAAAGGGTTTCTTTTACACCACAGAAAAAAAAAATCATACAAATCATTGACATGTGTTGACCTGTGTATTGCCTTGTCCTTCCTTTTGGACGAAATTTATATAAGATTTGATGAGACACTATCCGATTGTAGGAATTCCTATGGGTACTAACTGTGCGCCTCTATCGACAGTCATGTTTTTGAAAAGTATAAAAATCTTATTTATCCATAAGAATTGACTCTAAAGAAGGCAGACGTTCATACAATGAAACACTGATTTTGGACCTAAAGATCAAAATTTTTATTTTTTTACGAGAATTGATTTTAAACAAGGCAAAAGTTACAAACACCATTTTTGGACCTTAATATCAAAATTATTAATGGGGAGATTCATACAAGTGTGTATGACAAAAGAGATGACTTTGGAATCAACATTATATGAAAAATTTCCCCTGGCTTGACGGTGATGTTCCTAGATTACCTTCCTATGGTATCTACATTTCACGGCTCACCCGGTATGCTAGAGGATGTACTGATATTTTGGATTTTCATTGTAGAATTTTACAAAATATCAAGAAACTTTTAGGTAAAGGTTTTCGCTTGCACAAACTAGTAAAGATTTTCTGGAAATTTTACAAACATTATAGTCAAATTCTTTTGAAATTCGGACCAATACACGCAACAGAGAATATTGCTTTGGGTATTTCACAACCTGTATTTTATTGTGACATAATTAACAAAATAAGAAGGATTAAAAATAGACAACATAACCATAGAAAATGCGTCTGAATCATCAAACGCCTTTTATACCATTGATATGATCCTAATGTCACCAGATTGACACTAGGCTTGGTACTTGACCAATCTACAGTCTTGTACCAGCGCATTCCTAAAACTTGCACTCTGACTGACTGTGACGACGGACTCCATGGAGGGCCCTGTCCATACCTCTTTATAGAAGTGACAAATATGGATAATGAACATATCCCTGTATACAGCATAAAATCGATAATTCAGAAAATCAGAAGCCGAAGGCATACAAAATCAGCACAAAACAGGAACCAAAGCAAACAAACAAAAACTTCCAAAACATGAAAAGAAGCGAACTCCAGATATGGGAGTGAGACCAGGTGCCCAGGAAGAGTAAGCATCTCCTGCTTGCATGCAACACCCGTCGCTTCAATTCGGTAGAAATGTCACATCCGGTTACTTCCATTTCGGAAGACATAGAGAACAATCTTTGGTTGGATGGATCAAATGGTCTATGACAAAATATCATCCACCATTCTGGAGAGTGGGACATCACAGTGTATTACGAGTTCCCCATATCGACCGTAGAACTTCCTCAGTGACGATGTTAGTCGGTTGCAAACATATCACTGACTGAGAAGCTTATCTGAAAGACGCCTAGCTCTCAGAAAAAAATCCGTATATTTGGTACTTGCTCTTGCATAGCGTATTAATTGAGATATGAATACGCCATAAGCTGGAGATGAAGGGATGTTGCTACTCAGAAAAGGAAAGTTTGTAATGCTGAAATTGAAGTCGTCACGTTTGTCATATAACGGAGCACCGAATCGAGCATTGGCGGACCCTTCGTAAACTAGAGATGGGACCAGGTGCCCGGGAGGAGTAGGCATCCCCTGTTTGGCTATCCGCACCCACCGTCGATGTTTATGAACGAAAATGAAAATAATGTCAACAAACATGCACTGTCTTAGTCTTATGTCTATGTAGGAAGTGCTACGGAAAACATGTCAGGTAAATGATTTAAAACCCTTACTGTCGATGAACAACATGATTCATTTGTATCATTTCATACTCTCCGATTTAAATTCACACGATGAAACAGGCACTCAGTATCAAGTGTATGTAGGTCAAAGTATTTAAGAGAAGTGAAAAAAAGGCACTCAACATAAATTGTATGCATGTCCAAGTTCAATCAGGAAGTTATACACTCATATCTAATCAATATAGTTTCATGAAACGAGAAATATGACAAAACAAAATATATTAATTCATTATGTAGATACATTATGGGAACCATATGTACGGTTATATTGCAAGTAATAAAGGCGGGCTTCTCTTTTGAAACTTATAATGTTGAACGTCTTTAAATCCAATAGCATCATTTAAATATGCAGATTTCATCGTTAGAGCCAGACGACGTGCAAGTAAGCTACTCGTTCAGGGTTATATCACACACCGGCTGAAATAATCCTTAAGGAAGTTCTTCGGTCGCTACGGGGATATAATAAAAGCATATCAGATCCCCCTTTCCAGAATAATCAGTGAAATTCTGGATCATGATTGAATGGCTGTCATCATCACCAAACAAGACTTACCTGATGTGTACACCAATATGTACATCTAGACAATTACCGAATTTGACAAGTTTCCATGGAGCTGTTGCGACGGGTGTTGCATGCAATCAGGAGACGCTGACTCCCCCGGGTACCTGGTCTCACTTCGGAATTTTATTCATTCCGAGGTTCGCAACCGTTGATATGGAAAATGATTTTGCCTTACCTTCTCGACCTTGAGACTGAATAACTGATCGGTACTTCTTAAATGTTTATTTTTTTATTAAAAAACAGATAAATTTTCAGCATGGATCAGACATGCACGTTTCGGGTACTTAACCAATGAGGCAAAGGAGTGTGAAAGTCATTATGCCCAGATACAAGTAAAAATAGGCTAGGAGCTTCAGATTTTCATACGTCTTCCTCAATATAGATTTCAATCCAAACTATTTAAGGTATATTTAAGGAAGGGTATTAAATTTACCAAATTTTCTTGGGTGTTTATGAAATTGTTGTAGAAGGTGACATTTGTGAATGAAGATCAACTATTTTTTGTATAGGACTTCATGTAGATCTGATCAAATATTGATTTAATCATTTCTCCAGAGTATATTATTAGGCATGAAGACAATCTGACGCCATCACTGATAAAGAACTATGAACTATTAAAGTAAAAATTCAAAGATGTTAGAGTTTATAATATGAAATTGAAATATATATTCTGTGACGTAAGCATGAAACCTATCTACGTTTCTATCGGTAAAGCAAATGAGAAAAAGACGGAATATTCATAAAAGTAGTAAGTCAATGTACACCCGAAACATATTTGACCAACTGCTAAAATGTTGTCTCATAACAGTATGTGAGAGGAACCAAATCGATCTGCATTCTACTGATGACGCTCAATATGTTTTCAGGGAGATTAAAACCTCTTAAATAATTTAAATGATATTGCTAATATTTCTTTTTTATTGTCGTCAATGGCATATTCTCTTAGATCTGATAGATTAGATTGAATAACAGCCATATAAATGTTGTCACTGTCTTAAAGCGAAAATTGTCTTAAAGCTGACTTGCTAGAATTCCATTTACATGGAAGGCGAAACAGATACAAAGAAGAAGTAATATAGAGTGTCATGTGACGAGGGATTTTAATATTTTGCATTCTAGACGAGGAAGGAAGCTCAACTAAGTAGAATTTAACATAGGCAGTGTGATTGTACATTTAGCCTTTGACATTTGTTTGTCTTTATCAAGGAAATCAACGTAGATTTTTCTTCTACATACGAAATTGTAGAACATAAAGTTATTTAAACTTGATTTTATCATAAGCCACAAGACTAAATGGCTACAAAATTGAAGGATGTAGAATTGTGAAATATATTTACGACTCAAAATGTGTGTTTTGTGTGCATGTATGTGTGTGCATGTATGTGTGTGCGTGTATGAGTGTGTTTGTATGTGTGTTAAATATCAAATACAATATCATATATGTACGAAACTCAAAGTATCGAATACAATATATATTCCTACGAAACCCAAAGTCCAAATTTGATATATTTCATTTTTAAAAGACGTTCCCATGAATAAACATACACCGATGAACCTAATTTATGTATTCCAGCAAACAATTGGCATCCCCATGGGTACCAATTGCGCCCCACTGCTTGTGGACGAAGGTGACTTCATCCATACCTTGCTCTCGACTGGGCGAAAGCACCTCGCATCTCAGTTCAATTTTACCTTCAGGTACATAGATGACGTGTTGTCAATCAATAATCTGAACTCATCTACATGGCACATGTCTTCATGAACTAGAGATCAAGGAAACAACCGAGAGCGACAAATCCGCGTCGAACTTGGATATACTTCTATCTTTCGATGCAAACGGCCATTTGAACACCTCACTGTATGACAAGAGTGATGATTTCAGCTTTCACATAACTAACTTCCCTTTTATGGGTAGCGATATTCCGTCTTTTCCTGCTTATGGCGTTTTTAAACTATTTAAGGTATATTCAAGGAAAAAAACCTCATTTTGGATATTACTGACATTCGAATTGATCACTTCCACAAAAATCCTCATCTTTTTGAAAATCCAAGTTCTAAATCTGAAAGACATTTCATATCCAAATTACGTAATTTACATGAAAAATTGAAAAAAATTGTCTTAGTTCCTGTAGATAAAGCAGTCAACAATACCATAATCATTTGAAAACGTTACTATATTTCAACTTTAGTTTCGGAACTTTCGTCTACAAAATTTAATATCATATCAAAAGCAATGAAAGTGTCCCCAACACTTTGAGCAAACACAACAGTGAAATATCTTCATTCAACATACATTGCTAATTCTAGCAACTGCTCAACTACAATTTTGTCTAGAAATCTGACATCGACACTCACGGCGATAAAGGAAGACGTAGCAAAATATTGTGAGACTGTTCTAAACAGGATTTCAGTAAATTTCTTTTGCTCTATTAAAAATTCAGGGGATGTGATTGACAAAAATGAAATATTGAAATTTTCAAGCCAATACGAATTCTTTATACAACTTTTCAAATATGTACACTACGCTTCTTAGGTACAAAATTAATGATCGATTGTCCCAACTCATCAAATGATGCATTAATCGAGAGAGGAAAACTTATACCGGTATTTGTACATCTGACTCAAAAGATTTCTTTTCCGCTACAGAATACAAATCTTACAAATCATGGACATGTAGTGACCTGTGTATTGCCTTGTCCTTCGTCTTGTACAAAATGTATGTAAGATATGGTGAATATCTCTACAAGCAGGTTGTAGGGATCCCATAATGATGTGAAATGTTTCATTGGTACTTCTTGGTACCTAGATGATATTCTTACTATCGACAATCCTGTTTTTGAAAAGTATAAAAATCTTATTTATCAATAAGAATTGACTCTAAACAAGGAAGACGTTCATACAATGAAAAACTGATTTTGGACATGAATATCAAAATTGCTAATGGTGAGATTCATAAAAGTGTGTTTGACAAAAGAGATGATTTTGGATTGAACATAGTAATGTTTATTTGGATTGAGCATAGCAAATATTCCCTGGCTTGACGTGAAGTTCTTAGATTACCGTCATACGGTATATACGTTTCACAGGTGATTCGGTATGCTAGAGCATGTACTGACGTTTTGGATTTTCATAGTAGAAATTTACAAATTACGAAGAAACCTTTAGGTCAGGGTTTTCGCATTCACAAACTAGTAAAGACTTTCTGGAAATTTTGCAAAAAATATTGTCAACTTCTTTTGAAATTCAAACTCATACAAGCAACAGAGTAAATTACTTTGGGTATTTCACAACCTGCATCTTATGGTGGCATTATTAACAAGATAAGAAGGATCAAAGGTAGACAGCATAACCATAGAAAATGCGAAAACGCGTCAGAATAGTCAAATGCCTTTCATACCGTTGATATGATCGCGAGACGGACATAAGGCTTGGAACTTGACCAGTCTATAGTCTTGTACAATTGCATTCTTGAGACTTGCACTCTGACTGACTGTGACAACGGGACTCCATGACTGGTCCCTGTCTAAACCAATTTTGAATAGACAGGGCCCAACCACCTTGCCTCTCCGAATGTCAGTTGGACTCCTCGGTTGATAACATACATGAGCAAGCCGGCAGAGCACTATCTGTATTACGTAGGCCCTTTTCTTATATCCATCAACATTTTCATCTGTGTTGCTTGGGCCCTTGCGTTTTGCGTTCTTGTTTGTGTGAAGTCATCTTACAGTGAGAATATTGTTTTACACAACAATTGTACGTTCTTCGAGACCTCTGGTTATCGGAAAGTCAGAGGGTTGTGCGCACGTAATCCAGGATAATCACACCGTCTGCTACTGACGTGGCAGATTGCCGTCCTATGTTGGCACCGATTTCCCATTTGCCTCTTTGTTTATGTGTAGTCATCTTTGTTTGATGTTACTATATGATTTGGCGTTCATTGTACCATTTGCGTCTCATTCTGTGAGTGTCTGCTTTGTGTTTTGGCAATGGGTATTTGGGGTTTAGCTGATGGTGCTGCAACTGAGTGTTGTTGGAGATCCCTACTTTCTTTCGTTTCCCAGCTCATACGGTACGCCAGGGCCTGTTCCAAATATGAAGATTTCATAGCAAGACCCACACGGCTTGCTGGTAAGCTACTTGTTCTGGGTCATTTTGCACAACTGCTTTAATCATCTTTGAGGAAGATATTTACGGCGATAAAATGAAAGCATATCAGATCCCCCTTTCCAGACTGATCAGTGATATTCTGCATTGTGATTGAATGGCAGTCATCATCACCAAACAAGAAATACTTATCTGATGTGTAGATCAATATCACCGCGTGGGATCGAAACGTATGGTGTTGTGATTCCTTACATAGTTTTTTTGGTATTTTCTCATTTTCTAAATTAAACTTTACAAAACTTGACAGCGGTTGCAGTAGGGCAACACCTTATATATCAATCCATATCGCCCAGGTATACGAAAAGTTCATAGTTTTCGCAAACACTTCAATAGTTTGTCAACGAGAGAAAATAATTGCTTCCGACGAACTCTTGAAGTGTTTGCCAAAACTACAGACTTTTCAGATATATAAACGATATGGACTTACTTATTAGACATTGCTCTACTGTAACGTCTCATTAGTTTTGCGCAGTATCACTTAAATGATGAGAAAACATCAAAATTCTCCGTAAAGAATCACAACATCATACGTTTCGATCCCACGCGGTGAATATGTACATCGAGACAATCACTGAATTTGACAAGATTTGACAAGAAAAAACGGGTGTTGCATGCAATCAGGAGATGATGAATCTAACCGGGCACCTGGTCTCATTTCGGAATGTTATTCATTCTGAGGTGGAAATTCTAATAATTTTGCCTTGCCTTCTCGACTTTGAGACTGAATAGCTAATAGGTACTTCTTTAATGTTTATTTTCTTGTGGTAAAATACATATACATTAATATTGAGGAAGTAATAATACACATGATACGTATGCCATATTATTTTTCATCGATTAAGAGGAAAGAGTAATTATTGTAGACTGTCGTCGGCATAGCTAGTTTCCAAGTATTAAGGAAGTGTATTTATACAGTGTCCAGATTACAAATTGATAACATATGTGAAAGATTTACTTTATGATTAAAGCCTATGAGAATCTGTATAGATGTGTTAACTAAGTGCGCGAACAATTTTTGATACACGTTGCCTTTTCTTGAAGAGGGACCGTATACTCTATTGTTTCGATGGAAAATTCAGAAACTAATGTGAAAATTCCAGACAAAGTTAGGAAATGAAAGTATTTTTATACATGTTTTATTATTACGTTTCAATGATGAGTCACTCTGACGAAGCTCGTTATGGACGCATGAGTTTATTATTACTCAACGTGTGTCCATTTACATTAAGAATGGTCATCAATGATTACCATACAAAGCATGGATCTACAACTCTGCAGGACATCCTGGATAAAAACAAACATGATATTTTTCATTTGATGAACAGAAGATGTTGTTGTAGACTTATACAAAGCAAGTCAACTCCTATGAACAGATCACAATGGGATCTCTTTTTCGTAAAGAACTCGTTGTCATGTCGTACAGGATATACAGGGGACTGTCCATGCCAATATGACGCAAAGCCCGGTGTCACATCAGACGTTATGGACATCACATTATGTTGCCTTTTTATAAAGAACGTTTGCTCTTGACACGCCAGAATCAACATGTCACACATTGAGACCATACGTACCATCCGTAATCAAATAATTCATGCCGAAAGAGCACAATTGGATGTGTTAACTTACAATGGTTACTGGAACAGAGTAAGGTTTGCTCTCCTTGACCTTGCCAATAACGTGTCGCCTACAGCGTATACAGATACATTGAGTATGATACAAGAACTTGAAACTCGAATTATGAATGCCGGTGAATTAGGGGAAATCAGGAAAGTGATTGTTGATGAAAAAAGAATTGAAGTCGTAGAGGAGGTTTGTAGTAGTTTTTCGTCAACAGCAATACGTTGCACTAAGTTTAAATAAGTTTTACGAGAATGTTGTTACTGTGCTCTCTAAATACTATATACAATTTTTAAAACCTTGTTCATTCTTGTTCATCTTGAATAAACATTGAATTGATATATGCTACATTTAGAAAACAACAGTTTAATTTGTTTATTTGGAAGTAATTCGAGTTCACTAACTATTTATCCCAATTTTATTTATTGGTTGGCTTTGAGTTTCGAAAACAACGGAATTCTTGCTAATCTTTCAATTAACATAATTCTGAGGAAAAGTAAACACTTGGACGACGAATTTGCTGTTAATAATCCATTTAAGTGACTAATGTCTTAAAACTTATATTTGTACTTCTGAATCGAAGGGTTTCTTTTCCGCCACAGATTACAAATCATACAAATCATGGACATGTGGTGACCTGTGCATTGCCTTGTCCTTCCTTTTGGACAATATTTATGTAAGATTTGGTGAGAAACTCTAGGGACTCCAATGGATACTAATTGTGCGCCTCTTGTTGCAGATTTATTTTTATACACGTATGAAAAAGAATTTATCCAAAATCTTCAAAAGAAAAGAAAAAATGATGTTGTGAAATGTTTCATTGGTACTTCTAGGTACCTGGATGATATTCTTACTATCGACAATCCTGTTTTTGAAAAGTATAAAAATGTTATTTATCCACAATAATTGATTCTAAACAAGGCAAACGTTTCAAACACAGAAACACCATTTTTATATATCTAAATATCAAAATTGTTAATGGAGAGATCCATACAAGTGTGTATGACAAAAGAGATGATTTTGGATTTAACATAGTAAATTTCCCCTGGCTTGACGGTAATGTTCCTAGATTACCGTCCTATGGTATCTATATTTCACAGCTCATCCGGTATGCTAGAGCATGTACTGATGTTTTTGATTTCCATAGAAGAAATTTACAAATTACCAAGAAACTTTTAGGACAAGGTTTTCGCTTTCACAAACTAGTAAAGACTTTCTGGAAATTTTACAAAAATTATTGTCAACTTCTTCTGAAATTCGGACCAATACAGGCAACAGAGTATATTACTTTGGGTATTTCACAACCTTCATCTTATGGTGACATTATTAACAAGATAAAAAGGATAAAAGATAGACCACATCACTATCGAAAATGCGTCAGAATCATCAAACGCCTTTTATACCGTGGATATGATCCTAATGTCACCAGACGGACACTAGGCTTGGTACTTGACCAGTCTACAGTCTTGTACAAGCGCATTCTTAAAACTTGCACTCTGACTGACTGTGACGACGGGACTCCATGACGGGCCATGTCCAAACCTCTTTAGAGAAGACAGGGCCCCGACCACCTGTCCTCTCTGAACGTCAGTCGAACTCCTCGGGTGATAACTTTCATGAGCTCGCGCCGGCAGAGCACGGATTGTATTACGTGCGCCCTCTTTTGATATCCATTTACATATTCATCTCGGTTGCTTGGGCCCCTGTGTTTTGCGGTCTTGTTTGTATGTGGTCATCCGACAGTGAGGAGGTTGTTTTACACCTTAATTGTACGTTCTTCGAGACCTCTGGGTAATCGGAAAAGTAGGAGGGTTGTGCGCACGTAACCTAGGATAACCACACCTTCTGCTATTTCCGTTGCAGATGGCCGTCCTAAGTCGGCACCGGTTGCCCATGGGCCTCGTTGGTCTATGAGTAGTCCTTTGTGTTTGATGTTTCTGTGTTGTGCGTTGACGTTCCTTGTCCCTTATGCGTCTCTTTCTGTGCTTGTCTGCTTTGTGTTTTTGCATTGAGTGTTTTTGGGTTTTGTTGTGGATGCTGCAACCTGGTGTTGTTGGAGATCCCCTCCTTTGTTTTATTCGATGATAAAGTCTGTTTTCACGTAGCGGCTGTAACGTCATTTATTTCTAACACTGCGAAGTTACATCAACCTCTAAGCATTCTGAAAAACTTGACTACAGTTCATGTAATCTCGCCTTTTGACAGGCTAAACATTGTGTTGTTTCAATAAAAAAAAATATTAAGTTATCGAGATGTCACTTACACAAAACAATCGGTCAAAGACAGAATAAGTCAGAAGAATGTATTCTATTGCATTACGAGCCACAAATTCAATGTCCAAGATTTTATTTGTACTCACATGTTGTGAAGTGCGATTCCCGGCGGTATAACAGTTACTCCACATTTTTATGATGGGATTCTCTCTGAGTTTATCCTACAACGCTCCGATATACAGAGTAGAATAAAGGGCACGTGATCGGGGACTAATGAATTTGAAGACATTTAACACTGATAGGGAGGGGACTTGTTTTGTTTGAAGGTACATATGAATTTGCAGGGAATGATATGTCAATAACGAAATTTTACCGTAAATAGGTTAAATGTACTACCATTTGAATATCTATAAGTTAATTACATAAATTATCTCTCAAATTTTTCTTTTATAGACATTTTTATTATCGGATACACACAATTTCGGTGATTTTCGGAAATTTTCATTTGCATACATGTATACAGTATGTAGGATTATGTCCTATATTCAGGTCAGAGTGAGCACGCTACTGCAATCAGCCAATCTTTTGAATGAAATTTTCATCGTGGGATTACTAAGAAACGTGTAGTAAGCCACGTGTTCACTGTCTTTTTGAAATTCTGACGATAGTAAAATAAGAAATTACTTATTTGAGGTCGTACTAATATTCTATTAAATTGTAAATTAAAGGTTGATCTCGTATGTAGATATCATATTGCGTTCCCATATCCATGTCAAACTTGGACAATTGAACACTTTTATGTATGACGCTTGAATGAAAGGCAGGTGAAGTCTGTTACACATATGTACCAAATCATGGAAGACGATTTGCATCTATTTACTTATGATTTTCAGGTTTTTTTTCCATAAGTAGATAAAAACTGTGAATATATATAAGTATAAAAATACTGTGAAAATATATACACATCAAACTGATATCTATACAATTTATAAATACAACAACTAGAACGACATGTTCATATACACTGTTGATCCCTGTAGCTATTTTCTCATATGACTTCAGTTTTAATGTCACAGTCGTCCTCTAAGGTCTATTGCTTCTGTCCAAATCAAAGCTAATACTGTTTTTTATTGTATTGTTTCTCTTCTCAGATTCTAATAATACCGATTGTCCATTCCTTTTCGGCCCATGTGTTATCCGTCCGCCATGTTTTTGTTTTGATACCATGAGTACTAACCTTATGCAAAAAAAGTACTTACACGTGTTTGCATTCGTTATTCTTCGGAGAAAATTATGTTGTATTAGGGTACCCATTTTAAAGCATTTATTGATCATATTTCGGAAGGGAGTACATATGTGACAGCTTGTTTCTAATTATTAAGTATGCTACATTCGCTTCCTCCAAAATTTTGACTAAATAGTTTATTCATAGTTTGATCTTTTCGAGACCAAAATTTAATGTATCTTTCAGATTATTCGTAAACGGTATCTTGACCTTGATCTTGAAATCAGATTAATGCACATTTTGCTTTGCTATTAGCTAAATTTCGACATATACATCAGGTAAGTATTTGACTTTATATTTAAGGTAGTTCGGGTATCGTGTGACGTCATCGCCCATTCACAAAATTTAAGAGCATCACAATGTATTGCCTTAAATAGTTGCATATGTTGTATGTATGTCAAAAATGTACCGAAAGGCGTAGCAGCAATGGTGGGATATGATGCTACATGACCCACATTTTTGAGATTTCAAGAAATTTTGATAACAGAAAATTTCGAATGCGTTGAAGAAACAATCATCCGAAGTTGATCGAACTTGGCTAAATGTGCCCTCGAGGACTCCTAGTCAACCAGTAGTGACACTCACCAAGTCGTACAAATGTTTAACGTCTTTCAAATTCAAGAACATCACTTAATAACAGATAAATTGACCAGACATGGACCTTTCGGGTACTTAACCATCGTCAGTGATTCTCAGTCTAAACAACGTAATATGGCCAAAGAGTATGAAAGTTATTATGTCAAAAATGTACCAAAAGACGTAGCAGGATGGGTGGGATATGATGCTACAGGACCCACACTTTATAATCTAAGAATTAAAACAGTGTCAAAATTAAGATGCTCGAATCCCCATAAAGGGTTTTTGTGAGGCTGTGAAAGAATCTGAAAAAAAGAACAATACTACACATTTTAATTTAATGCATCATGTTAAGAACATATAAATTTGCAGCATGGATAAGACATGTACGTTTTGGGTACTTGATCCTCAATTTACACAATGAACTAAGACTGTGAAAGTTATATCCAAAAAATACAGAAAGACGTAACAGGATAGGTGAGATATGTTTTTTTTAAAGAAAAACTATTCCTTTAAAATCATTAAATTACAAATGTACATTATAACAGAGAGTGACAAAAGCAGAGAAAGATCTTGATCAAACTCTCAAGGACAATGAACAAGTGAAGAAAAAATTGGAAGAGACTACAGAGAAAATGACACAGATGGAGGAAAGTTTGGCAGAGGCAGCTGAAGAAAGACGGGAACTTGGACATACTGTCAAACATACAGCTCGGGAACAAGAACAGGAAGTTAAAGAGATGCTTTCACAGTTAGAAGTAACTGTTGGTAAGTATAGTCAATAGACCACTTACCTAAATTCATAATGTTACAAAATGACGAAAAATGTCCGAGTAAGTCAATTTTAGCGCACCTTTTCATTGTTACGTCACAATGGAATTGCGTCTTTCAACAGTGACGTTATAATGAAAAACCACGCCAAAAGATGTTGTCTCGGACATTTTGAGCTTTCTTTCAATTTCGGAAAATGGTCTATTACTGTTTTATCGTTTGAATAACAAGGCCAAGGTGAATTACAGGGATAATTGCATAAATTTTCATCTTGTATATTCTACCTTCTGACCTTAACCCTAAATCTAACGTAAGCTTATCGCTTAATACAGTAAACATATTATTATGCTATATCTTTAAACTGTATCATGATAATTTATATTTTGAACGGAGATTCAAATGTTAAACGCTAGTGAACTAATGGACTTGTTCATAAACAATTGCAATTAACAAATAACCCCGGCTGTACCTTTTATATCAGAAAGAACAGAGGTTTCGTATCTAAGTTGGCAATGTATACATACATGTAGCCATGATTTGAGGTGATGTCTTTTTACACAGATATCTTCAATTATGACCTGAATTAATTGAAATGAACCAATTGAAGATGCTGCTTTTATGAGCCTTTTGTCTACCTGGCAGGAGTTGTTGCGATAAATACATGTTTGAAAATACTTGACCTGTCATATTTTCTAGGTGGGCAAGGTCAGGAAATCAAAGATATAAGACAAGAGAAAATGAAATTACAAGGTAAGATCTATATTGATATCCAACTACACGCCGGCAATTCACATAAAGCGCCTTGGTTTGATAAAGCGCTTCAAAATAGTCATTCGATATGTTAATTTTCTCAACGATCTGATAAGAAAATTTTCATTTTTCTTGGCTTGGCAGAATTAATCTGTGGTAATTGAATCAATTATTATTAGCCATACTTGTTGATACTTTATACGATTCCTTACTTCGAGATTATTTAATCATCTTAAGGATTAATTTATAAAAAAAAAAACTTTAATTACTGGAATAAAAATGTAATAATTCGTCATTTTCTTACCAAGGAAAGGTCCCTATTTATTGTAATGAATTAGTTTCATTGTATTGATATAAATGGAAAATATTTCAGTATTTTGTCTATTTTTTACTTGTCAATTTTAGCGTTTTTAGGCTTTTTTAAAACATAAGTTGAATAAAGCGGCGCGCGGAAAAATAAAGCGACATACGACTCTAAAACAAAAGCCAATAAAGCGACATATACTAACAAAATTTTAGTATTTTTCTTTGAGAGAAGCTAGGCACGCTAAATGGACGCTGCATTGTAGTTGTATTTAATCAGAATGATTCACAATTCATTCAGGATTGAAAAATAAAACCTTTAACCTTCTGTTACGTTGTTTTAGCCATTGGATTTTGAACAAGTTCCTTTTAGACAGTTCATATATGAAATGCAAGAAGATTAGCTATCCATGGAAAAATCAAAGCACCATTCATGACTGTTTTCTTTATTACATTTAATAACTCCTTAACAGTGGCGCTTGAACAATGAAGCCAATTGAAATTTATAAACTGTTATACTTTTGTCCAGAAGGTGCTGAAGAAATGTTTTGATGTGATAAAGTATTTTGTTAAACTTTCAAATACATGAAAAGAAAGATAAATTTATACATTTCTTCGTGTTAACCTTCATTTTCTGAGAATTTTCCTAGCATGCATGTGAACTATAGATGCTAGTCCTGCAAATAAGAATTTCGGACACTAATAGAATGCACTAAATTGCATAGACGCAAATAAAGAGATGGACTTCAAGTATAGGAAGCTTTTCTTGAATGAGTTTTTCGGAAAGTTTGACTATCATTCAATTTACATCATTCTTCATTAAGTCTTAATTAACTTCAAGAAGAAGGTCGTGAAATTGCGACCAAAGACGACCATACAAGTTTAAAGTATTTTTTTTCAAAAGGAGGTAAAGATAAAAAAATTCTATAGTGGCATCGACCTTGACCTTTGACCTTTTCATTCCAAAACCACAGCCAATTGTGCCTCACATGAAATTCATATGAAATAAGCAACATGTTAAATTCACATGAAACTTTATATGAAATTCATATAAGATTTCACCTAAAGATTAATATCAAAAATATTTCACATGAATTTCACATGGACGGATCCAGTTTTTCGGGGGGGGGGAGGTGGGTGTCCTAAAGCCCGAATTTGTTGAAGAACCAAAAAAAAAGGCACGCACCAGAAACTACAGTCCATCCTTAATGATTGTCAGTTCTGCTTCTAATCTTAAATAAAACAGATGACTAGCGAGCAATCAGCTTAAATCCTTGTATTTTCACGCCATAGATAGTACTTGATTGTCAGTTCTAATATTTAATTACAACAAATGGCGAGGGACAGCGAGCCTGCGAATTTTTCCGAGATTTGGAATAAGTTTCTCTATCTTTGTCTTTTTCATTTTCATTACTTTTCTAATGCCCTCGTTTATTTACTAAGGTGCAATGTATATGGGTTGTATATATATAGAAAAGCGCAGCATCTTTTGAAAATAACGTATGTAATTAATTCTGGCCAGCGGAAGCGAGCCAGAGAACAGTTTTGAAATGCTGACGGCAAAATATTATCAAAATGAAAAATTTCAAATACAAATTCGTGTCATATTTTCAAAAAATTAATAAGACAACAAAAAGGGGAATCGGGACTTAATCTTATGAATAAAGTATATTTATAAAAAAAAAATATGCATACTTCGAAAATTCCATGGCGGTCCAGACCCCCCTCAACCCCCTCTTGCTCCGCGCTTGTTTCATATAAAATACTTCGCATGATTTCACATGAATTTTTCTTTGTGACATTCATGCGAAATTCAATTTACTTGAAATTCATATCAGGACTATATATGGTTTATATAGTAAAGTGGCCCCCTTTCAGGGCAAAATCTGAAGTTTTTATGAAGTAATGAATTTGTACCAATATTTATTCTACAATTAGGCTACTAATGAAATGATGCATATTCTTAAATTTTCATTCTCATTTTCATAGAATTTGGCTTCAAAAAATGGTATATTTTGCCTTATTTCTTGAAAAACGTCATTTTGTGGCTCATTTTCGACATATTTCCTATTAGTTAGTATCGAGCGGGCTTCTGAACAACTTTTATATTTTGATATGTGGTAACTTTTGTACGTCTCTAAGTGCATGCAAAAGGAAAAAGTTGTTTACGATACCGCTCGATGTTATCTCAATGATAATAATCAAGAATTATGCCATTTTTCGTGAAAAATTGACAAAATCACCAATTTTCATAATATTTATGCAAAATTTACAATGTCTTACAAAACGAGGAGTATTTTTTATAACTAGATTTCTCAAAATATAGATATTTATCTTTCTAAAAATGACAACAAAATTGAATTTTGGAGAAGTCGATTTTAGGGGAACACTTTACTATATAAACCATACATACTCCTTTCATTTTAAGAACTAGTAATAAATTTCATGTTCTTGTCCGTTTTATGTCAATTTCATGTAAATGGTGCAGGAAAAATTGGTTTGGAATTTTCTACATGAAGGTAAAGAATTGAAACACTTCCGAATTATTCATATGAAATTTAATATAAATGTTTCACTTGAATTTCAAACGAGGCACAATTGACTGTGTAAACCTCAACTCAGGAAAAGCATTTATGGCAACTTTTATGATGATAGGTGCAGTTCATGCTCTTACTGTATCTAGAAGACGATTATCAGAGTCCTTTGAACTTTACCTTTGACCTTTAGAACCTAAAATCAATTCTTCACTCACTGGTAATATTTCTGATAAATATCACGAAAACATGTGCAATACATGCTCTAAATTGCTCCGGAAACAAATATTAAATATCAAAGACCTATAGCCTTGACCTTTGATCAAAAGGTGTCATTCTGATGAATTTTTTTTTCTGGCAAGTTTCATATTGATAGGTAAAATACATGCTTAAATATAATCCGGACACCATACTCAGTAATCAGAGTCCTATGACCTTGACTTCGGCCTTTGAACTAAAAAGTCACTAGAGGTCATCCATGACTCATGAAAACATCGCTGACACGTTTCATTATCATAGGTGCAATAACGCTCTAATATAATCCGAAATTTTCTTAAGTCACCATAGTTCTATGTCCTTGACTTTTTGACCCCAAAATCACTAGGTGTCATCCATGAGTAGGTGTATGAAATTTCATTGCACTAGCACTTTTCATATTTGAATTAATCATTGTCCAAAAACCATTTTTTGACGCCTGTCCGCCCGACTCATATCACATTAAGAGCACACAGACAGTGCATGTATTTTTGTGTCGCCTGCGAAGCATAGCGACACTTTGGGATCACTTTTTCATATATTGTTTTCATTTCCGTGCATGAACATCGACGGGGCCAACAGGGGATGCGTATCGTTCCGGGCACCTTGTCCCACCTCTAAATTGCTAGGGGATCGTCGATGCTCAGTTTGGTGCTCTATTGTGAGTGTTGTTGAGATTGTCGTCAGCATCTTCTTTAACTCATTGTGATCTTTACCTTGGACTTTTGACAAAATAAACCCTGACAATTACTTGACAATTACTTTTGAATGGTAGATGTAAGGTGATTCGACGTTCATGTTTCACATGAATTTTTCCTTGTGACAATAACCTTCCATAGATACTATATCTTTTACCTTGTGACCTTGACCTTTGAGTTTGACCTACTTTTGAAAAAAACTGTTTGTTTTGAAGGTTTTGTGAAAGGGCTTTCATATTCACAAACTTAAACTTATCTTGGTTAAACTTTTACTTTAGTTGATGAAGAAAACCTCAGCAGATTAAAACATAGGCTGATTAAAGTCAACAATGATAGCAGCAAAATTATCTCATTATCACCTTTACAAGAGAGAGGAGAAGAGGAAATGCCAATAGAGCTCTTATTTGCACAAGTACTTATCCGTGAGGATCACAAGTATAGAGAAAAGGGGAAGAACTCTGCTGAATACAAAAGAGAAGTTACAGATCCAGATGATATTTTCATGATGAACGGTGAAAATATCAGGAAAGTATACATGTTAGGTGATGCTGCACATGGCAAAACTACGTACTGTATATGGCTACTAAGGAAATGGTGCAATGCTCAAAGTTGGCATCATGAGAAAAACAAAAAGCTTCGTAAATGGGAAAATGCTCTAAAGCAATTTGACTTTGTATTTCTATTACAGCTTCGGAATGTCAACCCAAACTTCGCTTCTGTTATAGATATGATCTGCCTTGATGTATTCGTGGAAGGAGAGGAATGCTGGGACACCATACGCTACGTATTATCATCGGAAAAATACAGAAGTCTCATCATCATGGACGGACTGGATGAGTGGAATCCAAACGAACAAGTAAGAAAACAGCTGAAGTGTCAAGGGATGCCGAACATACACGTGTCAAGTACTGTGTCCTGCTTCTTCTCCATGCGACCATGGGTGTTTGCAGCGATTTTGAGACTAGTAAAAAGCAGTGACAGAGTAATAGAGATCCAGGGTCTGAGTGAGGTTGGAATGAAGCAAGTTATTGAAAATGTACTGTTTAATCACTATGGATTGAAAGATGATCCTCTAAATTTCAGGCTAAAATATAACAAAATAATAAAGCATTTAGACATGTTAGAGGACAAAAGTCTAAAATCATTCATCCAGATACCATTGTTAGCTGTGGTCTGTGTACAGATATGGTATGAGGAAAACCAAGTCGGGGACAGTATGACAAGCTTCTATGCTGCCATGTTAAATATGTTAATAGAGAGGGCTTATGCAAAACATAAACTTCAAATAGAACGCGAAAAAGCGATTCCATATACATTACCTGAACCTTTTTCTGAACATGAAAATTTACAGCAAGTTGCTGATGCATTGCTAAAGTTAGGAAAAGTAGCATTTGAAGGTCTGATATCTAATGAAACAAACTTAGTATTTCAGAAAAGAAAATTAGAAAAAGAAATTGGTGTAAAAGACTTACAGTTTGCACTAGATGTCGGATTGATCAGTAAGAAGGAAGCACGCAGTCTTTTAACAAAGAATGTAAGTGTCAATTTCTTTCATAAATCGATGCAAGAGTTATTGGCTGCAATCTACATTGTATCAAGCAAAGAGGTAGGTGACTCATTCTGTAAACATCTTTCCAATGTCAAGGTCATCATGGAGTTGTCTTATGCTATCAAGTTTATATGCGGTATGTGCCCTTGTTTTGGTAGTGTTATATCACAGCAAGTCGTACGTGTGACAGACAACGACAGAGAGATCTGTCAACACAGAGAATCACCACAGCCATGGGAACACAATAGCACAGTAATAGAACTGTACAAACTGCAAGCAAGTTGGTACAGGGAATTACAATACGGACAGACAGACAGCTCAGTGACATTCTTTATTTCAGATATATGTCTTTCTGAATGGAGTGACATAGAGACAATAGCATCGACTAGGGAAATATTGAGGGATCCACTTGTAGATATAAGGTCGCTGTACTTATACCGTGTACCTATTGACGGTGAGGCTCGTATAACAATTACCGAACAGAATAACTTTCTGAGTAACAAAAACAACAACACAAGGTCAATGGTGATGGTCTATATCAACGCTGGTGGTACTGACAGGTCAGTTCACACGATATGTATACCATCACTGAGATGTTTACACCTGGACAAGGTTGAGATTAAAAACAAGGCCCTTAATTTGATTTTGATATATGTCCTCTACTGCTGACAAACATGACGTCACTACGCAGTTTAGTGCTGTTTAGGGTGACTCTAGGTGACGGAAGTTTGGGAGTATCTAACATGAAATTATTAAGTGTGCTAAGGCTGACTGATGTGGTCTTGGGAAATAGAGGATTGAATCTGTCTGCTGACATGTTATATATCGAAAAGGTAAGTTTACAGTCGGTGAAGATGTACGCAGCACGGTGGGATCAATTTATACTGTCGGTTCAAAGCATAGAACATACAGTTGACATTGAACTAGATTACACTAATGTTTCTAAGGAATCCTTGACTAAGATCCGGTCGTCATCTGATTTCAATGTAACTCGGGATCATGTCAATAGGTATACACGTAAGTGTAATTTACACTTCACCAGAAAATGGTCTATGTCACATTCCAAAAGTGATGAAAATGACGATGATGATAATGTTAATGAGGAGAAGGCAGTGATGAAGGGGTCGAATAAGTTACTGTATACCCGATTGTAGACAGCATTACAATCATACATATACATGTTTAACGTCTTTAACTTCGAAAGCATCATTTTAGAACAGATAAATTTGCAGCAATAACCAGACATGCACGTTTCGGGTACTTAATCCTCGTTAGTGATCCTCATTCTAAATAATGTAATATTACCAATTAGTGTGGAACTTCGTATGCCCAAAAAACATACCAAAGGATGTAGCAGAAAGGTGGAATATGATGCTATAGGACCCACGGTTACTCCTTGTCCACCAGCAATGACACTCACCAAGTTGTACACATGTTTAACGTCCTCAAATTCGATAACATCACTTAAGAACAGATTAATTTGCAGCATGGACCAGACATTCCATTTCGGGTGCCTTACCCTCGTCAGTGATCCTCTATCTAAATATTGTAATATTACCAATTAGTGTGAAAGTTATATCATATTGTATCTGATTGTTTAATGTATACTGGATCAACTCTACTTATTTGATTAATTTTGTATTATCTGTATCCATGATACAACATAGTAATGTTTGATAATACAATCAAATAAGCAGAGTAGATCCAGTATACATTAAACAATCAGATAAAATATGACAAATTTGAATGTTTCCAAACAGAAGAATATCCGATATTGTTATATCCTTATCCCTAGATCTCTGTGGTATAACTCCATGGTCAATGAGACCAATAGTTGACCAAGTAGTCGACACTTTAATAGATATTGACCAGGCGGCCGATGTTACAAATATATGTTGACCAATACTCGTTACATCATGCGTGACGTCACGTTTTAATGACATTATGTCTCCTATCTCCTACCAGTGTACTTTTTCTTGTAAAGGAGAATATGAATGCAAATACCATCCTTCAGTTCGTCTTCATATTTTTCAGAGAGGTATACCAACATTGGTATTGCTTGAGAATTCGGGCGACACTTTGTCTTCAGGCCCAACGAATCATATGTTGCCCTTGTCCCAAGTCAATAACTGTATAATGTAGACATATATATTAGTCCAAGTGAAGAACAGGTAAGTTATTTAGGATGTTCAAAGTTACATTAACTTCCTGAAACTTTAAATTACATTGCTCGGTTGCAAAAGAATCTCCAGGTTTGTATTATAAGTGAAGCTGTAAGAAAAGATAGCAAATATCTAAGTTTTCAGTATAATTCGACTCATGTTCTATTTTTTACATCAAATTAATACAAGGTTTCAGAACCATTATCGTACACAAACGGTCAGCTCTGGGAAAAGTAAAAAATGAAGTGCCTTAGAAAACAAGACAGGTTTGACTGTAACCGAATTTCAATGTAACGCTCTTCACATTTTTTTTTCAAGAATACCTCCATATCTGTACACAGTATGTTGTCCAATTTCATGTAGTTTTTCTGATTGATCAAGAAGGAGTACAATGAAAATGAAAAATAACTTTCTGTATCATATTCTTGTGAAGAGATATGCATGCATTCGTAAAGATAATTGATATGTAGTATACATGTACATGAATAAAAAATACTTAATTTTCAATTATTATCTCTGGAAGATTCATTTTCTTTCATTTCTATAGTCAAAAATATTGCATCCATGGTCTATAGCCCGTTGGCTGGATAACGAAGAAAAATCTTCAAGATCATACAACATTAAAAGATAATGATCGATTATCTAAACTCATTAAATGGTGTTTTAATTGAGAGCAGAAAACGTACATTTGCACATCTGAATCAAAGGGTTTCTTTTCCTCGACAGTCTGCAAATCATACAAAAGATGTTTTTTTTATAATCCTCGCCCCTCTCGCAAATCCTTTTTGAATATCCGACACGAATTTCGAGATTCCAGATAACGCTTTATTATTTTGTTTTGACGTATGTAAACTTTACCCATCAATTCCGAGAAAAGAGGGAATCGCAGCGTATAAAGAAGCATTTGATAACACTGAAAACGCGATCGAAATGGTAGAGATGGTTAAACTTGTAACATCCTCATTACATACACTTCATTTAACGGTAACCTTACACAACATCATTTAATATGCATAGTTTTGAAAACATCAACTGTAAGACATCAAATGTTGTCTACGAAATAGAGTATTAACTTTGTGGATTGATCTATGTAGGTGAAACCAAAGGTCAGCTCAAAACAAGAATGTCAGGACATCGGTCTAAAGTCAACAAAAAAGGAAATCGACTTCTTTATCGTCATTTCAACGAACCTGATAATTCCGTTTTATCTATGAAAGCCAGAAGTCTGGAGAAAATATATCACCTCACAAACAATCCCAGTCTGAGAGAAGGGAGGAGATCTCCAACAAGCCCCCTTTGCAGCATCAACAACAAAACAACAAAACACCCGATGCAAAAACACAAAAGACGAGTACAGCACGAGACGGAAAAGATACCCACGACATGTAAACATCAAACACAAAAGACTACACATAACCATAGACGAGACCAATGGGCAACCGGTGCCGACTTTGGACGGCCATTTGTCACGCAAGTAGCAAATGGTATGGTTATCCTGGATTACGTGCGCACAACCCTATGAGCACTACTTTTCGTCGCAACAGAGAGAAATAATGAATTAAAAATCCCACCACTGCAGCGCCCTATGGATGCAACGACAATATTGACAGCTTCGGAAACCCAACAAGTGTAACCATGTGGCCTCTCCCCCACAATAATTGACCCTTCCGATTACAGAGAAAAAATGCAAAATTTCTGGACGTCACAATGCTTTTACCTCGGACAAACAAGCTTCGAACCTCGGTCAAACATCGAAATTGCATTGTGACGTCATGGAATTTCTCAATTTTTTCCAGCGTTCGGAAGGGAAAATTATGCAAATAAGCTACTTTGATCTTTAATTGACCTTTATTTTGTTTATGGTATATTTCCAAACGTACAAAATGTCTAGGAGAAGAAAACTCTTAATTTCGGATGTTAACTTTACGGTCATGTGCTAAACTGATGTAGTGGAAATGATTGTCATTCCCGCCAGTGTGTAACCCTAAGTCTGTCAGTACGAGTTGTCCATAGGTTATTTGACAGTAACAGAAGCTATAGTAGCTCGCCGGTCAACTTACGGTGCAAAAGACGAAATGGATTTGTTCTAAGCTTAGGCAACTTTGTTTATACGTATGGATTCCAATTTAGTCATGAATATCGATGGCGATTTCCATATGATTAAGAAATATCCCATGCTCCCAATATATACTTTGCGCATGGTTTTGTATGTTAGATTCATTCTCATACAGCTTTGATCGATATGTCACTTTTCGTATGTTAGTAAACCGTAAAATTATATCAGGACTTTTATTTGAAGTTACAAAATGACAAGTAAAACACACGACGCGGAAGACCAGAGAGGACAACAATATCCGATTTGGTGCCGTGACACAAGATGATGCGAATCATGGGGATATACGTGATTTATTGCTTTGAATGCAAAGGATGTACTTGTACGCGAAACCAGGATTAAACAGTAGACAAGCGATAAATGATGCACTGAAAATAAATTATTTGGCAGGTAAGACACATTTACTTTTCTCAGCGTATCCTCATTTTGGTTGACATGTAATTTTATCACTTTTGAATTTTTGATCTGGAAGGATAGGTGAACTGATCTTTTTTTTTTCATCGCATTTTCAAAATATGACTAACGTTGACGAGATGTGACTTCTCACATGCCAAAAATTAGTCAGGATTCTGGTTCAGGTTGTTTTCAGGATTTTGGTTCGTCTCAGAGTAAAAGTTGTAGTAGCTTTGGATTTTGTAGAATTCCGGAAAATGGCGAAGATGCTTTTAAATGGATTGCAAATCAAGTGAAGGGTCTTCAAACTGCAATTTCGGTACCGTTACTTCAGGTGGTTAAACCGTTTGAAGGCAATTCTTCACAAGTTAAACAGTTGGTAAAAGATATTGATAAGTATGCGCAAAAGGCTCAAATTGATAACATGGACATACTGAATATTGTTTGAATGACCTGTACTGGCAGAGTTGGAGATTTTGTCAAAGGTTATTGAGACGAAATTGAGTCAAAGGGCGGAACCTCTGACTGGTCAAATCTCAAAATGTTAATGAAAAAGCGCTATGCTGAAATTAGGGATAATCAGCGAGCTATGACAGAGCTCCGTAAAATTAAACAAAGGTCAGAAGAAAGTGTACAATTGTATAGCACTTATCACTAATTCCTAGATTCAGCTATAAATAAATTCGTCCTAAAATGCAATGTGCGGCAACCATATTATTTTCGGACAAACAAACACAGGTCGGCATTGTACGAATCATATAATATGGAACAATGTATATTATGCATTTGCCAGTGAAGAAAAGGGGTGTTACCAATTTATGAGGTATTGTCCTTATCTGAACTGCACATTGTATATGATTTACCCTCTTGTGTATCAGATCAGAAAATCAAACAGATTAGACAAGAATTAGTAAATCCTAGAGCAGATAATCAAACAGGTATGGGTTTTATATTATTTTTTTCAATTTGGTTCATCGCCAATATTGAAATATATAGAAATATAATTATATTCTATCAAAACATTTTAGTTCACCATATGCGAATGTCTACAAATGAGTTAAAGAAGATCCTGACGATAATCTCAACAGCACTCACAATAGAGCACTATGTTGAGCATCGACGGACCCCTAGCAAGCCAGAGTTGGGACCAGGCGCCCGGGAGGAGCAAGCATGCCCTGCCGGCCAGCCGCACCCGCCGTCGATGCTAATGCACGATAAAGAACACAGTATATAAAATACATGCACTGTCTGACGTTATGTCTATATAGAAAGTGCTACGGCGACCATGTCAGGGAAATATAATCAAAACACTTACAGTCAAACCCCTCGCGGGGAACCTTTTTACGAGCTCCACGCGGCAAAGGGCATAAGTGTGACACAAATGAGTTAAAGAAGATCCTGACGATAATCTCAACAGCACTCACAAAAGAGCACTATGTTAAGCATCGACGGACATCTAGCAAGCTCACCAGTGATGCTCGTTGCTGAAAAAGGAGGAAATCCAAAGAATATGAAATTATGAAGATTGTAGCCTAAATTTTGATAGAAAAATTCTGTCAAAGAACCCTCTAAGGATATCAGGAAATACCCCTTAATTTTGATTATAATTAAATCTTGTGACGGGGAATTTTTAAATATATAATTCGAGTCAGGTCAGAAATACTATCGACCATCGCTGGTATTCTCTAAACAAAATACGTTACACAGTCACGTGTATTTGAGCGATGTAAATAATTTCATTCACAAAGGTACACATCGAATTCTCAGACGGATTAAATTTGAATCATTGTTTACAATATCTCCTAATTGTTATATCTTTACTACTTAAATTGTCAGTCTCCAATTCCAAATATTTTGATTTGTGCATTTCAAGAGATATATTTTATCTCGTTACCATTATTTATAGTAGGTACTGTATGGTTGCACATATGTGAGATAATGAAAAATTAACAACATATGATTATCAATCTGTCTGAATCGATATGCTTTTGAACATTTTGATATCTGATCTGTGCAAAACTTTAAGATGTCAGTAACGTCATCAGACTTTGGACTTGTCAGTTACGTCATCAGACTTTGGACTTTTCAGTAACGTCATCAGACGTTGGACTTGTCAGTAACGTGATAAGACTTTGGACTTGTCAGTAACGTCATCAGACTTTGGACTTGTCAGTAACGTCATCAGACTTTGGACTTGTCAGTAACGTCATCAGACTTTGGACTTGTCAGTAACGTCATCAGACTTTGGACTTGTCAGTAACGTCATCAGACTTTGGACTTGTCAGTAACGTCATCAGACTTTGGACTTGTCAGTAACGTCATCAGACTTTGGACTTGAATCAGCTTAATAAATGTGTTTTGTCCGATTTACTGCCATTTTACTTTTATTGCCTCCTTCGATTCAGTTTAATGAAACACCATTCAATCCCAATTTTCCCCGACAGAATTTCCCTCAATGTTAATTTGGTAAAAGTTTCGAAGTTTATACAAAATATGTTTGGCAGTTCCATCCAAAATTCATGTGTGGTCCTTCTGAACATTTTTTTCTGTTCATTTCTATATTTATCTTGACACCTTGTGAATTGTTTTTTCGTTCGCAATTTTTTCGAGTTAGAGTTTTGTTCTCTCAAGGCTGACATCATCAGCATTCTCATTTCAAAAACATCTCGATCTTTTTATTCTCTTTTGAAAGATGGGAGAGTGGATGTAACCAAGCTAAAGCAAGAACTCATAAGAGTAAACGAGGAGGCAACTCGGAATATCTCCATATCTCCTCTACAAGAGGGAGATGATAAAGTGCCTATTGAACTTTTGTATGCTTCAGTTGTCATCAGAGAGGATCCCAAATATGCAGAAAGAGAAAATTCTTTTCAAACAAGGAGAGAAGTGACAAACCCAGATGACATATTTAAAAAGGAGGTGAAATAACCAAGACTATATACTTGTTATGCGATGCTGCTCACGGGAAAACAACCTATTGTTTATGGTTGGCAAAGAAATGGTGTAATGCACAACAAAGGAAATCTAAAGAAATCAAAGTTCTTGGTATGTGGGGAAAAGCTCTATTGAAGTTTGACTTTGTTTTTCTATTGAAATTTCGATATGTTAACGCAAACAGAGCCTCTGTTATAGATATGATATGCCAGGATACATTAAGTAGGGTAAAAGACTGCCATGACACAGTGCGCCATGTTTTATCATCTGACAAATACAGAAGTCTTATAATCATGGATGGCCTGGACGAGTGGAACCCAAACGAGGAATCCAGAAAACAACTGACGTGTAAATCAATGCCAAACACATGTGTCTCAAGCACTGTATCATGCTTCTTCACCATGAGACCATGGGTGTTTGCATCAATATCAAAAATGGTGAAAATGAGTGACAAAGTAATTGAAATCCATGGCCTTAGTGAGAATGGAGTAGAAAAAGTCGTTGACAATGTACTGTTGAATCATTATAGATTAAAAGAGGACATTGAAAAGTTTAAATCAACAAAAGAAAATATAGCAAAATATTTGTATATGAAAAATGTCAAATCATTCATGAAAATCCCTTTGTTAGCTGTAGTTTGTGTACAGATATGGTATAAGGAAAAACAATTAGGGGACAGTATGACAAGCTTCTATGCTTCCATGCTTGATATGTTGATAGAGAGAGCAAGTGAGAAGTATAAACATCAAATACTACAAAACAACGACAACACAGCTAATTGTGAATTATCCGAACATTTGTCAGAATATGAAAATATACAAAATTGCATATATGTCTTGTTGAAGATAGGAAAAGTAGCATATGAAGGTCTGATATCTAATGAGACAAACCTAGTATTTCAGAAAAGAAAGTTAGAGAAAGAAATAGGTGTGAAAGAACTACAGTTTGCACTAGATGTTGGATTGATCAGCCAGAAGGAAGCGCCCAGCCTTTTAACAAAGAATGTAAGTCTTCACTTCTTTCATAAATCTATACAAGAGTTCCTGGCTGTAATTTATATTGTAACAAAGAAAGAGGTAGGTGAATCTTTCTGTAAACATTTGTCTAGTGTCACGATCATCATGGAGTTATCTAATGTTATTATGTTTATATGTGGAATGTGTCCTTCCCTGGGTAGTGTTATATCACATCATGTTGTAAGTATAACAGACAGTGTCACCGAGATTTGTGAATACAGAGAATCATCTACTAGCCTATTTTACAGCATTAGAGCAAAGGAGCTGTACAAACTACAGATAAATTGGTATAAGGAACTACAGGACAGAGAGTCAGACGACGGATTGACATTCCATGTATCAGATGTTCATCTACATGTATTTCACAGTTCTATTGAAACAATCAGAGTGAGCAAGAGATTTCTTTCCCATCAACGTGTAGTAGATATAAGGTCACTTTACTTAGAGTATGTACCTACTAACGGAGAGTGTGGTATAACAAACACAGAATTAAAAAACTTTCTAAGTAACGAACATACCACAAGGTCATTAGTGAAGGTCTGTATCTATGATAATGGCACTGACAGGTCTGTACCTCCGCTATGTATACCATCACTGAGATATTTACAACTACATAATGTAAAGATAAACAACACTCACCTTGATAGTAATGCTTGTCACCAGCTACTGACGCACATGTCAGCATTACGGACGTTATGGCTGCATAATGTTATCCTAGGTGACAGGGGACTAAATCTCTCTGACATGACATCACTACAGACGTTAAACCTAGCAGGAGTGAACCTACGTGATAGAGGACTGAATCTGTCTCAGATGACGTCACTACAGGAGTTGGTGCTAATAGATGTGACCCTGGATGATAGAGAACTGAATCTGTCTGACATGACATTACTTCGTGAGTTACGGCTGTGCCATGTGAACAATGGTGATATGCGACTGGATATATCCCACATGACATCACTATGTCAGTTGAACCTCTCCCGTGTGATTCTGGAAGGCAGAGGACTGGATCTATCATGTATGACATCACTACGCAAGTTAACCCTGAATACGGTGAAAATGTGTGATAGAAGACTGGATCTGTCTGGCATGACATCACTACTTGAGTTAGAGCTGGACAATGTTGACCTGAGTGATGGAGGACTGGATCTCTCCGACATGACATCACTACAGGTGTTAAAGCTGAGTTTGGTGACTCTGGGTGTCAAGGGACTGCAATTGTATGAAACGACATCATTTCGTGAGTTCCATCGCTTATCCACGAACCTGGATTACAATGGACCGCTTCCGTCTGCTAACTTATTCACGAACCTGGGTTACAATGGACCGCTTCCGTCTGCTAACGTATTCACGAACCTGGGTTACAATGGACCGCTTCCGTCTGCTAACATGGCACATATAAGGGAAGTAACATTAAAATCTTTAAATATGTCTGCAGTACAATGGCATCAGTTTACACAGTCTGTACTAAACATACGACATAAATTTAATGTTAAACTAGTAAAGACAAATATTGATGATGAATCCAGGACAATGATTCGGTCGTCTCCTGAATTCAATGTAACACAGGATGGTATAGTTAAGGATTTTCTAGGTAGTAATGAGAATCGTTTTTTCTTCACAAGAGTCTGACCAATTTCACATGTTCACACATGATGATGCTGGAAATGAAATACTATACACAATATTATAGACAAAATCAAACACGATATGGTAAGTGGCAACAATCTTATATCATTATCATGATATCATACTCTACATATATCATATAATGCATAATGGATGATATATCTAGTAAGAATGATTACGAGATGAGAATTGGGAAGGCAGTTAAAGTCCCAAAAAATTAATGAGTCAGATTGAAAAAAAACAGGCAAGTTATTCAAAAACATCCCACATTCATATAATAAATATACTCTATTGTCATCCCAGATACATTGGTGTATTGCCATAGAAGATCCAGGTTCGTATTGTATGTGAGATTGCTATTGTAGATCGCAAATATCTTATCTGTTTTCATGATAACCTTCATATGCTACTTTTTATTCCTTATTTTCGAAAACAGAGTTACTTCCGATTTGGGACGGTACCTGACGTAGACTAATCGTGACGTCATCAAATGACGGTACAAAATCGTCCTCATCATACCATTTTCATGAAGTCATAATGGTTTTACGTCAGATACCGTCTGAAATGGGAACAAGAGCCCCAGGGGGCACAACGCTCACCTCATACCCATGCACGCTCTAATTGACATACTGACATTGAATACTGATAGTGCCAGTACCAGGATTTTAGCCCACAACCTTTCTAACAAGATTTTTGCCGGATGCAGACAAGTTTTTTTTCAGACAACCTTTAAAAGTACAAACAAGAGAAAATAGTCACATTTCAAAACAACAACTTTTTTACTGATTTGAAAAGATGGATTATGCGATCCAAAGTCATATGCCCTATCACTAACCATTCAAAAGTTATGCCCAATGTTAAAGTTTTTGAAAAGTAGGTCAAAGGTCAAGGTCAAGGTCACGAGGTCAAAAATTTTGGTATCAATGGAAAGGTATTGTCACAAGGAATACACATGTGAAATATGAAAGCTCTATCACCTTCCTATCAAAAGTTATGCCCAATGTAAAGTTTTTCGGACAAACAGACAGACGGACAGGCCAAAAACTATATGCCCCCGTATCTTTGATTCCGGAAGCATAAAAAACAAAGACTTTTCGGTTTTGCCTTTATTCATATTAAATTATACAGAAATCTATGAATGAGAGCTTTTGAATAGTATTGATTTCATCTTAATATATGTAACGTGCAGTCAAAATCGTGTTAATCCAATTAACACAGACAAGTTGTTAGCGGACAATATTAATTCAAGTGAGTTGTGCAGAAATTGAGCCAATTTATTTTCCAAACAGCAGTGTACGGTGTATCAAACCTCATGACCCAGTGAAGCCACTTGGACAAATTATTTTCGGTAAATATGCTGAAATGCGGCGCTTGGAAATGTTTTTTTAGCAAATCAATAGTCGTGATGAATTTAACTTCGAACTTGATCTTGTCTTTTATGCAATCTACAGATAGGTTTGAAAATATGCAAAATTCGGAACATTTTCGATGAGGACGCAGAGTTCCTGTAAAAAAAGTGAAATTTGTGAAAAAAAGGACATGCATGACCCCCCCCCCCTTTTTTCTGTACATTTTTATGCGTGCCAAAGATTCGCAATCAAAAAAGACCAATTTTACAGACTTCCGGGTATTTCAAGTCAGTCAAAATTTTTAGTGTGCACCTTTTTATTTCCTGTAGTTACCCCTACTAAAGGGGCAAGGAGGTATTGAACCAATCAAATCTGTAACACAAGATATATGGCGACTATGTTTACCGTAGATACAGAAATAAAACAGAGAAAATAATCATTAAATAGGGAAATTGTTCTGAAATATGCATGTATGAAAGAAAAGCAATCCAAGGAATGCTTGTGTCGCCTGCGTAGCGGATTTTTTTTTTATTGAAATTAGGTCAAATATCAAGGGCAAGGTCACTAGGTTAAAAATTATGGAATGAAAGGTCTTTTCATAAGGAATACTAATGTGAAATATCAAAGCCCTATCAATTACCACTCAAAAGATATAGCAAATCATAGATTTGTTGAAAAGTAGGTCAAATATATAGGGCAAGTGCACGAGGTAAAACATAGGTAATCACAGATTACGAAGCTCACCTCGTGACAGCAAAATTCAATTCAAACATATTTCTTAGTACATGTATATTGGCTTTTAAAGGCAAAACCACTCAAGCAGAAAAAGTAGGTCAAGGTCATTTTATGAAAGTTTGATCAAAGATACATCCAATATGCAAGTTTGGTACATGTAGCAGTTATACTTTGCTCAATATTGGCTTTTAAAGGCATAATCACTCAAGCGGAAAAAGTAGGTCAAGGTCATCTTATGGAAGTTAAATCAAAGATACATCTAATATGCAAGTTTGGAACATCTAGCTCTTATACTTTGCTCAATATTGGCTTTTAAAGGCAAAATCACTCAAGCGGAAAAAGTAGGTCCAGGTCATTTTATGAAAGTTTGATCAAAGATACATCCAATATGCAAGTTTGGTACATGTAGCACTTATACTCTGCTCAATATTGGCTTTTAAAAGCGAAATCACTCAAGTGAAAAAAGTAGGTCAGATGCTGCATCCGATGCATGGGTCCATCTCGGCATCCAAAGATGAATCACTTGTGCAAGTTTGGTTACTGTAGCATCAGTACTTTGTCAGATACTGAGCTACCCCAAACTTCTTAACCAAGTCACTCAAGCGGAAAATGTAGGTCAGATGCTGCATCCGATGCATGGGTTTACCTCAGCATCCAAAAATGAATCACTTGTGCCAGTTTGGTTACTGTAGCGTCAGTACTTTGTCAGATACTGAGCTACCCCAAACTTCTTAACCGGACGCGGACGCGTGGGGTTATAGCATAAGCTCACTCAACTTCGTCGAGGTGAGCTAAAAATGATGGTATGTGAAGAAAGGTCTTGTCACATGGAATGCACATGTGAAATATCAAAGCCTATCACTCAGCAATCAAAAGAAATAGCCAATCTAAGATTTTTTGAAAAGTGGGTCAAATGTCTAGGTCTTGGTCATGAGGTCAAAAGTTATGATATGTGTAGAAAGGCCTTGTCACAAGAAGGAATACACATATGAAATATCAAAGCTCTATCACTTACCAATCAAAAGATATAGCAAATCTTAATTATTTTGAAAAGTAGGTCAAATATCTAGGTCAAGGTCATGAGGTCAAAATTATGGTATGTGTAGAAAGGTATTGTCAAAAGGAATACACAAGAGAAATATCAAAGCCCTATCACTTGCCAATCAAAAGATATAGCCAATCTTAGTTTTTTTTTTAAAGTAGGTCAAATATCTAGGTCAAGGTCAAAAGATTAAAAAATATAGTATGTGAAAAAAGGGCTTGCCACAAGAAATACACATGTGAAATATCAAAGCCCTATCACTTACCAATCAAAAGATATAGCCAATCTTAGATTTTTTGAAAAGTAGGTCAAATATCTAGGTCAAGGCCACGAGGTCAAAAAATATGGTTTGCGTAGAAAGGTCTTGTCACAAAGATTACACATGTGAAATATCAAAGCCCTATCACTTGCCAATCAAGAGATATAGCCAATATTAGATTTTTAGAAAAGTAGGTCAAATATCTAGATCAAGGTCACAAGGTCAAACATTATATGTGTAGAAAGGTCTAATCACAAGGAATACACATGTGAAATATCAAAGCCCTATCACTAATCAATCAAGAGATATAGCCAATATTAGATTTTTAGAAAAGTAGGTCAAATATCTAGGTCAAGGTCACAAGGTCAAAAATTATGATATGTGTATAAAGGTCTTGTCACAAGGAATACACATATGAAATATCAAAGCCCTATCACTAACCAATCAAAAGTTATGGGGTGTGACACCCAAGTGTGACAGACAGACAGACAGACGGAGGGACGGATGGACGGACAGACGAACAACAGACAAAGTGATCCCTAAGTGTCGCTGTGCTTCGCAGGCGACACAAAAAGTCAACATCTTAAAAATAAATTCAGCGTATATTTGATAGCGTATGTGGCCAAGTTAATTCGAAGTATGAAAATAAGTACACAAAGCCAAACTAGCTATAGCTTGTCTTATTTAAAAAATCATTAAAAATCTAAAAGTTGATATTTTGACAAAATTCTTTCACAGTTTCATTTCTAGCGATAAATATAAAAATAAAAAGAGAAAAAAAACTGAAAAAAGGGGAAAAAATTGTTGGGGTCCCGCCGGGGTTTGAAGCTACTCCCCATGGGTCCATTTGGCATGGAAAACATACATTATACCTATGTACAATCTTAAAAATATTCCTTAAAAATCCAAAAGTGGATATCTTGACAAAATTCTTTCACTTGTAGGGTACCATGCATGAGTACCTCATACCTACAAATTGTCATGACAATCTGAAGAGTGGTTATAGAAAAGAAGCAGAAAATGTATGAAAATCAACCCTCCCCCCCCTTCCTTTCTACATGAGAAAAAAAAATCATAAAAAATCAAAAAAATAAATTTTAAGCATAAAATACATATCAAAGCATTAAGTAAGTTAAATATGATAAATATGTAGTAAATGAGTGTGTAAAATCATACACTTATTGAGTTATTTAAAGAAATAGTGCAAAATGTGCATTTCTGACAAAGTCCGAAAAGACGTCAAAAACGCGTCAAAAATTTGACTTCGAAGTGGAACCAAAAATAACAACACTTCTTAAGACATCTCTCTAGATCATCCTGCTTTCGGTTTGTCGATACATGCTTCGGTTCTGAAGAAGAAGTTTGTCAAGGGAGGGTACCCCCCCGTGACCTACTTTTGGCTGTGGTGGCGCCACCTGTTGACAGATCCGGACGAAAAACAACAACACTTGTAGGGGACCATGAGTACTTCATACCTACCAAGTTTCATCAAAATCCCTTCAGCCGTTCTGGAGAAGAAGTTTAAAATGTGAAAAGTTTACGACGACGGACGACGACGGACGACGACGACGACGACGACGGACGATGGACGACGGACGCAACACTATGACAATAGCTCACTTGAGCCAATGGCTCAGGTGAGCTAAAAAAGCTCTGTATGCCACAAAGACTCAATAACAGAGAATTCTTGATAGAAAAATATAAAAATATGCAATAAGTTTTTTGAAGCCCCCTTAGAACTTTCTGACATCTCTTAAGAGTCTTCTCCTTAATAACCATGAGCAAGCAGTTTGTTGGCGGGCTTCTTTTGCCCTCACCATAAGGTTCTCGTACTTAGAACATGCTCTTGCATTGCGTATTATTAGTGAAATGAAAAAGTCAAAGGATCAAACTCCAAATACGACGCCAAAACATTTAACGAAAATTCAACAAGACCAAACGACAATCGGCGCCGACTTAGGACGGCCATCTGCCACATTAGTATATTGTGTGATGTACCGGATTACAACAAAGACACCAGCACTCAGGCTATGACATTAGCCCTGCAGAAATTTGTCATGGCTCGCTGAAAAATGACTTTAAGGTCCGAAATCCCTTCCTTGGTATAGCTTTCTCCTCTGGTCTTTATCCTGTCCTCTTCTATGAGAATTTTGAACTGTTGCTCTTTCCGAAATTGGCGCTTCATTACCAAGACCAAAGGTAATAAATAGGAAGTTGTACATCAACATGATCGAGGTGTAATATCAATGTCATAGTACACTATATGTGACAAACCTTTTCTGGACTAAAACTACTTTGTCACAGAATGGATTCAAAATATATTTCAAAGAAGTGTTGCTTAGAACTATGGATGAGCAATGACCTTGATACATGGTTGTAGGTAAAAAGTCTAGAAAACATTACATGGATTACCAAGGTTCTTCACAGATTTGTGCGTAAGAACTCAAAGATGTGTCATAACCTTGAACAAGGTCAGATGTAAAGGTAACAAAGAATACAATATCTGTATGAACAGGTGTAGATCCTTCTTTATTCTTAATTTTCGTGAATTTCAATGTTATACATGCATAACAATGAAACAAGTTCACATGTCGAGGTCACAGAGTAATACATAAGTATGACCCGGGCCATTCCAGACATCATCTGGGGAATTCTGTTTCTCCAACTTGAGACTGAGAAATAAGAAGTCTCAAATTTTCCTGGGGTGTGATAAATTGACCTAACCCTCTGACGGTATAGATCTCTCCCTCTGAAGTCATAGATCTCATCCTCTGACGTCAAAGATCTCACTCTCTGACGTCATAGATCCTACCCTCTGACGTCATCGCTACCAAAGATACGTTATGGAAGAAAGACAACAAATTGGTGATTATGACATACGCTATAGGGTGTTTTTCCTATTAGATGACTTGGGAGAAAAACAATCAAACACCACCATGAGGGAGGGATGGCTAATTCTCAACCCTCGTTTAAAAATTTGTACACTCGGTTTGAGAAATCGCCATCCCTCCCTTAAGCTGGTATAAGATTATGTTTTATTCCTCTTTACGAATTGCAATGCAATTTTAAAGATTTATTGTTACTTCTTCATTAGTAGACATGCAACCACATGCTGACAAAATACTGCCCCTATTAGGAAAAAAACCCGGCATATCACAGCTTCTTACAGTGTAATAATGAGACAAGGTCAAATGTCAAGGTCACAGAGTAAACTCAGTTATACATTTGTATGACCTGGTCTTGTCCAGGCATTATTCGGGCATTTGTCTTAATTAGGAAATGACTGCATATCACAACATCTTAACACTACAGTAAACTACAAATTAACATGTAACAAATTTAATATTTTTCAGTGTATATCACATTATCACAATATAGCATTATGGTATAACAGTCTGTCTGAATGTGTATAGTCCTCATTGACAAGAGAAAAGTCTTGTTGTTTCACCGCGTCATCGCACTGCTGTGAGTCCTGATTGGGTAGACCAAGGCACAAGTCTTTCTCAAACCATCGCTTGGTAGTGTATATATCTGTGGGTCTCATACCACAACCTACAGCATGGTCAAAAAGTAAGGCATCTAAAAATAAACACACATATATCATGATGAAAAAGCAATTTTATCTTACAGTGTGGACCAAAATCAAGGTAACTGAAAATGAAATGTATGTTATGATGGAATAGGGATATAATCTAGCAACCTACAGTGAAGTCTCAAAGTAGGGCACATAAAAATGGACGAATATCAGGATGAAATAGGAATGTCATCTTTTAACCTTCAGCGTGGTTCAAAAGTTAGGCACTTGAAAATGAACGTATATGAATGTCATCTAAAAACCTTCAGTGTGGTCCAAAAGTAAGGCACACGAAAATCAACATAAAGGAATGTCATCTAAGAACACAAAATCATAGTCCAAAGTAAGACACTTACAAATGAACCTTATACCTTACTGAAATAGGAATGTTATCTAGCAACCTACAGTGTGGTCCAAAAGTAGGGCATCTAAGGGACGTATATCATGATTAAGGTCATATACTATTTATTCAGTTTTAGGATAGATATTCTTTAAATTTGAATCCGATTCATCGTATTGTATATAAAAGTGATAAGTAGTGACACTTGATTGAAACATTGAAGTTCTGAGTACTTCCCAAATAGACTCATGCAGACATTTTCCATTCCCAACTATGGCAAAATCAAAATTATATTCAATAACTTTGTTCTTGTCGTATGATTTTCCTTCATGTTTGGAATACAATAAATTGGATATTCTACTTATTGAATGAAGCGAAGAAATTAAAACCTTTCAGTACATACCTTTCTGTAAATAACATAAAAACTTTTCTTTCAAAATATTTTCAAAGAACTTTATAATGGAAATCGGAGTTATCTTTCTTTGTGCGTCAGAAAAACAGAATACTCTTCGATGTGAAGATTAAAAATTTTGGGTGCCGGATATGTCCTTAAATAGGACTGACATATAACAACCTACATTGTGATCCAAAAGTAAGATACCTGAAATTTGAGGCATATCACGATAAAATATGAATGTCTTCTAGCAACCTACAGCATGGTCGAAAAATTAGGTACCTGTGAAAAAGGAGGGTATTTCTGACAAGACTCGGTTGCAGCACCAACGGCAACACACCAAACATCCCAAGTGAAATCACAAAGAAGACACATACAGCAAGAGACAAGGAACAGCAGATGAGAAATCAAACATCGAACACAAATAACTACACATAAAGCAACGAGACCCACGGGCAATGGGTGCAAACTTAAGGAAGGCTATCAGCCACTTTAAAGCGGTTTTGGTTATCCTGGATACAGTAGCTTACTTGCAAGCCGTTTGGCTCTAACGATGAAATCTTCACATTTTGAAAATGCCCTGGCGTACCCTATCAGATGAGAAACAAAAAGGCAAGAGAAGACGGAATGTTGCTACTCATTAAAGGAAAGTTGGTAAACATCACGTTTGTCATACAGTGAGGTGTTCAAATGGCCATTTGCGTCGAAAAATAAAACTATATACTCTTCAAAAGAAGAAACGTATATAACAATATTATAAATTATCATGGGCACCTGGTCTCACTCCCACATCGGGAGTTCGCTTCTTTTCATGTGGTGGAGGTTTTTGTTTATTTGCTTTGGTTCCTGTTTTATCCAGATTTTGTATGCCTTCGGTTTCCGATTTTCTGAATTATCGATTTTGTGCTGTATACAGGGATATGGTCATTATCCATATTTGTCATTCAATATGCACAAGCTATTGATTATGTGACCATATTTGTTTGCAATAATGATGGTATAGAGATAGAACAAACAAGTTTAGGGCTAAAGTAAGATTTTTTGATTATCATAAAATCTCTTCGGGATAAAACATGAACTTTTGAATTTTCGACTTTTTATGTTTTATGCATTTTCTATGTTTATGAGGAATTTGAATTTTCCCCAAGTCACAGTTTGTTGATGCCCATAAAAAATTTGGACTTTAATTTCCTCGGGTCACTTCCGCTTTAAAGCAATGCATGCGTACAGTATCCGATGCCATGCGTTTAAGCACTGCGACACGATCGAATGACTCCCGTTTGTAAGTGAGTAATGCTCTATGAAGTTCAACGATCATAAAATCAAATTTAGATGCTTTTTTCTACTTACGAAGCAAATTTCTCTCGACAAAACTGATTCCCAAATTCATGGAATGTGGAGAACTTTCGATGACGTCATAAAATAAAATTTCTTCATGCGTCCTGATATCGCCATTATCAGATTGTTGCAGTTTCGTATGCTGCATCAATTTACCAAAGAATCAAACGATTTTAAAATGATATGGAAAACGAGCGCATACGGATCTCTAAAAAATGATTTGGCATCCAAAAAACATGGAGGGCATATTTCTTTAGTCATTTTAATTAGTTAAAGAATATCCTGACGATAATCTCAACAGCACTCACAATAGAGCACAAAATTGAGCATCGACGGACCCCTAGCAAGCAAGAGGTGGGACCAGGTGCCCGGGAGGTGTAAACGTCCCCTGTTGGCTAGCCGCACCCGCCGTCGATGTTCATGCAAGAAAAATGAAGATATATAAACTGCATGCACTGTCTGAGGTTATGTCTATATAAAAAGTACTGCGGCGATCATATCAGGGAAAATATTCAAAACACTTACTGTCAAACCCTTCGCGGGGAACTTTTTTAAGGAGCTCCATACGGCAAAGGGTTTAAGTAACATTTAAAAACACTAAAGAGGTACCCGTTGAAAGCTTGGGGTCAGAAAATACCATTATTTACATTTTGTTTCATTTTGTCTAATAATATGATAAATGTGATTCTTTCATATGTGAACTAAGGATGAAATGAACACATACTATGCGTTACTTTTTTGATGAGTATATTCAAGAAAGGAGGGGATCTCTAACAACACCAGGTTGCAGCACAAACAGAAAAACACCAAATGCAAAAACACAAAGCAGACACGCACAGAATAAGACAATATTGGTACAATGATACAGGTATCACAAATCACATAGAAACATCAAACAAATTACTGCACATTAACCAACGAGACGAATGTCAATCGGTTCCGACCTAGGACGGCAATCTGCACGTCAGCAGACGGTGTGGTTATCCGGGATTGCGTGCACACAACCCTCCCACTTTTCCGATCACCAAGAGGTCTCGAAGAGCGTATAATTGTGGTGTAAACCAACCTCCTCACTATCAGATAACCACACACAAACAAGACCGCAAAACGCAGGGGCCCAAGCAAAATAGATGAATATGTCAATGGCTATAAAAAGAGTACTTACGTAAAACATTCCGTGCTCGTCCGGCTGTAGCGAGCTCATGCATGTTATCACCCGAGGAGTCTGACTGACATTCAGATAGTGTTAAAGGTCTTCAAATTCAATAGCATCATTTAAGACCTGATAAATTTACAGCATGGAGCAGACATGTACGTTTCAACGTTTCACACCTGTCCTACAGTCTTGTACCAGCACATTCTTAAAATTTGCACTCACTGTACAAGACTGTAGGACAGGTAATTGAGGCCCTGTCTTCGCTAAAGAGGTTTTGACAGGGCCCGTCATGGAGTGCCGTCGCCACAATCAGTCAGAGTGCAAGTTTCAAGAATGTGCTGGTACGAGACTGTAGATTTGTCAAGTACTAAGCCTAGTGTCCGTCTAGTGACATTGGGATCATATCCACGGTATATAAGGCGCTTGAGGATTCTGACGCATTTTCGTCGGTTATTCTGTCTACCTTTGATCCTTCTTATTTTGTTAATTACGTTACCATAATGCAGATTGTGAAATACATACCCAAAGTAATTTACTCTGTTGATTGTTTTGGTCCGAATTTCAAAAGAAGTTTAAAATGATTTCTGTAAATTGCCAGAAGTCGTAACAAAATTATGAGAGTGAAAATCTTCGTAAGTTGTAAATTTCTACTTTGAAAATCCAAAACATCAGTACAAGCTCTAGCATACAGGATGAGCTGTAAAATGTAGATACCGCTTTACGGTAATCTAGGAACATCATCGTCTAGCCATGGAAAAGAGGTAGGGCCACGAAGCCCCTAAAAGGGCCCTGCAATTTTCCTTAAAATTAAACGTAATGAGAAATTCTTAATATATCACCACATAAAATATAATGTTTGCCGCTCTAAATGAAAGAACATATCACCGACCGAAGCACCATAGGAAGTTTATGACGTCATCAAGTGACGTCATTTTGTCTTTTTCATGGTCAAAAATGCTCGAAAATGTGTCTTCAATTGAGAATTTCGATGTGACCACAAGAGTCGATAAACATAAAAACTTTCATATCGAGGAGATATGATGATTTTTTTTTTATTTGTAAATTTTTCATGTTTCTCGATGCATGTGGCCAATGCTAATTTCAAAGAAACATGTAGGTTTTGCAGCAATTTCATGGAAAATTGGCGATTTAGAGGTTTTCAAAGGGCTTACATCTTCAGATGAATGCGTCTTTTACACATAATCAATACAAAATTGAAAAATGCAATGATCGCTGTGCGATATAAGTCCCCTACCGGCGGCATAAATTTATGACTTGCATCTCTGTTAATCAGTTCATCATCTGGAACAACAGCCAAGAAAAGTCTGGGAAACTGAATTCACGAAATTTGCTAAGTCCAAGGGTCATAACTCTTGTGAAAATTAGTCAATCAAAATTAAATCTGCATCACACTATAATGTATTCACATACAAAAAATCAGTTCATTATCTGCAATAACAGGAAAGAATAAGTCCGGAAAACTGCAAATTTCATGAAATTTGCCGAGTCCAAGGGCCATAACTCTTGTAAAAATAGGCCAATGGAAACCAAACTCAAACTTGGTCTGTATGAAATTGAGATGTATTCATTTACCAAAAATCAGTGCATTATTTGCAATAGAACCGAAGAAAAGTCCGGAAAACTGAAATTTTCATAAAATTTGCTAAGTCCAAGGGCCATAACTCTTGTAAAAATAGGTGAATCTAAAGCAAACTCAAACTTGATCTGAATCGCATTGACATATATCCACATACCAAAAATGAGTTCAATTTATCCAACAACAGCGGAAAAAAGTCCAGAAAACTGAAATTTTCATAAAATTTGCTAAGTCCAAGGGCCATAACTCTTGTAAATATAAGTCAATCAAAAGCAAACTCAAACTTGATCTGTATCACATTAAGATATATCCACATACCCAAAATGAGTTCAATATATGCAACAACTGCGGAAAAAAGTCCGGAAAACTGAAATTTTCATAAAATTTGCTATGTCCAAGGGCCATAACTCTTGTAAAATTAGGTCAATCGAAAGCAAACTCAAAGTTGATCTGTATCACATTGAGATATATCCACATACCAAAAATGAGTCCAATATATGCAACAACAGCGGAAAAAAGTCCGGAAAACTGAATTTTTCATGAAATTTCCTATGGCCAAGGGCCATAACTCTTGTAAAATTAGGTCAATCGAAAGCAAACTCAAACTTGATCTGTATCACATTGAGATATATCCACATACCAAAAATGAGTTCAATATATGCAACAACAGCGAAAAAAAGTCCGGAAAACTGAAAATGGGACAGACGGACATACGGACAGACAGACAGACCGAGAGGAAACTAAGAGTCCCCTTCGGCGTTGCCGGTTGGGGACTAATAACTACACGAATTGATAAATGCACTGATTCAACAACAGCGGAAAAAAGTCCGGAAAACTGAAATTTTCATAAAATTTGCTAAGTCCAAGGGCCATAACTCTTGTAAATATAGGTCAATCAAAAGCAAACTCAAACTTGATCTGTATCACATTGAGATATATCCACATACCCAAAATGAGTTCAATATATGCAACAACAGCGGAAAAAAGTCCGGAAAACTGAAATTTTCATAAAATTTGCTATGTCCAAGGGCCATAACTCTTGTAAAATTAGGTCAATCGAAAGCAAACTCGAACTTGATCTGTATCACATTGAGATATATCCACATATCAAAAATGAGTCCAATATATGCAACAACAGCGGAAAAAAGTCCGGAAAACTGAATTTTTCATAAAATTTGCTATGGCAAAGGGCCATAACTCTTGTACAATTAGGTCAATCGAAAGCAAATTCAAACTTGATCTGTATCACATTGAGATATATCCACATACCAAAAATGAGTTCAATATATGCAACAACAGCGAAAAAAAGTCCGGAAAACTGAAAATGGGAAAGACGGACAGACGGACAGACAGACAGACCGAGAGGAAACTAAGAGTCCCCTTCGGCGTTGCCGGTAGGGGACTAATTAAGAACTTTACAAAGTGTCAAATCACAAAAAAATATTCAATCAATTCAAATGTCAGGAAACGGCCGATTAAGGGGCTTCGTGGCCCTACCCCTTTACTATGTTGAATCCAAAATCATCTTTTTTGTCATACACACTTTTATGAATCTATTCATTTACAGTTTCGATATATAGGTCCAAAAACAGTGTTTCAGTGTTTGTAACATTTGCCTTTTTTAGGATTGTCGATAGTAAGAAAATTATCCAGGTACCTAGAAGAACCAATGGAACATTTCACATCATCATATTTTCTTTGATTTTGAAGATTTTTGATAAATTCTTTTTATACTTGTATAAAAATAAATCTGCAACAAGAGGCGCAAAATTAGTACACAAATGGATCCGTACAACTTGCTTGTAGAGATTCGAATTCTCTCCCAATCTAATATAGATATTGTCCAAGACGACGGAAAAGGCAATACACAGGTCACCACATGTCCATGCTTTGTATGATTTGTACTTTTGGCGGAAAAGAAACCCTTTGATTCAGATGTGCAAATTATAAGTTTTTACCTCTCGCTTAAAGCACAATTTGATGAGTTTTGACAATTGATCATCAATTTTGTCGTGAGGAAACGTGGTGTATATATTCTGAAAGTCGTATGAAGAAATCGTATTGGCTTGAACATTTCTAGATTTCATTGAGTTTCACATCCCCTGAATTTTAATAGAACAAAATAAGTTTTCATCATTCCTGCTTAGAACAGTTTCACAATATTTTGCTACGTGTTCCTTAATAGCCATGATTACTGACGTCAGATTTCTAGACAAAATTGTAGTTGAGCAGTTCCAAGAATTAGCAATGTATCGAAATTTGTGCGGAGACTTTTGAAGTTTGATATGCAGTATATTGTAGGAAGATCCAATTTAGAAAAAAAGGATGTTGAATGAAGAAATCTCACTGAGATGTTAGCTGAAAATGTAAGACAAAGGAGGGGATCACCAACAACACCAGGTTGCAGCACCCACAGCAAAACCCCAAAACACCCAATGCAAAAAACACAGAGCAGACAAGCACAGAAAGAGACACAAAAGGGACAAGGAACACCAACGCACATCACAGAAACATCAAAAACAAAGGACTACACATAAACCAACGAGACCAATTAAGACGGCCATCGGCCACGGGAAAAGCAGAAGGTGCGGTTATCCTGGTTTACGTGCGCACAACCCTCCCACCTTTCCAATTACCCAGAGGTCTCGAAGAACGTACAATTGTGATGTTAAACAACCTCCTCACTGTCAGATGACCACACACACAGACCGCAAAAGGCAGGGGCCCAAGCAACACAGATGAATATATAAATGGATCTCGAAGAGGGCGTACGTAATACAATCCATGCTCATGTATGTTATCACCCGAGGAGTCCGACTGACACTCAGAGAGGACAGGTGGTCGGGCCCTGTCTTCTCTAAAGAGGTTTGGACATGGCCCGTCAATGAGTCCCGCGTCACAGTCATTCAGAGTGCAAGTTTTAAGAATGCGCTGGTAAAGACTTAGATTGGTCAAGTACTAATCCTAGTGTCCGTCTAGTGACATAGGATCATATCCACGGTATAAAAGGCGTTTGATGATTTTGACGCATTTGCGATAGTTATGTTGTCTACCTTTGATCCTTCGTATCTTGTTAATTATGTCACCATGAAATACAGGTTGTGAAATACCCAAAGTAATATACTCTGTTGCCTGTATTGGTCTGAATTTCAAAAGAAGTTGACAATATTTTTTTGTAAAATTTCCAAAACTTTACTTTACTAGTTAGTGAAAGCGAAAACCTTGTCCTCAAAGTTTCTTGGTAATTTGTAAATTTCTACTATGAAAATCCAAAGCATCAGTGCATGCTCTAACATACCGGATGAGCCGTAAACATGAAGATACCATTGGACGGTAATCTAGGAACATCACCGTCAAGCTAGGGGAAATTTACTATGTTAACGGAATATCACACGCGTTTCAGTAGCCTCCCTTAGACGAGAAGTTTAAAGAAATCCCAACGCTGAAGATTTCCGATTTTCGTAACTTAAAATTTCTTCATGTTCAGTCCTTGTAATAAACACTTTTATTAAATTGGTATTTCGATCTAGTGGTACTCTAGTTTGACATGCGGGAGGACCTTGGTTCGATTCTGCATTAGAGGTGTAAGTTCAGTTTTCAATAGAATGTAGGCACCAACGTTTCTTTTCATCGCAAAGTAATAGTAAGCCTAGAGTGACAAACAATATTCGAATTATTACTGGTATCACAGCTCACTTTGAACTTATTTGAAAATTTTGTTTTGACTTTATATGTCATATCTATTCAGAAATACTTATATCTATCAGGATTTTTTGAAAAGTGTTTGAATGTAGAGAAACTTTATCTTTCACACTATTCATATAAATGTATCCTTATGCATATGTTCATATCATTTCACAAACTTTGATATACATATAACATATTGTAATCATTGTAATTACTGGAATGCTGATGTGATATTTTACAAAAGTTAGAAAAATATTTATGCCTGTAAAGTGTTTGAATGTAGAGAAACTTATAATATATTTTACCCACATCGTGATATCATTACACATGTGCACACACTGTTGAATTATCTTAATATACACAAAATCGGTAACTGCGCCTGGCTGTAATCGAAGGACTCCGAAACATGTACTATGACTACACTCATCACAAAGCCGACGCCGTCGCTGATCTTCGACGAGAGCTGTTGGGAGAGGAGGTCGAGATCATCTCCGAGGAAATAATGAAGAAATCATATGTGAAGTTTCCTTTGAAAATCTTGGGCTGAAAAGAAAATATAGCCAAGAAATTAGCATTTCAATTACAACCAATGGATGCCTAAAAATCTTATCAGTTTAAAAATCTCAAAATTTTGGATGGCGATCTACTAATATTGTTTCTTACATCTGATTTATATTAGGAAATACGAATTATTCTTTTTTTTATGAAAAAAAATTGTTGTTAAATATGAAACGTGTGTTATCACCTTAAATCCCAAATCATCTCTTTTGTCACATACACTTGTATGAATCTCTCCATTAACAATTTTGATATTTAGGTCCAAAAATGGTATTTCTGAGTTTGTAGCGTTTGCCTTGTTAAGAATCAATTCTTGTGGATAAATAACATTTTTGTTCTTTTTTTTTCTACAAAAACAGGATTGTCGATAGTAAGAATATCATCCATGTACCTAGAAGAAACACTTCCCTTGCTTTTGATATAAGTATTAGCAGACGACAGGTCCGAAACTGAAGTTTATATATGATAACGTTTTCAAATGATCATGGTGTTGTAGGCTACTTCATCCGCAGGAGCGAAAACAAATTTTTCATGTAAATTACGTAATTTGGATTTGAAATATCTTTCAGATTAAGAACTTGGATTTGTAAAAAGATGTGGAGTTTTGTTGAAGTTAATCTTTTTGAATGTCAGTAATATCCAAAATGAGATTTTTCCAATCATTCTGTGAATGTGATTCGACTCCTTTTGATGTACACCATTGTTTGGTATAGTAATTTAAGGCTTCCTTTAGTACAACGCAACAGTTAATAAAATCTATCTTGGATTGGATTCTATACTTACTAATAGGTCCTTTTCGAGAAAACCTCGGAGCTGCCTGTCCTGGATTATTGAAAAGTCACCTGTAACAATATGGCCTGCTGGTTTATATAGGTACCGGAAACGTGCATGTGTGGTCCAAATTAAAGACGTTTAACAATTTTACCACTTGGTGGGTGCCACTGCTGGTAGACCAGGAGTCCCTGAGGGCACATGAAGCCAAGTTCGACCGATTTAGGTAGGTCGTTTTTTCAAACGCATTCGAAAATTTATGCTTTCAATTTTTTTCTCAAATTTCTAAAACCTGAGTCCTGTAGCATCATATCCCATATCTACATCTTTCGGTATATTTTGGACATGATTTTAACAGATTTTGGCCCTATTTCATTGTTTTTGATTGAGGATCACTGACGAGGGTTAAATACCCGAAACATGTCTGGTCCACGTTGTTAATTTATCTGCTTTTATGTCTCTTTCCGTGAGACCTATGCTTCCGTTTAGTGCTTGGGTGGATTGAAAATACATTTGACAGTAAGTGTTTTCAATATTTTCCCTGACATTGTCACCATAGCACTTTCTATATAGACATAACCTAAGGCAGTGCATATTTTATATATTGTTTTCGTGCGTGAACATCGACGGCTGTTGCGGCTAGCAAACAGGAAATGCTTACTCCTCCCGGGCACCTGGTCCCACCTCTAGCTTGCTAGGGGTCCGTCGATGCTTAATTTGTGCTCTGTTGTGAGTGCTGTTGTCGTCGGGATCTCCTTTAACTCATTTATATTTGTGGAGGCCGAAAAAATGTTTCCTTGTCCATAGGTTTCAATATACAGTTATCGCGCACTGTTCCGAAGGTGCAAAAAGTGTGTGCACCATTCTAAAGTTGAAGTCATCAAACTTTTAAAGTAGTTATATAACTTTATGAACCAGACCTTAGTACAATCAATACATCTAGACCTACAAAACATGTGAAAACCAGTGCAGTCATATTTACCGTTCAATCCTTAGTCGGTATCGCAACAATTAAAAATGGCAATCGAACGCATGCGTTCAATGGATGCAGTAGCCCAACTAGAGATGTCAAAACAGCATTGATCTCAAGACATGATATACATCATTTAATACTGAATTGAAAGAGAACATCAGTAGCTCTTTTCAAGAAAATTTATTTGAATGTTCAACATCGGGATTTTCAGATATATCCCGAAGAGTGTGAAGTACCCCACTACCGACATCAGGAGCCCAGGATGCGTGTTACTCGCTTCGCCTTCATATCTTATCGCTGTCAACTATATGGATCAATGACTAAAATTAATGTCCAGTTCTTTTCTTCAAATCCTTCCAAACTCATATAAACCCCAAAATTCCCAGTTTTTTTCATTAACTGTGCCTTCTACAAAATATTCAAGTCTCAACACTGAAAAATTTAAAAAAGGCGCTCTGGCCATTTCTTCGAATACGAAACAAATACTGTATATTGGAATCATAACTTTGATCGTTTAAAACAAGGGGATACGCAGTTTGAAGCTTGGTGAACCAGACAAGTTCAGCTTGTAGTCGACGTTTTTTAATTTCAGTTTTACTTTGATTTTTTGAGTTTTGGAAATGACTAAACCGGAGTAATAGTTTTATCCGAAAGGGAATGGTTGTACTTAACGAAGTGATTATAAAGGACATTTCTTTGTTTTTTGTGACGCGAGTTTCTTATCTGATACGAATGATTTAGGAAAGGAGATTTTAAGGCCTGACCTGTTTCTCCGACATGTCGGGCGCCATATCCCCTAGAGTTTCATGTAATAACAGAAATGATGCGATCAATCAATGTCATTTTCAATCTCGATATTAAAAGTATGTCCATTAACACTAGATTTAATTGTGGAATTGCAATTGATGAGCGAACACATTCCGCATCTTTTCCCATTGCACTTGCAAATGGTTTGTTCTTAAATGTAGAATGCTATGATGAAATGATCGAAGAAGGTGAATAAGATCCTGCATTAAATATACTACAACACAGTCAAGTTAGAATACGAATGGGAATTAAAACTCAAGTGCGAAGCGGATCTGTCGCTCTGTGTTGTTTCCTTGATCTCTAGTTCACGAGGACATATTTCATATATATGATCCTTAAAGTTCGGATTATTGATGGACAATACGTCGGGTAAAATTTAGTTGAGATGCGAGGTGCTTTCGCCCGGTCGAGAGCAATGTCCTGATGAAGTCAGCTTCGTATGAATATAATAGATCCGTAACTAGTGCTGCGCAATTCGTACCTATGGGAATTCTAGCTATTTGATGGATACAATTCATCCAAATCTCAACCATCCGGATTGTTTCGTCTTCGTTATCCTTTTTGTTTGAGTCAGAGTGTTCCTTCACGATATAAATAACCTCCTGCCCTAGGACAAGGTATTTTTATTTCCTGTTTCAATTTTTTACTTTTTCCAACAACAAATGTAGCGAATAATATTGGCAAGTCTCTTTTTGAGCTTTTGGTGTGGAATAAACAAATAATTCAGCATCCCATTTGGACATTATGTTGTCCTACTTCACTGATGGTCACATGAACGCCTCACTCTATGACAAACGTGACGACTTCAATTTCAGCATTACAAACTTTCCTTTTCTGAGTAGCTACATCCCTTCATCGCCTGCTTATGGCGTGTTCATACATGTATCTCAGTTGATACGCTATGCCAGAGCAAGTGCCAAATATACGGATTTTGTTCTGAGAGCTAAGCGTCTTTCAGATAAGCTTCTCAGTCTTCAGTCAGGGATACGTTTGTGGCCGACTAACACCGTCACTGAGGAAGTTCTACTGTCGATATGGGGAACTTGTCATACACTATGATGTCCAACTCTCCAGAATGATGGATGATATTCTGTCATAGACAATTTGTACCGTCCAACAAAAGATTATACTCTATACTCTATATCTTCCAAAAGTAACCTGATGGGACAATTCTATCGAATTGAAGCGACGGTTATTGCATCCTTGGCACCTGGTCTCATTTCCATATCGGTAATTCACTTCTTTGAATGTGGTGGAGGTTTTTGTTTGTTTGCTTTGGTTCTTGTTCTATCCTGATTTTGTATGCCTTCGGTTTGTGATTTTATGAATTGTCGATTTTGTACTGTATATGGGGATATGGTTATCATCCATATTTCTCATCGACACATGAAACAGATGACAAAACATAAACAGCGGATGACTTATGTGTAAAATGATCTGAAAGCTGAAATAAAAATGTAACATAAAATAGAATTTGAAAGTCTTGAGGATTTGTTTCGCAAATAACATCATTCTTCAGAACGTATGCCCGTTTTCCATCTGTTTGATTTGCATAATTGTAGAACGTGAATGAGCGTAATCGATGACACAGCTTCCATTCAGTGAAATGTGCCATGACGTACACATCGTTTTGACAAGTTTATTTTCACTGAAAAGAGAAAGAAATGGAACATTAAAAATAAATGATTTTAGATAAATAAAACAAAGATATCCGTGTCGTAAGAATGAGTTCATGCCCAATTTGACGACGTTCACCGGGTGGGGATGCGATTATTGAAGTATTACTGCTGCATTTCTATTGTAGTATGGATTCGTGGTCCCTCCACATTAATAGCGTCAAAGTGATGACAGTTGTGTTTAGAAACATGTTCGCGATATGTATGTTGCCCCCCTCCCCCCCCCCCAAAATAAAATAATAGGAAAATTTATAATGCAAGTTGTGAGTTAAAGTTGGAGAGTAAATGCAATTGATATTAGCATATGCTAGGACTGGGTCAATTTATATCGGTACGTATCGATATTGGTCATCGATACAAGTAACGATATTTTGCTTCGATACATTTAGATAAGATTTTGTAGCACAAAACATCCTTATTATGTCGAAATTCAAGTATTTTCGCGACAAAATATGTTTGATCATAGGTGATTTGTTCGTAAAAGGCAAATATGTTCTTAATTGGATCCATCATGCTTGCCTATATACTAGATATTCAAATTATCTTATGACTCGAAGTCTACGAAAAACAATGATTAAGGAATATCAAATCTATCTTTACACATTATCAAATTTATTTTCAAACACATCGGGTGTTTTGGTGTTTTGCTGTTGATGCTGCAACAGGGTCTTGTTGGAGATCTCCTCCCTTCTTGGAAGGTCGGCATTTAGATTATATTTTTGTCATTCTAATGTTAAACGTCTTTAAATTCAATAGCATCATTTAAAACCTGATAAATTTACAGCATGGACCAGACATGCACGTTTCGGGTACTAAACCCTCGTCAGTGATACTCAAATGATTCATTGAAACTTCAAAGTAATATCGACTCAATCTTAAGTTTTTATTACGGACACGTTTGAAAGCAAACAGACCCCACGTGTTTGTTTTCTCTAAAACACATTTCTGCAATTTCCGAGAAGGGTTTGTCAGTAAGGTCTGCCACCGAATGAAAAAAAGGATCAATCTGTGACTACATGCAAAATAGGGAGAAAAAAAGATAATTACACAAAAAAATCATTAATCAAATTATTAGGGTTTAGTTCCCGAAACGTGCATGTCTGGTCCTTGCTGTAAATTTATCAGGTCTTAAATGATGCTATTGAATTTGAAGAGTTTAACATTTGAGCTACTTGGTGAGTGTCACTGCTAGTGGACCAAGAGTCCCCGAGGGCACATGTAGCTAAGTTCGATCAACTTCGGTTGCATCTTTTCTGGGATTCATGATTGCCTTGTTACCTTATTCCCCTAGATATTTGATTGCTGAGCTGTCCTACTTCTATGGAAAACTTGTATATCTTTAATTCCAAACGATGGTACGTAAATTATTTGAACGAACTGCTCTACGTAAAATATTAGAACGAACTGCTCTACGTAAAGTATGAGAATGAACTGCCCTACGTAAAATATTAGAATGAACTGCTCTACGTAAAATATTAGAATGAACTGCTCTACGTGTAGTCGAATATTAATGTCTGACAATAAAGGTTGAAAGAAACGTCATTTAAACAGATGGATAAACAGAGAGCTCATCAGCGAAGTTAGAAATGTCTATCTTTATTACACTAAAATCTAAATGCAATGTTTAACATTCTTCAATTCATTGTTCATATTGTGAATCACTGATATGATCAAATATCTCATTCGAATGTGCATGTATTTGAGTATGAGTCCTTTATTGTGTCAGTATTGCCCATATGTCAATAATTAAGAATATTTTTTTTTATATTTAGGGACAACAAGCAAAAGCCTGTTTTGAAATATGTTTTTTTTTTGCTAATTGTTTCACTTATTAAAGAGGATTTGACGGTTTCCACTTGTTCAGAAATTTTACCATCGGATTTGAAAGTCTTTTGTTTTTGTTCGTTATTCAAAACAACCCATGTGCAGAACGATATTTTGATGATATGTTTGTTAATAACCGTTCTTATTTCATTTACATTTTCTTTTCTGTATGATTAATATCATTTTAAATACGTTCTGCATTTTAGCTGCTCTTTTCCATCTCCCAGTTACTTTAAAGTAATTCAGAACAAAACAATAAAGTAATCACTTTACCAATACATGTCTTTGCATGAATATGGTGCATTGTAAATTGACATAGACTTTAAAGATAGGCATCTTGAAGTACAACCTATTGCCCTTTGATTACAGTTTGTTGTTAGATCTTGACATGAATCCAACAATCGGATCTTTGTGCTATCGCGAATAACTTGAGAGACTCTCATATTCCCACACACTGATTGATTTAAGCTACGACTGTCATGAATTAAAATGAAATTTTGAAATATTGCCGTGCAATAATTTATTTACTTAACGTAACATGGAACACTGAAGTATCGGAAAGCCCTACCATGGGAAATATGTAAGTAAACTCAGTTTATAATCTGTCTTAGAATTGTCGTTGCTAAGCTAAGATCAGAACTGATAAAGTCTATGAAATGTTTCTACTCTATTTAAAAGCAAGACTAACTAGACGATAGTTTGGTTTATATTTAAGAGAACAACAGCAGAAAAAAAAGAGGATATCTTCGCAAAGGCTAGGTTGCAAATGACAAATATGGACAATGACCATATCTCTGTATACAGCACAAAATCGATAATTCAGAAAATCGTAAACCGAAGGCATACAAAATCAGGATAAAACAGGAACCAAAGCAAACAAACAAAAACCTCGATCACATGAAAAGAAGCTAACCCCCGATATGGGAGTGAGACCATGTGCCCAGGTAGAGTAAGCATCTATTGCTTACATGCAACACCCGCCGCTTCAATTCGGTAGAACTGTCACATCCGGTTACTTCCATTTCGGAAGACATCCTAAGAACCTAAGAATCATTCGCATTTGTAAACATAAAACAAGCAAGCACAAAAAGACATAAAAGAACAAAAGCATTTATCACAACATCCAAACATATAAACGAACGATGAAAATGTGCAATCGGTGCCGAATGAGTACGGTCGTCTGTGGATGACGTTAACAGCAAATTATGAAATTACTCAAATAGCGTGAACATTACGTAGTTGATCCTTGTCCCTTTCTATGGATGTCTGCTCTGTGTTTTTGTATTGGATGCTCTGGGGGTTTGTTGTCGGTGCTGCCACCGAGTGCTGTTGGATATCCCCTCCTTTCTTCTTCTCACAATAAGATGACCAAGATGATGCAAAGCACAGGTGCCAAAGTAATACATATATATATAGAGAGAGAAAAAAAGAAAAAGTGTCTGGAAATGTGTTATGTTACGGCCATGCAACACACAGCTAGTGGATTTATCATAATGTAGCACGCACATTAGCGCATTTCATATGATAAATGCACGTGCTCTGTGATGTATACAAATGTACTTGTAAGGAAACACAAATCATAAGATGTATTCTATATCCCACATTAAAAGAAACGCGCAACTTAATCTTCAATCTATGAAATGTAGATGTAATGTATACATCTATGACATACATGGACATTAGGAATTATATTCCTGTCCATCATAAATTGTTTTATATGAGTGACTTATTCTGTGAAACGCAAAACCAATCCGTCTTCCTGATCAGACACAGCACCATGATAAAGATACTTTGTTCAAATCGCAGTGTCACAAAATGGCTTAAAGTTTTAAGAAAACCGTTATTTTTTAGAAATGATTTAAAGTGTTTAACCCATCCTAATCAGTCTGTCAAGAATTGTCATTTGCTTTTTCAATGATTATTAGCAATTTTTCCTGAATAAAAATTCATGTTATTGCTTCAAATGAAGTTTTCAAACAGAAAATCCTACTGTCATCAACACATCCAAAATATAAACTCTTTCGAAAATGAAGTCCCTGGTTTGATATTTGTCTATCTTTAATGTGTCGAAAAGCAGTAAAGAACAGTACTAAAGCTAGTATCTTGAAGACGTTTAACATCTTACCTTTTTCTGCAAGCACAGTTTTCCGAAACAATAACTCGATCTTGACAGGTCATTTTTATATGTATTTGCAATGGTTTTGGAATTGAGTTTTAAGGTCTTTATTCATTTCATTATTTGAATGCGCTGTTGAACCTTAAAGTGAAAAAGATAAATAAGAATGACTGAAGACAAAATTAGTGTTCCTTTGGATCAGAACTGCAAAATGATGATATCCTTTACTGTAAAACATACACCAATATACGGAAATTTCCACCAAATCTATTTACATATTATTGACTATATTTCAATAGAGAAACCATCATTCATCTGCAATATAACTGAAAATTTGCTGAAAGTTGTTGTCAATCAACAAAATTTCAGAAGGATACCAAATCAGAGACTATGCACCAGGAGCTAGAAACAACCTGCGTAATTCACCATTAACATAAAATGACTGTGATTTGTTGCAAAAAATGATCGAAATGTATTTAATCATCTGAAACTAGAGTGATGAAAACAGAAAACTATAATAAAATGTCGAATTTAATATTTATGATCAATTGAAAACAAATTACGATATAATATGATGTATGTGTATGTTTATTTTTTATTCTTTTGTCAGGTATATATATATGCAACATAATTGTCAGTTTCATTCTTGCTTTCCGAGATCGCGTTTTCTAGCTAAAAGGTTAAGTAAATTGTGAACGTGCCAAAATGACCATATTTGGCCACGATCGATTTTTTTAAGAAATCCTATTTTTTTCTTTAATATACTTCTTGTTGGTAGAGGACAAAACAGGCCATCATTTGTATGTCCCTGAGCAAGAACACGTGACAAGCTCATACTTCTATGTAATGTTCCTCTTCATATTCTGAGTGCACATATAGTCTGGGTGCACATGGAAAAAAACTTTGTTACACGCAATTGCTCTGTATTATAACATCAACTATTGGATTGAAATCAGGTTGTTGTCATTTTACTTCTATTTTGGGTAGGGGTAAACAATTTTGGTGGCAAATAACATTACTTTAAATTGATATTATTGTTTATACTATGATTTCATTGAACAATAAGCTTAAAATGCACCGCCGAGTTGCAAAACATGAATGTAAGTATGAATATTAATGAATTGTATAGCTTGATTGTCTCGGCAGATAGGAAACATTACTAGCAGGTTTCAGGTTGTACACATTCATATACAACTCAGAAACCATTTTCAATTTACCTTGGTCCTCTGTATTACCTTTTTTACCTTTGATCTTTTGATTCCAAAATCAATAGGGGTCATTCTTGATTCATTGGAAATAATTATGGCAAGTTTCATGATCATAGGTGCAAAACATGCTCAAATATTGTCCGGAAAATCATTTTAAATCACCAGAGTGATATGACCTTGAACTATGACCTTTTGACGTCAAATCGATAGGGGTCGTCCCTGATTCATGGGAAACATTTCTGGCAAGTTACATCATTAAAGGTGTTATACAGGCTCTAAAATGGTTCAGAAACCATTTTCAATCATCTGTGTACTATGACCTTGACTTTTTTACCTCAAAATCAACAGGGTATATCCTTGATTCATGGGAAACATTTCTTGCAAATTTCGTGATTGAAGGTGCAATACATGCTCAAATTTTATCTAGAAAACCATTTTGAATGTTCAGTGTGACATGAACTTGACCTATGAATCGACAGGGGTCATCTGTGATTCATGGAAAACATTTCTGGTCTCATGATTATAGATGCTATACAGGATCTAATATGGTCCAGAAACCAATTTCAATCATCTGAGTCTTATGACCTTGATCTTTGACCTTTTGACCTTAACATCAATAGGGGTCATCCTTAAATCATGGAAAACATTTCCAGCAAGTTTCATGATCATAGTTTTTATACAGGCCCTTATATGGTCCGGAAACCGTTTTCAATAATCAGAGTCTTGTGATCTTGACCTTTGACCTTTTGTTTCCTAAATCAATAGGGTTCATCCTTGATTTATTGGAAAACATTTCTTGCAAGTTTCATGATCATAGGTGCTATACAGGCTCTTTTATGGTCCGGAAACCGTTTTCAATAATCAGAGTCTTGTGACCTTGACCTTTTGACCCCAAAATCCATAGGTTTATCCTTGACTCATAATTTTAGTAAGGGTATCAAGTTTCATTACACTAGCATGTATCATAATTGACTTACAGTCAGGAAACCCACCCGCGCACCCACCCGTCCCACATCAAATTAAGAGCCAAGTTTTGCAGCTTGGCTTAAAATACATGTATCTCAACCCTCATTTGTGTAATGAGAATAAATATGAAACAATTTTTTTTTTTGAAAATAGCCAAAATTGGGGACAAAACAGGGTTTTTTCCCCTATCCCTTTCAGATTATCTTAACGCATGTTTCTGTAGAGCGTTTTGGCCGCATGCATCATGACGTCAAATACGTTTCAATCATTTGATTTCAAAGTCCGCGAGTGATTCTTAGTAGGCCATGATCGTAAGATAATGACCGTATTTCTACATGTATTCAAAAATGGTACACATTGATATCAAATTGAATGATATGAAAATGCCATAATAATCATGGTCTCAAAACATTAAAAGTATCTTTCTTTCTACCGTTATGTTATGACGAAAAACCTATCGGTGTTGTGATAACAATGTTAAAGAAACCCTTCATCGAAAGTCCTTTTCATTTGTGTATCCTTATCTGATTACTTCATGTCAAAGTTATAAGTTAAGAACTTAAATAGAATTTAGATAAAACGTTTAATGTAAATCCATATGAATATGTCTCTTCCTCATTCAGTCAGTCATAAACTTGAAAGAAATTTGATCAAAAGTATGTTAATTTCACAGTAACTAAGGTTTGTCTGTTCATTCATAAGCTGTAATGACTTTAAAGATAGAAATCTTAAATTACAAGCTATGGTACCAGTTAAATTTGTCTTATCTCGGTAATTAAATTTTGCGTTGGTATTGCTACAGGAATGCATGTCAATCACTCTATTGAAATATTTTGTATAGCGTCGTGATCTCTGTTATTTCCATACATTAGTTCTTCATAAAGCAATCCAATACTTTGGAATTTACTTTAGTAGTTTGATATAAGGTAGTCTTTATATGGTTGCATTAGGAATCATGCATGTGATAATTTGATGATTGATCGTTTCTTCAGCGTATTCAAAAATTTCTGTTTTCAACATTTCTTAAAATTTCTAAAACGTGGATCCTGTTTCATCATATCCCACCTATCGTGCTACGTCTTTCGGTACATCTTTGGACATTATAACATTCACACTCTGTGGTCATGATATAGATTTTTACCTAAAGTCTACGCTGACGATTGAGATCGGACGATGACTTTATCTGTAGGGGTGATGTCAAAACATGAAATCAAAAATTAATATAATTTCGTATCAAGAGACGTTTGGACGATTATCAAGAGGAGGGGGGGTTATAGGGAAGGGGGACAGGCAAGTCAGTACCATTTCATGGAATTTAACAAAGATGCTGAGATTAGGAGAATATTTTTCAGGCTTGAACAAGTCCCCTCCCATCCAGTGGCGGATCCAGCTTTTTAGTTGGGGGGGGGGGTTTAAAATTGACTTGGGGTTTGAGGACCGCCTAGGGTTCTCAGCGGATCAAAGGCGGTGCCCTGGTAGGGTGACCGGCCTTTCATCCTTTTCGGAAGGACTCATTTTCGTGAATGAAAATGATTATGTTTACTCAATCCATAATTGAGTCAGACAGGGGGAGCGGCATTTACTAAGTTGCATAATACACTGTGTAATACATATATGCGTCTTTTGAATAAAATTATTGTAATTAGAATCGAATTTCGAGAGCATATTTTTGTTAGTTATGCTGTTACTCAAAATTTACGGATGAGGAGCGAATCGAGCACCATCCATCTTTTTTACTTCGAAACGATGAGCTGCTTGTGCTCGCCTTTCTCCTCTTTTTCTCCAGCTGTATGTTACTTACTTGGTCCTTGTTATTTGTGGCACATAGGGCAAGGAGATAGTTCATAGATATTGATATACTGATGATAATTTTCCATTCAAAATAACCAATGCGGGAAAATGATTTTTTTCCTGATGTTTATCTTATTGAAAGCGGGTTCTACCTTCGACCCTCATGGAATCGCTCGAGATAAGAAATAAATATACGAACGGATTGTGACGACATCTATAAATGCTTATTATTTTTAAATATTATCCAAGATTTATACCATTGCCAAATTATTCTAGAATTTGGTGGAATAAAATCATGACTACTCGAAAAAAAATTAATCTGGAATTTTTGTATAAAATTATACATTTTAGCTACATTTCCATCTATCAAGTTTTTTCTCTAAAAGTCACCTTATTTTAGATTGGGTGACGACTATAAGGGGGAGGGGGAGGGGATTCAGACACTAATATGAAATTTCATATAAATCACTCCCAGAGTCCAAGACAAAGCGAATCAATTATTTTCTAGTTACTCATGGTAATGATGTTTTTTAACTTTTTTTTCAAATTTTCAAATTTGATATTATTGAATTTTCTCTTTACATCCTTTTAGTTCCTTTTTTAGCTCACCTGAGCCAAAGGCTCTAGTGAGCTATTGTCATAGCGATCCGTCCGACGTCCGTCGTCCGTCGTATGTCGTGTGTCGTGTGTCGTGTGTCGTCTGTCTGTCGTAAACTTTTCACATTTTCAACTTCTTCTTAAGAATGGCTTAAGGAATTTTGATGAAACTTGGTAGGTATAAAGTACTAATGATCCCCTACAAGTGTTGTTGTTTTTCGTCCGGATCCCTCAACAGGTGGCGCCACCACAGGCAAAAGTAGGTCACGGGGGTACCCTCCCTTGACAAACTTCTTCTTCAGAACGGAAGCACGTATCGACAAACTGAAAGCATCAGGATGATCTACAGAGATGTCTTAAGAAGTGTTGTTATTTTTGGTTCCACTCCGAAGTCAAATTTTTTACGCTTTTTTGACGTCTCTTCGGACTTAGCCAGAAATGCAAATATTTGCACTATTTCTTTAAATAACTCAATAAGTGTATGATTTTACACACTCATTTACTGCATATGTATCATATATAACTTACTTAATGCTTTGATATGTATTTTATGCTTAAATTTTATTTTTTTATTTGTTTATGAATTTTTTTCTTATGTAAAAAGGAAGGGGGGTGATTTTCATACATTTTCTGCTTCTTTTCTATAACCACTCTTCAGATTGTCATGACATTTTGTAGGTATGAGGTACTCATGCATGGTACCCTTCAAGTGAAAGAATTTTGTCAAGATATCCACTTTTGGATTTTTAAGGAATATTTTTAAAGATTGTACATAGGTATAATGTATGTTTTCTTACCAAAAATAGGAGAAAAATTCTCAAATCGCACCGGGTTAAACACATTGATACTACTTTTGAATGAAGAAATTTTATTTGAATCACAAAAAAAATGCCGTAAAGATTAAAAGAACACAACTTTTTAAATATTTTTTCAAAGCCATGCACCTGGTTCCGGACCGGAATTATTCGAATTTTATGATCTGAGGACCCATTTTCACACGCATTCTTCCACACATGTAGATGTCTCACACACTTTAAACTATATTCAAAATTTTATTTCATCTATCTAGTAAACAATCACGGGAAGACAATCAAGATAAACATTGTGTGTATTTTCCACCAATTGTTGAAAATAATAAGAAAATAATCGGAACTATTTGACAGGACAATGACCTAGATATGCATTAATTCATCTTCGTCCCCAAGACGCATCGTATTCCGCTAGGCGCTTCATTGCAATACAAACCGCAAAGTAGTACTGCGATACATTTCAGGAGATACAGTGCAAACGGAATAGATTTTTATACTTGGAACACTTTCATAATGGTTATCATTCATGTACTTGGAACACTTGCATATACTTGTTATCATGTATAAAGTTTGCTCGAATTTCCTCTGTCTTAGACTCCCTTAGATGAAGTAATTTACGGACTGATTTCTTGAAGAAACGTCTAATGAGTAATCTCTTCCTCTGGATTTTGAGAATGCATAGGACATTTAATATCTGAAATTCTTGAAAATGAATAATTCCGTTCAGAGTTCCTGAAATCTTCCAATGAAATGTTGGACCACAGAAGCTGTTGTTTTAATAGAGAAAATAAATTATTATTCACAACCTTAAGCCACTGTGTTCGTCATCTTGTATGTATAATATTTCTAAGAGGAACACAGAGGCCTGAGGTTGTGAATAATAAAACATTTTCTCTCATAAAACGACAGGATCCTGTGTTAAGACATTTGGGAATTTTTATCTGATCAAATAATAGATACATGATGAGTTTTTATCGGACCAAATAACTTCTTGTCGGCAAATCCAATGCAACCGATACATTTCATGAACTCTCTCCGCTAACAACTTGTCCGTGTACAATTAGTTAACAGTAAATAACGATGTCGTAGGTCTGCTAGTTGGACAAGCTTAACAATTTCATGGGCCTTTTAATTTGTTTCAAACTACGAAACCTAGAGAAACCACTTGAGTTGTTGAACAGCGTATGCTGAAATGCGACGCTCCTTCTCGCCTGTTGAAATATGCATAGGCAAGAAGCGTCGCATTTCAGTATATTTACTGAAAATTATTTGTTCAAATGGCTTCACTGGGTCATGAGGTATGATACAACATACACTGCATTTTTGGAAAACAAACTGGCACAATTTCTGCACAACTCACTTGAATTGATGAATATTGGATCAAAACGATTTTAACTGTACGTTTCATGTATTTGAGATGAAATCAATACTATTCAAAAGCATAATTCATAGATTTCAGTGAATAAAGGCAAAACTGAAAAATCTTTGTTTTTTATGCCCCTGGAATAAAAGATTCGGGAGCATATAGTTTTTGGCCTGTCCGTCTGTCTGTTTGTCTGTCTGTTTTCCGAAAAACTTTAACATTGGGCATAACTTTTGAATGGAAGCTGGTGATAGAGGTTTAATATTTCACATGTGTATTTACCAAAATTTTTGACCTCATGACCATAACCTTGACCTTTCACGTACTTCTCAAAACCTTTAACATTGGGCATAACTTTTGAATGGTTAGTGATAGGGCTTTCAAATTGTACATGTGTATTCCTTGTGACAAGATCTTTCCATTGATACCAATATTACGCTGACCCTGACCTCTCACATACTTAACAGAAAATGGCGTTTATACTAACAAAGATGCCGCCGGGGGCATTCTCGTTTCACAAACACAGGCTTTATAATTTCTGGCATGCTAGCTATCAATAATGAAAGGTTTTGTGTTCAATTTTAAATAAACTTAATTTGTGAAATCATTTCATTGTTTTATTCTTTTTCTGCTGCACATTAATGTGGAATTTTACAATATGATTTTATTTTTGATGTTGCATAATTGAACTATACTAGCTGGGCATATGACGTTGGACCACTTTATCCGTTTTTTTTCAAATCAGTAAAAAAGTTATTGTTTTGAAATGTGACTATTTTTTTCTTTTTTGTACTTTTAAAGGTTGTCTGAAAAAAACACTTCTCTGCATCCGGCAAAAAATCTTTTTAGAAAGGTTGTGGGCTAAAATCCTGGTACTGGCACTATCAGTATTCAATGTCAGTATGTCAATTAGAGCGTGCATGGGTATCAGGTGAGCGTTGTGCCCCTTGGGGCTCTTGTTTTAAAATATTAAGTCATTAAATGTGAACAACGTTTTAACACAAATTCATGAGTTGGTGCGTAGGTTTAATTTGGAAGGGAATTGTCGGATTTATTCCGGAAAAAATAATATAAAAGATATAACAATGATTGTTTATTTTCGGTCACTAAAAAGTTGTACTATTTATTCTCGGGGGGGGGGGGGGGGGCAAGGGGACAGTTTTTCAGAAGACAATACATTATATACTTCCTAAGCCTGAAAACCTATCCACAACAATGCTTTCGAATGTGAATAAAACCCCTAATTATGTGTTTCTCTTTACGAATTAACATTTGTTTGAAAGATGGTCTAGTCAAAGATTTACTTGTATGAAGAATAGAACTGCTCAAATATAATTTGAATTATCAGTTAGGCAGTTAGAAATTTTCAATAAAAAACAATAAAAAATATTTTGAGAACTCCCCCAAATCATCGGCGTCCAGTGTCAATTGTCAGCCTATCTTTAGGTAAAAATCTCTATTACATTGTTTAGATTGAGGATCACTGACGAGGGTTAAGTACCTGAAACGTGCATGTCTGGTCCGTTTATATACATATCTCCCTAAAGATTGAAAGAAAGCTCTCAGGAAATCCTTACTTTACCCTAAAACCTGATCTCATCTCCATCTGGGAATTTACTTTTGATTCTTTTCAGAATGTTTAAGTTGCGTGTATACTTTTAATTTCCATAGTTTCTGAAGCTTTTGTGAAATAGAAACTCATTGTAGGTGTCGCTGTTAAAACTTATTTGGGTGACGCCGCACATAGATCTACCATAGAACTACTATAGATCTAACTCCATCCTGATTAGTGGGATATTTTGCATTAAGTTTAAATCATAATTATACAAACAGTGTGCTTAAGTAGATCGTATTATGTTTTTTGATAAGACCTTCTCACGATACTTCACCAGGGGTTTGACAGTAAGTGTTTTGAATGTTTTCCATGACGTGGTCGCCATAGCACTTTCTATATAGATATAACCTCAGACAGTGCAATGCATGTATTTTGTATATTGTTTTTGTATTTTCGTGCATGAACATCGACGGCGGGTGCGGCTAGCCAACAGGGGATGCTTACTCCTCTCGGGCACCTGGTCCCACCTCTGGCTTGCTAGGGGTCCGTCGATGCTCAATTTGGTTCTCTATTGAGAGTGCTTTTGAGATTATCGTCATGATCTTCTTTAACTCATTCGTATAGCAGATATCAAGATACTATTCTGTTTGGTAGGCATGGGGATGAATGGCATTACATTCTTAGTTATAGTGTACATCTAATTTTTCATCAAACCTATTTAGTTTGGCATTGCTTACAATTGTTTTTTTATTTTGTTTTTTGGTAATTTTCTTGATCTTATTTCTCATAGTGCGACCAATGAGCAAAACACTTCAATGTTTTACATAATATATTTTATGTACAGAATTAAGCTTTAAGCTTCATTTTTGATACTTAGACAATATAACTTTTATCATACTAGTATATGTAGTATCTGATATTGTTTAATCTGTACTTATATAAAATTAGCACTGTCCCGCTTTTAAAACGTCATCTTCAATGCATTCTATACTTACACCAGATTCAAGATTAAGCTGTCCTTCGTGTTTCTATGAAGCTTTGTTATTGTCTCCGTCTGTTTGTCTTAATGTTGTTTTCAGGGGAAAAACACTACTGACAGAAGAGAGTAAACACCGGCATAGTACGGCAGTCTTATAATTGAAAACGATAAACATTAATTCTACATAAAAGAAGTTACTAAAAATTTAATCAAATTCAATTATAATAATTATGTTCTCGAAACAGTAAAGACATCTTTTTTTCTACAGTTGTTTTTTTTACGAAATACACATCGGTATTGTCATGATTGTGATGATAATTATCTTTATCTTAAGCCCCTCTTAATTGTTTGTCTTATTCTGATTTCTTCCTTTCAAAGCTATATGACATTATATAAAACATAAACTTTGATTGAATTTCATTCTTATAAAATATATACTGAAAGAAACTAAGAGACAATTACCTCAGTACATTGCAAATTCATACTATAATAGGACTAAATTACTGGAGAATTTAAAATTCAAATAACTAAAGTTTGTCTGTGCATATAAATGTCGCATTGTGATCACGGCAAAGACTTTAAAGATAGAAATCTAAACTTACAAAATGCTGTATCAGTTACTATACTTACATTGTACAGTAGTCTTATCTGTGTAATTAAAGTTTGCATTTGTATTGCTACATGAATGTTTGGCAATCACTCTATTGAAATATTTTGTATAGTATCGTGATCTTACGTGATCTTGTAATTTCCGCACATTTGTTCTTTGTGAAAAAAAGATTTCACATGCTTTGGAATTTAACATTAGTCGTGTGATATAATGCATTCATTGTAGAACACTTAGCTTATTTGGTTGATGTAGGAAGCATGAAAGTGATGGTTTGATTAACTTGCGAGAAGATCTACAATGGGGAATATGTAAGATTATTTATTTTCATTTCTCTTCATTTTCAATTCAAATGTTCAAAATTCAATTATATTCTGCTAGCAATGCTCTGATTTGCACTGGAGATATTTAGGTTATATTGAATCTTTATATTTTTATCATGTTTAGCATTAGTCTAATGATTTTTTTTTCTCTATTCCGCGCTAATAACCCTTTACTATTGTAATTATAATTTTCGTTTCGATATAACTTTATACAATTATAGATTATTATTCGAATAATTTTAATATTGATAAAAAATCATTTACATATATATCAAAACAATTTTCATGAAGAAAGAAAATTGGCCTTGGATAGTAAGTCTCACAAAAAACATATTCATGACGTCTTTTGTGTTTTTGCATCTGATGTTTTGGTGCTGTGCTGTTGATGCTGCAACGGGGTCTTGTTGGAGATCTCCTCCCTTCTTTCATGCTTCATGGATGATAAAATCATTTAATTTCCATTGTCATTGTTAATATACAAAGGTTCTGATTGGCCGAAAAATATTGTTGATACCTGCATCAACTGAAAACGCGCTTAGCGCTTACCAACGTCATAAGCAACGACGTTAGCGACAGAGTTTCAAACCTGCAAATATAGGTTGAAAAGCGACGAAATTAAATGATAAGTTATAATTGTAATATTTTTGGGTTGGTCGAGGTATTTTGCTACGCGCAGTTTTCCCTCAACTTTGGGTGTAGAGTACCTCGATCAACCCAAAAATTATTTCAACGATTTCTTAAAGAATGAAGGAGTATCAAGCTTTAAGGAGAATCATATCACATAACAAAGTAGTAGCTTCTGAAATGGCCAAAAACTGCACTTTTATTAAGCCTTTTGCCGTTGAAAATATCAATTTTTTTATATAAGACCTTCACTTGAATCCGTAGAATTTATGATACTAAGATAAGGATCAGCTGAAATACGTCAAACATTAACAAGGGGCACCTAGAGCAATCACATAAAATGAATAAGAAGCAAAGGTAAACAATAATGACGTCAAATGGTAAACACCGGCATTGTTTTTAAGTCTCGTATTCATTGTATCTATTGAACGGAAGTTAGCAAAAATAGTAATAACAAATATGGATAATGACCTTATCCTCATACAATACAAATTCGATAATTCAGAAAGTCATAGATCAAAGGCATACAAAATCAGGATAAAACAGGAACCAAAGCAAAAAAAAAAAAACAAAACAAAACAAAACAAAACAAAACAAAAATTTCCACCACATGAAAAGAAGCGAACGCCCAATAGCGACATCAATTATTTTTGGTCAATATTCTGGTGATGTGATCGACAAATTCAAATCATTCAATTTTAAAGCCGAAGCTATCTCATCTTACGACTTCTCTAACATGTACACCATGCTCTGTCATGAAAAGATAAAAGATCGCTTATCAAAACTTATCTATTTAGTTTGGCATTGCTTACAATTGTTTTTTTATTTTTTTTGTTATTTTCTTGTTCTTATTTCTCATAGTGCGACCAATGAGCAAAACTCTTCAATGTTTAACATAATATATTCTATGTAGAGAAATAAGCTTTAAGCTTCATTTTTGATACTTAGACACTATAAATTTCATCATACTAGTATATTGACATGATTCGTGTAGTATCTGATATTGTTTAAACTGTACTTATAAAATTAGCTCTGCGCCGATTTTAAAACGCCACCTACATCTGTATTCCGTACTTCCGGATTCAAGATTAAGCTGTCCTTCGTGTTTCTATGAAGCTTTGTTATAATGATTGTCTCCGTCTGTTTTTCGTAATTTGTTTTCAGGATAGAGTAAACAGCGGCATTGTAGGGCAGTCTTCTAATTGAAAGCGATAAACATTATGTCTATAGAAAAGAAGTCATTAAAAATTTAAACAAATTCAATTATAATAATTATGTTCTCGAAACAGTAAAGACATCTTTTTTTCTACAGTTGTTTTTTTTACGAAATACACATCGGTATTGTCATGATTGTGATGATAATTATCTTTATCTTAAGCCCCTCTTAATTGTTTGTCTTATTCTGATTTCTTCCTTTCAAAGCTATATGACATTATATAAAACATAAACTTTGATTAAATTTAATTCTTATAAAACATATACTGAAAGGAACTAAGAGAAAATTATCTCAGTGCATTGGAAATTAATATCATAATAGGCCTATTACAGGAGAATTTAAAATTCAAATCACTAAAGTTTGTCTGTGCATATATATGCAGCATTGTGATCACGACAAGGACTTTAAAGATAGAAATCTAAACTTACAAAATGCTGTATCAGTTACTATACTTACATTGTACATTAGTCTTATCTGTGTAATTAAAGTTTGCATTTGTATTGCTACATGAATGTTTGGCAACCACTCTATTGAAATATTTTGTATAGTGTCGTGATCTTACGTGATCTTTTAATTTCCGCACATTTGTTCTTTGTGAAAAAAAGATTTCACATGCTTTGGAGTTTAACATTAGTCGTGTGATATAATGTATTCATTGTAGAACACTTAGCTTATTTGGTTGATGTAGGAAGCATGAAAGTGATGGTTTGATTAACTTGCGAGAAGATCTACAATGGGGAATATGTAAGATTATTTATTTTCATTTCTCTTCATTTTCAATTCAAATGTTCAAAATTCAATTATATTCTGCCAGCAATGCTTTGATTTGCACTGGAGATATTTAGGTTATATTGAATCTTTATATCATAGATTATTTTTATCATGTTTAGCATAAGTCTAATGATTTTTTTTCTCTATTCCGCGCTAATAACCCTTTACTATTGTCATTATAATTTTCGTTTCGATATAACTTTATACAATTATAGATTATTATTCGAATAATTCTAATATTGATAAAAAATCATTTACATATATATCAAAACAATTTTCATGAAGAAAGAAAATTGGCCTTGGATAGTAAGTCTCACAAATAACATATTCATGACGTCTTTTGTGTTTTTGCATCTGATGTTTTGGTGCTGTGCTGTTGATGCTGCAACGGGGTCTTGTTGGAGATCTCCTCCCTTCTTTCATGCTTCATGGATGATAAAATCATTTAATTTCCATTGTCATTGTTAATAAACAAAGGTTCTGATTGGCCGAAAAATATTGTTGATACCTGCATCAACTGAAAACGCGCTTAGCGCTTACCAACGTCATAAGCAACGTCGTTAGCGAAAGAGTTTCAAACCTGCAAATATAGGTTGAGAAGCGACGAAATTAAATGATAAGTTATAATTGTAATATTTTTGGGTTTGTCGAGGTATCTTGCTACGCGCAGTTTTCCCTCAACTTTTGGTGTAGAGTACCTCGATCAACCCAAAAAATATTTCAACGATTTCTTAAAGAATGAAGGAGTATCAAGCTTTAAGGAGAATCATATCACATAACAAAGTAGTAGCTTCTGAAATGGCCAAAAACTGCACTTTTACTAAGCCTTTTGCCGTTGAAAATATCAATTTTTTATATAAGACCTTCACTTGAATCCGTAGAATTTATGATACTAAGATAAGGATCAGCTGAAATACGTCAAACATTAACAAGGGGCACCTAGAGCAATCACATAAAATGAATAAGAAGCAAAGGTAAACAATAATGACGTCAAATGGTAAAAACCGGCATTGTTTTTAAGTCTCGTATTCATTGTATCTATTGAACGGAAGTTAGCAAAAATAGTAATAACAAATATGGATCATGACCATATCCTCATACACTACAAATTCGATAATTCAGAAAATCATAGATCAAAGGCATACAAAATCAGGATAAAACAGGAACCAAAGCAAAAAAAAAACAAAACAAAACAAAAATTTCCACCACATGAAAAGAAGCGAACGCCCAATAGCGACATCAATTATTTTTGGTCAATATTCTGGTGATGTGATCGACAAATTCAAATCATTCAATTTTAAAGCCGAAGCTATCTCATCTTACGACTTCTCTAACATGTACACCATGCTCTGTCATGAAAAGATAAAAGATCGCTTATCAAAACTTATCTATTTAGTTTGGCATTGCTTACAATTGTTTGTTATTTTTTGGTAATTAAGGATTCCGACTATTCCGTCGGAATCCTTTCTGTTATTGCAATGTCTTTTCTTTATTCTTATTATTCTTATTATTATTATTCTTATTATTCTTACCCCTCATCATCTCCAGACACTTTATTCAAAGGTCTTTTAACACAGAACAAAAAGAGTGGTACCATTAGAAAGAGCAGACAAAGATCTTCTTTAACTATATTTTGTTTGTCGATAAGTATACCAATGCCCCCGCTAGAGGTTACCAAAGGTCAAATCTTAAAAGTCTTATAACTTCTAAAGTAACCGTACGATTTGAACGAAATTTGTTTTATATTGATCTTTGGGAAATTTGCAAATTTTTATACGCTAAGATGTTCGATAAAATATTTACGTTTTTCTTGCTATTTTGAGTTGAAAATGGAACTTTAAATTGGCACAGTGCCAATTTCTACAGTTTTTAAGATTTTGAGTTGAAACTCTTATGGTAGGTTACTGATAGGTTGTCATTGATGTTGACCTAGCTTCAAGGTCACATTATGATTCTCAAGGTCACAACAAACTTTTGCCTATAGAACAAAGACTATTTGACCTTGACAGTTCAAACTTCATAAATACAATCATTAAGCCAACCCCTTTCACCTTGACCTTGGCCCAAGGTCAAATTTTCATTCTCAAGGTCACAACAAACTTTTGCCTATAGAACAAAGACCATTTGACCTTGAGAGTTCAGACTTGGCGCAAACATTCCTTGCATAAAGTCCTTTCACTTTGACCTTGAACCGAGGTCATTTGTTCGATTTCAAGGTCACAACAGACTTTTGTCGATAAAATATTGATTAGATTAAGAAAACTCTTGATGAGAATAAACTCAAATGCTTATCTTTTATCCATGACCTTGGTTAAAGGTCAAATTAACTTTTTCAAGGTCATAGCAAACATTTACTTATGTAGAATTCACAGGATGTTGTCCTTATTTATTTATTCTTCACACAAGTAGAACTTCTTATTTGAACTTAACATAGTAAAATAGATAACTCTTTTATTCTTGTTCTGTTTCTTTCTTTCTTTTATTCTTAGTAGCATTACATATCAGTAGTTTCATGTTGTTGTCATTTTCTATTAATAGAAATTATCTCATTGCAAAATCATTATGCAATTCTTTTTTGAGAAAGTCATTGTAAAGGATTAGATATAGATTGAGCATGGAGTTTAAAGCTTTCGTAAACATGAAAGGTATTTATCATTTTTTTCTTCTGATTATTTGATAAATAAATAAGAGTCCCTAATTAGACATAAGCTCTTTTGACTCATTTGCTGAAGTTAATATGGTACTAAAGCAACTATTCTTTTTTCCATCTTCTTTATTCGGATTTTAGCACTTCAGTTCCGAGGAAGGTCTAATAAAGGAGGAATCCGTCTGTTGCTTGCAACAGTAGCCATCTAGATTTCTTGTTCTTATTTCTCATAGTGCGACCAATGAGCAAAACACTTCAATGTTTTACATAATATATTCTATGTAGAGAAGTAAGCTTTAAGCTTCATTTTTGATACTTAGACACTATAAATTTCATCATACTAGTATATGTAACATGGTTCATGTAGTGTCTGATATTGTTTAAACTGTACTTATAAAATTAGCACGGTGCCGCTTTTAAAACGTCATCTACTATGCATTCTATCCTTACACCGGATTCAAGATTAAGCTGTCCTTTGTGTTTCTATGAAGCTTTGTTATTGTCTCCGTCTGTTTGTCATTATTTGTTTTCAGGGGGAAACACTACTGACAGGAGAGAATAAACACCGACATTGTACGGCGGTCTTATAATTGAAAGCGATTAACATTATGTCTATAGAAAAGAAGACATTAAAAATTTAATCAAATTCAATTATAATAATTATGTTCTCGAAACAGTAAAGGCATCTTTTTTTTCTACAGTTTTTTTTTACGATATACACATCGGTATTGTCATGATTGTGATGATAATGTTTATCTTTATCTTAAGCCCCTCTGAATTGTTTGTCTTATTCTTATTTCTTCCATTCAAAGCTATATGACATTATATAAAACATAAACTTAGATTAAATTTAATTCTTATAAAACATATACTGAAAGGAACTAAGAGAAAATTATCTCAGTACATTGGAAATTAATACTATAATAGGCCTAAATTAAAGGAGAATTTAAAATTCAAATAACTAAAGTTTGTCTGTGCATATAAATGTCGCATTGTGATCACGACAAGGACTTTAAAGATAAAAATCTTAACTTACAAAATGCTGTATCAGTTACTTTGCTTACATTGTACATTAGTCTTATCTGTGTTATTAAACTTCGCATTGGTATTGCCACATGAATGTTTGGCAATCACTCTATTGAAATATTTTGCATAGTGTCGTGATCTTACGTGATCTGATAATTTCTGCACATTTGTTGTTTGAAAAAAAGATTTCACATGCCTTTGAATTTAACATTAGTCGTGTACTAATCGTTTGTAATTGTAAATATTAGATGCAAATGTTGGTGTGTAGCTGAAGGAAATAGAAGGAGTTTCTTTTCTTTTGAAATACGGTGGGATCTTATCGGTGACAGATTTGTGATTCAAAATTTGGTCAAGATTTGATTTATCAATTCCTTTGTTTGCAAATCTTACTTTTATGAAAGGACGGTTTGTTTTCTCCTCTGATACTAATTCTTTCTAAATGAAAGGATAGTTTGTTTCTATAAGAGTTAACGTGATGCCTTGAGACAAGACGTCTCTGGATGGTAATATGACGTCCCAGGAGGGAGAAAAGATGTCCTCCCACGTGATGTCTATAGACCAATCTAATTCCTTTATTCGTCATATTAATTATATGGAGGTAAAATTAGATTTACTCTCAAATATAATAATAGAAGTTATAGTATCTAAGTAAGTTGGGGATATGTTAGACTAAGCTTTCTTAGATTGCTCTAGATATACTTGTAGAATCTGCTATAACAAAAAAGAGAAAACAACAGATTTATAAACAAGCGTCGGACTTTGCCTTTATATACATCGACATCAAATACAGAATAGATGAGGAAGAGACTATCAATTCGATCTCTTTCTACAATCTTTGTTCTTTATTTAACTGTTTCTCACTTTAAGCCTACGAGACTATATTTTATTTATATTTATGTATATGACCAATATTAATATCTATGATTAACAATTACCCTTATTACAGAAAGGAGGTGATCTCCAACAACACTAGGTTGCAGCACCCACAGCAAAATCCCAAAATACCCATGCAAAAAACACAGAACAGATACCCACAGAAAGAGACGCAAAAGGGACAAGGAACACCAACTCACAACATAGAAACATGAAACATAAAAGACTACACATAAACCAACGAGACCAATGGGCAACCGGTGCCGACTTAGGACGGCCATCTGCCACGTAAATAGCAGACGGTGTGGTTATCCTGGATTACGTGCGCAAAACCTCCCACTATTCCGATTTCCCAGAGGTCTCGAAGAACGCGCAATTATGGTGTAAAACCTGTTTCATCATATCCCACCTATCGTGCTACGTCTTTCGGTACATTTTTGGACATTATGACATTCACAATCTTTGGTCAAAAAAGAGATTTTTACCTAAAGTCTACGCTGACGATTGCGATCGGACGATGACTTTAAATTTATCTGTAGGGGTGATTTCAAAACATGAAATAAAAAATGAATATAATTTCGTATCAAGAGACGTTTGGACGATTATCAAGAGGAGGGGGATTAGAGGGAAGGGGGACAGGCAAGTCAGTACCATTTCATGGAATTTAACAAAGATGCTGAGATGAGCAGAATATTTTCCAGGCTTGAAGAAGTCCCCTCCCATCCAGTGGCGGATCAAGCTTTTTAGTGAGGGGGGGGGGGGTGTTAGAATTGACGTGGGGTTTGGGGACCGCCCAGGTTCTCAGCGGGTCAAAGGCGGTGCCCTGGTAGGGGACCGGCCTTTCATCCTTTTCGGAAGGACTCATTTTCGTGAATGAAATTGATTATATTTACTCATATTTACCCTTGAGGGGCAAGACACTTTGAAAGAAATCCATGATTGAGTCAGAAAGGGGGAGCGGCATTTACTGAGTTGCATAATACACTGTATAATACATGTATGCGTCTTTTGTTTTGCGCTGTACATACACAATCAAATAAATAAAATTATTGTTATTAGTATCGAATTTCGAGAACATATTTGTGTTAGTTATGCTGTTACTCAAACTTTTCGGATGAGGAGCTAATTGAGCACCATCCATCTTTTTTACTTCGAAACGATGAGCTGCTTGTGCTCGCCTTTCTCCTCATTTTCTCCAGTTGTATGTTACATACTTGGTCCTTGATATATGTGGCACACAGGACAAGTAGATAGTTCATAGATATTGATGTACTGATGATCATTTACCATTCAAAATAACCAACACGGGAAAATGATTTTTTTTCCTGATGTTTATCCTATTGAAAGCGGGTTCTACCTTCGACCCTCTTGGAATCGCACGAGATAAGAAATAAATATACGAACGGATTGTGGCGACATCTACAAATGTTTATTATTTATAATTCTAATATGACTTGATTCTTTTTTCCTATTAAGACAACAGACGCGAGCCGGGCTCTATTCTCCAATATAGGCCTATAGCGATAAGCCAAGCCTACCCATTTTCTGAAAGCAGATAAACCGGCAGGAACTGGTTTTTAACAAGACTCGATTTTGTCGTCTGTGTTTCATTGATCTAAGTTTGGTCATCATTAGAATAGAAATAAAAAATGACAAGCCGGGCTCTATTGTCTCATAATGCCCGAGCGTCCTCAGCCAATCTCATTTATTACCGAGCCGTGTCAGCGTCATTGATTGGCTGAGGACGCGAGGGCATTATGAGACAATAGAGCCCGGCTTGTCATTTTTTATTTCTTAAATATTATCTAAGATTTATACTATTGCCAAATTATTCTAGAATTTGGTGGAATAAAATCATGACTACTGGGAAAGAAAAACATGGAATTTTCGAATAAAATTAAACATTTTAGCTACATTTTCATCTATCAAGTTTTTGCTCTAAAAGTAATCTTATTTTAGATTGGGTGACGACTATAAGGGGGGAGGGGATTCAGACACTAATATGAAATTTCATATAAATTACTCCCAGAGTCCAAGACAAAGCGAATCAATTATTTCAAATTTGATATTATTGCATTTTCTCTTTACATCCTTTTAGTTCCTTTTTTTAAAATATTAAGTCATTAAATGTGACCAAAGTTTTAACACAAATTCATGAGTTGTTGCGTAGGTTTGGAAGGGAATTGTCGGATTCATTCCAGAAAAATAGTATACAAGATATAACAATGATTGTTTATTTTCGGCCACTAAAAAGTTGTACTATTTATTCTCGGGGGAGCAAAGGGACAGTTTTTCAGAAGACAATACGTTATATACTTCCTAAGCCTGAAGACCTATCCACAACAATGCTTTCGAATGTGAAAAAACCCCACTAATTATTTGTTTCTCTTTACGAATTAACATTTGTTTGAAAGATGGTCTAGTCAAAGATTTACTTGTATGAAGATTAGAACTGCTCATATATAATTTGAATTATCAGTTAGGCAGTTGAAAATTTTCAATAAAAAATATTTTGAGAACTCCCCCAAATCATCGGCGTCCAGTGTCAATTGTCAGCCTATCTTTAGGTAAAATCTCTATTACATTGTTAAGATTGAGGATCACTGACGAGGGTTAAGTACCTGAAACGTGCATGTCTGGTCCGTTTATATACATATCTCCCTAAAGATCGAAAGAAAGCTCTCAGGAAATCCTTACTTTACACAAAAACCTGATCTCATCTCCATCTGGGAATTCACTTTTGATTCTTCTCAGAAGTTGCGTATATACTTTTAATTTCCATAGATTCTGAAGCGTTTGTGAAATAGAAACTCATTGTAGGTGTCGCTGTTAAAATTTATTTGGGTGACGCCGCACATAGGTCTACCGTAGAACTACTATAGATCTAACTCCATCCTGATAGTGGGATATTTTGCATTAAGTTTAAAACATATTTATACAAGCAGAGAGTTTAAGTAGATCGTACGATGTTTTTTGATAATACTTTCTTAAGATACTTCGTATAGAAGATATCAAGATATTATTCTGTTTGGTAGGCATGGAGATGAATGGCATTGCATTCTTTAGTAATAGTGTACATCTAATTTATTCATCAAACCTATTTAGTTTGGCATTGCTTACAATTGTTGTTTTTTTTATAATTCTCTTGTTCTTATTTCTTATAGTGCGACCAATGAGCAAAACTCTTCAATGTTTTACATAATATATGTAGAGAAATAAGCTTTAAGCTTCATTTTTGATACTTAGACACTATAAATTTCATCATGCTAGTATATGTGACATGATTCGTGTAGTATCTGATATTGTTTAATGACAAATATGGATAATGACCATATCCCTGTCTACAGCACAAAATCGATAATTCAGAAAATCAGAAACCGAGGCATACGAAATCAGGATAAAACAGGAACAAAAGCAAACAAACAAAAACCTCCACCATATGAAAAGAAGCGAACTCCCGATATGAGAGTGAGACCAGGTGCCCAGGAAGAGTAAGCATCTCCTGCTTGCATGCAACACCCGCCGCTTCAATTCGGTAGAACTGTCACATTCGGTAACTTCCATTTCGGAAGACATAGAGTTCAATCTTGGGTTGGATGGTTCAAATGGTCTACGACAGAATATCACCCATCATTCTGGAGAGTGGGACATCATATTGTATGACGAGTTCCCCATATCGACCGTAGAACTTCCTCAGTACTTATAAAATTAGCACTGCGCCGATTTTAAAACGTCACCTACATCTGTATTCCGTTCTTCCGGATTCAAGATTAAGCTGTCCTTCGTGTTTCTATGAAGCTTTGTTATTGTCTCCGTCTGTTTGTCGTTATTTGTTTTCAGGATAGAGTAAACAGCGGCATTGTAGGGCAGTCTTCTAATTGAAAGCGATAAACATTATGTCTATAGAAAAGAAGTCATTAAAAATTTAATCAAATTCAATTATAATAATTATGTTCTCGAAACAGTAAAGACATCTTTTTTTCTACAGTTGTTTTTTTTACGAAATACACATCGGTATTGTCATGATTGTGATGATAATTATCTTTATCTTAAGCCCCTCTTAATTGTTTGTCTTATTCTGATTTCTTCCTTTCAAAGCTATATGACATTATATAAAACATAAACTTTGATTAAATTTAATTCTTATAAAACATATACTGAAAGGAACTAAGAGAAAATTATCTCAGTGCATTGGAAATTAATATCATAATAGGCCTATTACAGGAGAATTTAAAATTCAAATCACTAAAGTTTGTCTGTGCATATATATGCAGCATTGTGATCACGACAAGGACTTTAAATGTAAACGTCTTCAAACTTTAAAGATAGAAATCTAAACTTACAAAATGCTGTATCAGTTACTATACTTACATTGTACATTAGTCTTATCTGTGTAATCAAAGTTTACATTGGTATTGCTACATGAATGTTTGGCAACCACTCTATTGAAATATTTTGTATAGTGTCGTGATCTTACGTGATCTTGTAATTTCCGCACATTTGTTCTTTGTGAAAAAAAGATTTCACATGCTTTGGAGTTTAACATTAGTCGTGTGATATAATGTATTCATTGTAGAACACTTAGCTTATTTGGTTGATGTAGGAAGCATGAAAGTGATGGTTTGATTAACTTGCGAGAAGATCTACAATGGGGAATATGCAAGATTATTTATTTTCATTTCTCTTCATTTTCAATTCAAATGTTCAAAATTCAATTATATTCTGCTAGCAATGCTCTGATTTGCACTGGAGATATTTAGGTTATATTGAATCTTTATATCATAGATTATTTTTATCATGTTTAGCATAAGTCTAATGATTTTTTTTTCTCTATTCCGCGCTAATAACCCTTTACTATTGTCATTATAATTTTCGTTTCGATATAACTTTATACAATTATAGATTATTATTCGAATGATTCTAATATTGATAAAAAATCATTTACATATATATCAAAACAATTTTCATGAAGAAAGAAAATTGGCCTTGGATAGTAAGTCTCACAAATAACATATTCATGACGTCTTTTGTGTTTTTGCATCTGATGTTTTGGTGCTGTGCTGTTGATGCTGCAACGGGGTCTTGTTGGAGATCTCCTCCCTTTTTTCATGCTTCATGGATGATAAAATCATTTAATTTCCATTGTCATTGTTAATAAACAAAGGTTCTGATTGGCCGAAAAATATTGTTGATAAATGCATCAACTGAAAAGGCGCTTAGCGCTTACCAACGTCATAAGCAACGTCGTTAGCGAAAGAGTTTCAAACCTGGAAATAAAGGTTGAGAAGCGACGAAATTAAATGATAAGTTATAATTGTAATATTTTTGGGTTTGTCGAGGTATTTTGCTACGCGCAGTTTTCCCTCAACTTTTGGTGTAGAGTACCTCGATCAACCCAAAAAATATTTCAACGATTTCTTAAAGAATGAAGGAGTATCAAGCTTTAAGGAGAATCATATCACATAACAAAGTAGTAGCTTCTGAAATGGCCAAAAACTGCACTTTTACTAAGCCTCTTGCCGTTGAAAATATCAATTTTTTATATAAGACCTTCACTTGAATCCGTAGAATTTATGATACTAAGATAAGGATCAGCTGAAATACGTCAAACATTAACAAGGGGCACCTAGAGCAATCACATAAAATGAATAAGAAGCAAAGGTAAACAATAATGACGTCAAATGGTAAACACCGGCATTGTTTTTAAGTCTCGTATTCATTGTATCTATTGAACGGAAGTTAGCAAAAATAGTAATAACAAATATGGATCATGACCATATCCTCATACACTACAAATTCGATAATTCAGAAAATCATAGATCAAAGGCATACAAAATCAGGATAAAACAGGAACAAAAGCAAAAAAAAAAACAAAACAAAACAAAACAAAAATTTCCACCACATGAAAAGAAGCGAACGCCCAATAGCGACATCAATTATTTTTGGTCAATATTCTGGTGATGTGATCGACAAATTCAAATCATTCAATTTTAAAGCCGAAGCTATCTCATCTTACGACTTCTCTAACATGTACACCATGCTCTGTCATGAAAAGATAAAAGATCGCTTATCAAAACTTATCTATTTAGTTTGGCATTGCTTACAATTGTTTGTTATTTTTTGGTAATTAAGGATTCCGACTATTCCGTCGGAATCCTTTCTGTTATTGCAATGTCTTTTCTTTATTCTTATTATTCTTATTATTATTATACTTTAAATGTAAACGTCTTCAAACTTTAAAGATAGAAATCTAAACTTACAAAATGCTGTATCAGTTACTATACTTACATTGTACATTAGTCTTATCTGTGTAATCAAAGTTTAAATTGGTATTGCTACATGAATGTTTGGCAACCACTCTATTGAAATATTTTGTATAGTGTCGTGATCTTACGTGATCTTGTAATTTCCGCACATTTGTTCTTTGTGAAAAAAAGATTTCACATGCTTTGGAGTTTAACATTAGTCGTGTGATATAATGTATTCATTGTAGAACACTTAGCTTATTTGGTTGATGTAGGAAGCATGAAAGTGATGGTTTGATTAACTTGCGAGAAGATCTACAATGGGGAATATGTAAGATTATTTATTTTCATTTCTCTTCATTTTCAATTCAAATGTTCAAAATTCAATTATATTCTGCAAGCAATGCTTTGATTTGCACTGGAGATATTTAGGTTATATTGAATCTTTATATCATAGATTATTTTTATCATGTTTAGCATAAGTCTAATGATTTTTTTTTCTCTATTCCGCGCTAATAACCCTTTACTATTGTCATTATAATTTTCGTTTCGATATAACTTTATACAATTATAGATTATTATTCGAATAATTCTAATATTGATAAAAAATCATTTACATATATATCAAAACAATTTTCATGAAGAAAGAAAATTGGCCTTGGATAGTAAGTCTCACAAATAACATATTCATGACGTCTTTTGTGTTTTTGCATCTGATGTTTTGGTGCTGTGCTGTTGATGCTGCAACGGGGTCTTGTTGGAGATCTCCTCCCTTCTTTCATGCTTCATGGATGATAAAATCATTTAATTTCCATTGTCATTGTTAATAAACAAAGGTTCTGATTGGCCGAAAAATATTGTTGATACCTGCATCAACTGAAAACGCGCTTAGCGCTTACCAACGTCATAAGCAACGTCGTTAGCGAAAGAGTTTCAAACCTGCAAATATAGGTTGAGAAGCGACGAAATTAAATGATAAGTTATAATTGTAATATTTTTGGGTTTGTCGAGGTATTTTGCTACGCGCAGTTTTCCCTCAACTTTTGGTGTAGAGTACCTCGATCAACCCAAAAATATTTCAACGATTTCTTAAAGAATGAAGGAGTATCAAGCTTTAAGGAGAATCATATCACATAACAAAGTAGTAGCTTCTGAAATGGCCAAAAACTGCACTTTTACTAAGCCTTTTGCCGTTGAAAATATCAATTTTTTATATAAGACCTTCACTTGAATCCGTAGAATTTATGATACTAAGATAAGGATCAGCTGAAATACGTCAAACATTAACAAGGGGCACCTAGAGCAATCACATAAAATGAATAAGAAGCAAAGGTAAACAATAATGACGTCAAATGGTAAACACCGGCATTGTTTTTAAGTCTCGTATTCATTGTATCTATTGAACGGAAGTTAGCAAAAATAGTAATAACAAATATGGATCATGACCATATCCTCATACACTACAAATTCGATAATTCAGAAAATCATAGATCAAAGGCATACAAAATCAGGATAAAACAGGAACCAAAGCAAAAAAAAAAACAAAACAAAACAAAACAAAAATTTCCACCACATGAAAAGAAGCGAACGCCCAATAGCGACATCAATTATTTTTGGTCAATATTCTGGTGATGTGATCGACAAATTCAAATCATTCAATTTTAAAGCCGAAGCTATCTCATCTTACGACTTCTCTAACATGTACACCATGCTCTGTCATGAAAAGATAAAAGATCGCTTATCAAAACTTATCTATTTAGTTTGGCATTGCTTACAATTGTTTGTTATTTTTTGGTAATTAAGGATTCCGACTATTCCGTCGGAATCCTTTCTGTTATTGCAATGTCTTTTCTTTATTCTTATTATTCTTATTATTATTATTCTTATTATTCTTACCCCTCATCATCTCCAGACACTTTATTCAAAGGTCTTTTAACACAGAACAAAAAGAGTGGTACCATTAGAAAGAGCAGACAAAGATCTTCTTTAACTATTTTTTGTTTGTCGATAAGTATACCAATGCCCCCGCTAGAGGTTACCAAAGGTCAAATCTTAAAAGTCTTATAACTTCTAAAGTAACCGTACGATTTGAACGAAATTTGTTTTATATTGATCTTTGGGAAATTTGCAAACTTTTATACGCTAAGATCTTCGATAAAATATTTACGGTTTTCTTGCTATTTTGAGTTGAAAATGGAACTTTAAATTGGCACAGTGCCAATTTCTACAGTTTTTAAGATTTTGAGTTGAAACTCTTATGGTAGGTTACTGATAGGTTGTCATTGATGTTGACCTAGCTTCAAGGTCACATTATGATTCTCAAGGTCACAACAAACTTTTGCCTATAGAACAAAGACTATTTGACCTTGACAGTTCAAACTTCATAAATACAATCATTGAGCCAAGCCCTTTCACCTTGACCTTGGCCCAAGGTCAAATTTTCATTCTCAAGGTCACAACAAACTTTTGCCTATAGAACAAAGACCATTTGACCTTGAGAGTTCAGACTTGGCGCAAACATTCCTTGCATAAAGTCCTTTCACTTTGACCTTGAACCGAGGTCATTTGTTCGATTTCAAGGTCACAACAGACTTTTGTCGATAAAATATTGATTAGATTAAGAAGACTCTTGATGAGAATAAACTCAAATGCTTATCTTTTATCCATGACCTTGGTTAAAGGTCAAATTAACTTTTTCAAGGTCATAGCAAACATTTACTCATGTAGAATTCACAGGTTGTTGTCCTTATTTATTTATTCTTCACACAAGTAGAACTTCTTATTTGAACTTAACATAGTAAAATAGATAACTCTTTTATTCTTGTTCTGTTTCTTTCTTTCTTTTATTCTTAGTAGCATTACATATCAGTAGTTTCATGTTGTTGTCATTTTCTATTAATAGAAATTATCTCATTGCAAAATCATTATGCAATTCTTTTTTGAGAAAGTCATTGTAAAGGATTAGATATAGATTGAGCATGGAGTTTAAAGCTTTCGTAAACATGAAAGGTATTTATCATTTTTTTCTTCTGATTATTTGATAAATAAATAAGAGTCCCTAATTAGACATAAGCTCTTTTGACTCATTTGCTGAAGTTAATATGGTACTAAAGCAACTATTCTTTTTTCCATCTTCTTTATTCGGATTTTAGCACTTCAGTTCCGAGGAAGGTCTAATAAAGGAGGAATCCGTCTGTTGCTTGCAACAGTAGCCATCTAGTTTTCTTGTTCTTATTTCTCATAGTGCGACCAATGAGCAAAACACTTCAATGTTTTACATAATATATTCTATGTAGAGAATTAAGCTTTAAGCTTCATTTTTGATACTTAGACACTATAAATTTCATCATACTAGTATATGTAACATGGTTCATGTAGTGTCTGATATTGTTTAAACTGTACTTATAAAATTAGTACGGTGCCGCTTTTAAAACGTCATCTACTATGCATTCTATCCTTACACCGGATTCAAGATTAAGCTGTCCTTTGTGTTTCTATGAAGCTTTGTTATTGTCTCCGTCTGTTTGTCATTATTTGTTTTCAGGGGGAAACACTACTGACAGGAGAGAATAAACACCGACATTGTACGGCGGTCTTATAATTGAAAGCGATTAACATTATGTCTATAGAAAAGAAGACATTAAAAATTTAATCAAATTCAATTATAATAATTATGTTCTCGAAACAGTAAAGGCATCTTTTTTTTCTACAGTTGTTTTTTTTTTACGAAATACACATCGGTATTGTCATGATTGTGATGATAATGTTTATCTTTATCTTAAGCCCCTCTGAATTGTTTGTCTTATTCTTATTTCTTCCATTCAAAGCTATATGACATTATATAAAACATAAACTTAGATTAAATTTAATTCTTATAAAACATATACTGAAAGGAACTAAGAGAAAATTATCTCAGTACATTGGAAATTAATACTATAATAGGCCTAAATTAAAGGAGAATTTAAAATTCAAATAACTAAAGTTTGTCTGTGCATATAAATGTCGCATTGTGATCACGACAAGGACTTTAAAGATAAAAATCTAAACTTACAAAATGCTGTATCAGTTACTTTGCTTACATTGTACATTAGTCTTATCTGTGTTATTAAACTTCGCATTGGTATTGCCACATGAATGTTTGGCAATCACTCTATTGAAATATTTTGCATAGTGTCGTGATCTTACGTGATCTGATAATTTCTGCACATTTGTTGTTTGAAAAAAAGATTTCACATGCCTTTGAATTTAACATTAGTCGTGTACTAATCGTTTGTAATTGTAAATATTAGATGCAAATGTTGGTGTGTAGCTGAAGGAAATAGAAGGAGTTTCTTTTCTTTTGAAATACGATGGGATCTTATCGGTGACAGATTTGTGATTCAAAATTTGGTCAAGATTTGATTTATCAATTCGTTTGTTTGCAAATCTTACTTTTATGAAAGGACGGTTTGTTTTCTCCTCTGATACTAATTCTTTCTAAATGAAAGGATAGTTTGTTTCTATAAGAGTTAACGTGATGCCTTGAGACAAGACGTCTCTGGATGGTAATATGACGTCCCAGGAGGGAGAAAAGATGTCCTCCCACGTGATGTCTATAGACCAATCTAATTCCTTTATTCGTCATATTAATTATATGGAGGTAAAATTAGATTTACTCTCAAATATAATAATAGAAGTTATAGTATCTAAGTAAGTTGGGGATATGTTAGACTAAGCTTTCTTAGATTGCTCTAGATGTACTTGTAGAATCTGCTATAACAAAAAAGAGAAAACAACAGATTTATAAACAAGCGTCGGACTTTGCGTTTATATACATCGACATCAAATACAGAATAGATGAAGAAGAGACTATCAATTCGATCTCTTTCTACAATCTTTGTTCTTTATTTAATTGTTTCTCACTTTAAGCCTACGAGACTATATTTTATATTTATGTATATGACCAATATTAATATCTATGATTAACAATTACCCTTATTACAGAAAGGAGGTGATCTCCCAACAACACTAGGTTGCAGCACCCACAGCAAAATCCCAAAATACCCATGCAAAAAACACAGAACAGATACCCACAGAAAGAGACGCAAAAGGGACAAGGAACACCAACTCACAACATAGAAACATGAAACATAAAAGACTACACATAAACCAACGAGACCAATGGGCAACCGGTGCCGACTTAGGACGGCCATCTGCCACGTAAATAGCAGACGGTGTGGTTATCCTGGATTACGTGCGCAAAACCTCCCACTATTCCGATTTCCCAGAGGTCTAGAAGAACGCGCAATTATGGTGTAAAACAACCACCTCACTGTTAGATGACCACACACAAACAAGACCGTAAAACACAGGGGTCCAAGCAACACAGATGAATATGTAAATGGATATAAAAAGAGGACGTGCGTAAAACAGTCCGTGCTCTGCCGGCTGTAGCGAGCTCATATATGTTATCACCCGAGGAGTCCGACTGACATTCAGAGAGGACAGGTGGTCGGGGCCCTGTCTTCCCTAAGGAGGTTTGGACAGGGTCCGTCATAGAGTCCCGTCGTCACAGTCAGTCAGAGAGCAACATCCAGGTATTTGTCAGAAATTAGTACAATATTTGTAATCTTTTGTCTAACTGATTAGATCTATTACAAAAAAGGTTCGAATCTGTCTTTAAAAGAAGTAAATATATCGCTCGTATCTTTTGGATCAATATTATTTTACACTTACTCTTCCTGGGCACCTGGTAAACGGTGTTGCATGCAAGCAGGAGATGCTTACTCTTCCTGGGCACCTGGTCTCACTCTCATTTCGAGAGTCCGCTTCTTTTTATGTGGTGGAGGTTTTTGTTTCCTTTGGTTTCTGTTTTATCCTGATATTGTATGCCTTCGGTTTCTGACTTTCTGAATTATCGATTTTGTGCTGTATACTGGGATATGGTCATTATCCATATTTGTCATTCCATATGTCACGCATCTTTAGATTTGAAATTGCCTGCATGTAGATAAATACCGAAGAGTTCAGATTAAGTGTATTATTAAGGAGATAACCTTGTGTCTCCTCTTAATTGATTTGTAAATTTAAAAGACAGATCTAGAGCACAGTCTTCTGTATAGGCAATATTAGTTACCAAATCCAGACATTTGAATTACCACACAGTCAAGCAGAATCTCCATGACGACGTTTGTAAAATTATTCATTATACTTCGCCCGACCTTTAAACAAGTTGCAACAAGAATGTAGTTGAAGTCGAATAGGACTCTTTCGACAATCTCCAGAACATTACTTATGCTGCATTTTAGTGTGAAGTGATAAGTTATGGACTGAAAACTTTGTCTATTTTATCTAGCTTTCAAGGATTAGATGCGTATAAAATGCGGAAGTAAATATCATATATGATTTTCACGTTTAAAATTGAGATTCCTCTAAGCTGAGCTGATTCTAAGGTGAAAGTGAAAGAAGATCATGACGATAATCTCAACAGCACTCACAATAGAGCACCAAATTGAGCATCGATGGACCCCTAGCAAGCCAGAGGTGGAACCAGGTGCCCGGGAGGAGTAAGCATCCCCTGTTGGCTAGCCGCATCCGTTGTCGATGACCCCTTTAAAGAAGAGGGAACGTCCATTTGTCATCCAATCATATTGTGTACTTACTCATAATGAATTACAGACTTTTAACATTTTTTGTACTTTTCTTTGGGTTAATTTCTTTTAATTTTTTAACAATAGGCTCTTTTTCAAACACTGGCACGTAAAAAGAAATTTTCAAAAAGTTTACAGTTTTCCGGACATTTTTTGCAGCCTTTACATCTATTTAACTGAATTCTGATTTATGCCAACATAAAATCACTACAGATCCAGATCGAGGCTCTGAAAAGTTGACGTTGTTTTAGCAGAGTTATGGGTCTTGAACATAGAATATTTCTACAATGGTTATATTGAATCTGAAGACGTTTAACATATATCTTAATAATGATAAAATATAGATCTAGTTTTAGTTTGCGATCAATTGTTTTTGTTTTGCGAGTTGTGGACCTTGAACTAAGAATTACTCTTAGTCGTTAACTTGAGCGGGTCAACGAACCTAATGTTTTTCAAGGTTAAGGGTAGAAGTCAATGTAATTTTGTTGGTAAAAATGTTGGTGGTTTTCGAGAAAATTTCATTTTGACAATTCCTTTAAATACTATTTTTGACTTTTTACATTTGAAGAATAACACATGTTATTTCATGTTTAATTCGTCTAATTTTTTGTCGCATAATTCGACATTATGTTTAAAGGTCAAGTCATTTTGGGACTAAACCTGTAATAATGGCATTACAAATTTATTCATGAGATATTAAATCCCCGACGGGCGTATCTTGCAGCGTTGGCGTTGCTTTTTTTAATATTTTCTGCTATGATTGACCATTGATAAAATGAAGTTGAAACCAAAAATAAAATTGTGATTAATTTTGGACATGCACGATACATTGATTGATCGGAGACTTCTTCTTATACATAGGAATGTCAAGATATATACTGCTATGTTAATGATTATTCATAGGATTGACCATGGCCCGAAATCTCTTGTCGTTTGCTAAACAACGACTTTTTACGAAGTTTGGTAGCGAGTTTAGTATATCAACCTCTGGAAATCATCAGAGAAATGCTAGGATTAAATACAAATGTCCATAACTGTATATAAAAAAAGTTTATATAATTTTATGTAGAAAAACTATGTACAAAGATGCAACGTAGCGTTCAATCGAACCATGCATATTCCTCATAAATATTCAACTGTTTAACCTTTTGTGCCGACCGGGCTAATTTAAATCATATTGTACGTTCATCAACCCCAAAATTCATATATAGAACTGCTTTTGTTTCTCTTCATTTGAAAAGCGACAAAAGGTATAACTCATATATGTTTAAAATAATCGCTCTGATTCTAGTGAGATTGAACATCATAAGATAAAATATAGTAACTGTGTGTAAGAGTTTCTGAACATAGTGCATAACATATTTATCAATTATATACAGAGATACAATACAAATGAAGGTATATTAACTGGATATGAAAGAGAGTTTAAGAATGATATCTTTATATTCATGTATTAGACAAATGTATTATTGTCAAACAGCCGACAGCCGACATTCGGCAGACGTTGCTACTTTATTTTTAATCATTTGTCTTTAATAATAATAAACTTCAAAGAAGTACCCATCGGTTGTCTTCTTTAACTCATGTGACGAGAAGGCAATTAACTGATTATATCTTTTACAGAATAAATTTTTATTCAAAGAACCATTGTAAATATATTGCTCGTATGATTTACTTGAATAAAATTTAAACCGTCATATTGCTCCTATGGTCAGGGTTTAATTGTCTGATTGTCGATAAATCCCGCATTGTTCAGAATTAGTTTTATTCTTTGCGAGATAACATTGTCTCCGCTTAATTAATTTGGGGGATTAAAAGACAAATTGCATTGTTCTATGTAGACATTATTGGTTAACCAATGTATATACAGACCTTTAAATCGGTACTAATGCTAAATCGCCAGGACACCCATCGTAAACTTATTCATTATAATACGCCCGATCTGTAAATAAGTGGAAAGAAATATATAGTTGAAGTTGAAATGCGGTCTATCCTCAATCTCCGGAACATCAGTTATGTTTCATATCAGTATAAAGTGAAAGAATATCAGGTATGGACTCAAAATGTTATTTTAGCATTCTTTCATGGATAAGATACATGTCAAATACGCAGGTAAGCATTGTGTATGCTTTTCAAATGGCATATATTGAAACAATGAAAAACAGACATTAATCTGAAATGCCATGACTCAATATTCAAGGTAGCATAACACGTGATAGACAAATAATTTAGTTCACGGGGAATCCCCTTTAATAAAAACAAGGTAAATATTGTCTAAATATTCTATATATAAATAAACCTTTGGCCTATCACGTGAATATCATTATCATTTATATGATAGTATTTTTTTTTTTGGTCAAGAAAAGAGGCATATTCAGAGCACACTTAAGGAAATACAACTACAGGGCGCCACTAAAACGAGTTTTGGCCGTAAATCAAATTCACTTTGGCTGGTAGCATCACTAATGAGGATTTAAAATCAGAAACAAGTGTTTGGTGCATTAGAATAAGTTTGAAATTTCCTTTAAGAAGAAATTGACTTGATGTTCAGAAGTGTATTTATTACTCCTTTCCAGCTCTGTCGTCTGAAAGAAGCTTTTGATTGGCTCTCTATACATTTGATCATATATGTTATTTTGCTTTTTCGGAAACTTGTCATTTCATCCGAAATATTTTCACAATAAAAGGAGGTTAACATCTGAGCACCATCTCTCCCATGCTATCGCTATATACTGAATATACCATACAGGGGATTTAGGGGCCGCGCAATCTCTGTAAAGTATTTACACACAATAAAACCAGAGGGCGCTACTGAAAGGAATTTTGGCTGTGACTTAAAATTTCTTTGGCTTGAAGAATCACTGATAAGGATTTTTAATCAAAATATCCGAAACACGTGTCTGGTTTGAAATGTTCTTCCAGTATTTAAAGATGTTAAACGTCTTCAAATTGAATAGCATCATTTAAGAACAGATAAATTGGCAGCATGGACCAGACATGCAAGTTTCGGGTTCTTAACCCTAGTCAGAAAACTTCAGAATCATAAAACTGACAATTGTCTAATATTATGTATATGTTATGATATGGTTCATTTATATACAATTATTGCACAGTGATGAGGTCAATATGATGATTTATGGAATGACAAAACCAATATCGACCTAGGCCGAATCACTGTGCTATAATTGTTTTATCATAAACATGGAAACTGGAAAGGAAAAGGGTAACTACAATGTTTTGCTTCTCTAGCACTGCTCGCTTTCATTTTTTTTTTTCAGATAAACATTCTGTTTTATAGTGAAAGGTTTTACTCGTCTTCATCATTTATTATTTCTATTTAACCAAATATCATTATCGCGGGTATGTTAAGGCGTCCCATGGAAATATCATCACCTTTATCGCACCTTTGTAATGAACACCTCTTTCTCTCAATAAAATATACTTTAATCAAAAGTATGAATATGTACTTTACAGAAGGAAAGTCAAGGGTCATTGGCGAGTTCTACAGTTGTGCTGAAAGTCACGTGATCGCTATTTATAGCACATATACACAGTACGAAAATGAAGCTTCGAGCGCAAGTTGTTCCACTAATTTCTCAGTGAACTTTTGGTTTATGTTGTGTAGAGAAATGTTCAAATTTCATATATCTTGCTACGACAAGTCGTGAATTCCGTATATTTATGGATTAAATTAAGGAATTCTACGGCGCACCCTGGTTTTTGCGTTACACCTTCAATGACTACGTCCTTGTATAGGTTTAATATGAAAAAAAATCAAGTTGTCGTAGCAAGAACTATATAGATAAATCATGGAAGATTCGATTTACACCAAACTTCTTTCAATTAATTTTGAGGAACAACTTGCGCTAATCTATTTTCTATGAGTACCCTAAAAGTTCTCCTCCCGAGAACCATTTCAAACGTTCAAGTGATGCACGATTGACAGGGGGAGATAATTTCTCAAAAACGTTTCAGTACATGTACATTTCGACGAAAATTCATATTCTTCTGTCTCAATCGGCATGATCAAGTGAATTCGGCAATAATTTAATTTTTTCTTGAAGAATTTGCAGTGTAGAGTGTCAATATTTATTATGTTGGTGAAGACTTAGAGTAATGTACAAATCCAATGGAAGTCATGATCCAATGCAGTAGATTCTACTCTTCATTAAAGAACCCTTTGTGCGCCCCTCTGCTTTTCTATATTGCAATATTTATCTGTGACAATGTTTTCAAGTTTCTATTGATTTTGAAATAAATTCATAATTTGATTTAAGCATCATTTTAATTAAAGGTACGGTGTCCCTGAAAATTAATTCATTTTACAAAATTTTATTACGCAAAATCTTTCTTTTCAAATTAAAGTTTGTAACATTCTCATTTGTATACATAAATTCAAATTTTCATGCGACCCTTACGCATACATTCGCAGCTATAACCGTTTGAAAAGTTAACGTTATTTCTAGCTCGCCGGGACGAAAAAGTCCGGAGAGCTAATGCCATACCCTCGGCGTCGTTGTCGTTGTCGTTGTTGTCGTCGTCGTCCGTAGACAAAACTTTAACCTGGACTATATCTCTTGAATTATAAGGGGTAGGGCTTTGATATTTCACATGAAGATACCTTGTGAAAAGACCTTTCATTTGAGACCATGACCTTTGACCTAGTGACCTTGGACTTTGACCTACTTTTCAAAAACTTTAACCTGGTTTCTGACAAAAACCTGTATAGGCGAGCTATGTAATCTTTGATTACCCTATGTTTAATTTTGGCTGCGCAGCTCCAATTCTTTTCACTAGCGCCACCTACAATATATTGCGTTTTTACAACAGAGGTATATGGAGATTTAATTTTACAAATTCGACAATATTATTGTCGTTACTGCATATTTTCTAAATAAAACTTTTTATGGCTTCTTTTTTCCTCAAACTAGGCCCTTCGAAATAAATTTTACGTTTTCAATAAAAAAAAAACCAAAAAAAAAAAACCAAAAAAAACCCCCCCAAAAACCCAGGGACACTGTATCTTTAACGGTTCTGTTATTTTATCACTAACTTCATAGCTTTTATCACTATATAGCCATGTCTTTCTGATACATTTGTACTATCCATTCATTTCATTTTTTTTTCTTTCTGCTAGTCAGAATGCTTGGAGGAGGGGTCAGATGAAGCGTCGAGTCTTCTGAAATTATTTTTCGTCACCCACGAAACCTTTTTATTCATTTTTTTTAATTTACACTTTTAGATTATGCTGGTGATTATACGGGTCCATAATTGTTCACGAGAGAGAGAGAGAGAGAGAGAGAGAGAGAGAGAGAGAGAGAGAGAGAGAGAGAGAGAGAGAGAGAGAGAGGGTATTACTAGCTTATATATTTGTAGGTGGCGGGGGCGGTTCTGATAGCAAATATACGTTTTTTAACAAGCTTTAAGTGAAGCATATTCATTTCGTAATTCCTTCATTAAATTACATGTTACATACGATAGAAATACAACAAGGGTTGGAAGGATCCTTATCGGGGAGAGGGGGGGGGGGGGGTGTCAAGCCTGCCCATGCAGGGTGATGAATCCTGTTATATATGTATGTAATACTGCTCCTTTTTAAAGTTCAAGCCTACAAGTTCAAGTTTATCTAATTTTCCCTCCGGAAGAAATATTTCAATCTACTGCTTATCGGGATGATTTACACACACCCACAAAAAAAAAACGCACCCAGATTCGAGGAAAAGGATATGATCAGTACTACTATAATACTATAATTATGTACCAATCTCGCATAATCATGACCGGCCATGCCCTTGACAATCTATGTAAGTGACGTGAAACTGCGATTACCTCTCCTCTCAGGAAAAAGCCGGAAAATACAATTTTTTTGCAAATGGGCAATGTTCAACGTCAGGGGCACCGAAAGGAGAAACCTCCACTCTGTCGAGATAAATCTATATTTACATGTATACTTAATTGAAACCTGTATCTCGCCATCATCGACAAAATTTTTACTTTGTCTGCCAATAATATTCTTTATTTTCTCACCACATTTTTCGAATTCGTGAGAGGAGGGGGGTATCCATCTTACAGCTTTGTATAAAATCATTCGGTCATTGATTTTCCTCATTTTAAGATGAAATCCATGGTCATATTTAGACCAACAACCCAGTATTATATACATGTATTATAGGCTGTATCACCCTGCATGGGTAGGCTTGAACCCCCCCCCCCCCTTCATAACTCCTTATTATTTAAATTTAGATCTGTACATTATTTAGATACAAAGGACGGAAGATTTGCTATGATCAATTTCAATAGATTTTAATATAAATGAATAAACAAAATAAATAACTCAGCAGCTCTGTATTTATCAGGTGATAGACGTGAACTCCTTTGTACATGTACATTTAGAATGGCATCCTTTATCACAAGAATTGAATTTCTCTGTGAAAACCATAATGCGTTAGGACTCCAACTTTGTGAGAGTAACATGTCAGTCTTGTATAACAAAGTATCTTTGAGTTGACAGTGGCGTAGCTGCAATGTATGCTAAAGCATCCACTTTTCCACTAAAATTCCTCAATTCAGTAAAAAATTTTCCTCCCTCTGGAGGTTTTTTTTTGTGAGCTGCTGGAGATAAATCTTTATTTGCATTCGACCTCCTTCATTGTCATTCGAATGTCCTTAGCTTCTGAACTCATTTTGCTTGTATCATGAAAGGATTCACTTAGTTTTGCCCAAGCTAAGCCACTGATAGAGCGGCTAGAGCCCATGATTAAAATAAAACACCATGATATCCATATGTTTATAGACATCAGAAAGACTCCAAATGTAGGCTTTTATAGTTTAGGATTAAATAAATCACAAATACAAGTACTTCCTTACAATAAAAGATCTTTATTGACACATTTTTTAACATTTGACAGACACTTGACGTGACATCTTCTTGCTGGCATTCGGGTAGAGTTATATTTTTTTCCAAAGGCAAATCTCTGAAAGGAGCTGATAAGATAAGGGCCGTTTTTAGCCCTAAATCTCGTGCCGTATTTCTTCCATATATGTACATATGCAGACCAAAGATAATCATTATTGAAATAAAATGTATTTGAAGACTTTTTGTATGTTTTACTTTTCGATGAAATACTCCCAAGATTCTAAAATGAAGGTCCAAAGAGGTAGGGTTGCGCGGATAGAAAAACCGATAATATCGAGAAAAAAAAACGTAGAAATTTTTGAATATTTTTCCTGAAATGGATAAATATTAACTGAAATATATCAAATACATCTGCATTGTAAATCAGAAATACATTTCGAAGGTTCTATTTCCTCTAATCGGTAAATATTGAAATCCGGAACTGAAAATACGGTCTTATTTTGTATGTAATGGCGATAATAGAAGCTTTTTAGCGCGAAATACACATTAGCGGAGAAATCCACATCGTTCCTGCTTATTTCGTTCCTAATTGTTGTACATTTCATTCGATCGTATTTAGAACACATTTTTGGGTGGATTAAAGAGGAAAAATAGTCAAATTTTCAATATTTGATGTTTTTAAAGATCGATTCTTTAACAAATGCACCCCCTTCCTTTTTTGGTTTTTCGTCTCTAGGGTAGTGTTCCCCCCGGAGATACAGAACCCCACTTTTCCAGAAAATTTGTATCATGGATATACACCTCCAGTGTAAGTGGCATTCTGTATCTCCGGGGGGAACGATGTTCAAAAAAACTTTTCCGTTTTCTATTGATTTCTATGGGAAAAAGACAAGTTTTGACCCAAATATTAGCAATATTGTGCATAATAAATCTAAAATAACTTCAGAGTTCGATGGGATACTGTATCTGTATTAATTTAACGAACGATTTTTCTTAAAATTTCCATTTTCAATATTCCACATTTTAGGGCAGATTTTACGTCTTATCTTATCAGCTCCTTAGAAGAAAATTCAAATTTAGGTAAATAAATAAGTTTTTTTTTGTATTAAAATGTAATTTCTTACAGAACCTTTTAAGGTTTTTGGTGTACCGTCAATTTAACTTCTTCACAAGTCAATTATTATAACTTGTATATATATATGGGAAGATATTTTTACACTCAAGTTTCTAAGAAAATTATATATCATATATATACCTGGTCATTGAAAAGTTCTTTCAATTATGATTCTCGGCTAATGCAGCATTCAACACTGATCCAATGCCAAAATATTTCTGTTTTGTTTTTTTACGAGATGATTGAATATGTAATTTTCATCAGTCTGAAATACAAATGAATAAAAAATAAGTGTTATAAATTGTATAATACAAAGTAGTTTCATTGTTACATACTTAAACAGTACACATGCATGTCCCACATCCACCCACCCCCAACCCCTTCCCCATTTTTTTCTCCTCGTAAAGTTTACCTTTGTCATGAATATGCTTGTATCTAAATAATATATCGTAGCAGACACCGATGATATGGAAAATAAAGTAATAACAATAGCGCTACAACCATATTTTTTTTCACAGCATTGATGCAATAATATTCCTATACGACACATGCATCATATGACACACGTGTACTCCGCCAGTACTGTAAACAAGGTACATAAAAAGAATGATTTCGTACATGTTTAAATAGTTTTGTCTTTGATTACGTATATGATTGAGTATATATTATGATATTTTCTTTGTGCAGCATCTCTGTTTTCATGTAATTTTAACAAATACATACCGTTTTCTCAATTTTTCTTATCACCCGCCTTGTAAACTGTCGGATCACACTTTCCATCGCTTCTCAAGCTTCTCAGTAACGCAGAGGTCCTTAACAACGCAAGGGGGTCACAAAGTGCACTCAATAGATTGGGTGTCTTCTCAAAGGTATATTGAATAGACGGAGTGTCAGCGACTGAGTTAAAGTACATGACTTTTTAAAACTGATAACTTTCTTCCTTTGAATTTACAAAATATCATAAAAATTAATTGAAATACTGTGTTGCTACCGTGCTTGACGACACGGAGTCTATGACGTCAAATGACGTTACGTTATTTCGCGGCAATTTTTTGACGTAATATTCCATGGGACGCCTTAACATACCCGCGATTAATCATGTCAACAACATACAGTTTGCTACCGATTGTCATTTTCTTCTAATACACAAAACCTGAAACGCGTCAATATGACCGATTCAATACGACGATTAATCGCATTGCATGTGACCGCGTTTTGATCAATGGGAAAGCTTATAAACGGTTACGTAAATTAGAGTATATGATAAATTAGAAAATGGACTACATTGTCTCAATATAAGTAAAAGTACTCGATTATCTATTCACTATATACAACGATACAATACAAATACATTGCAGATTAATTCATACAAAACAATAGAGATAATATATTTCATTATCATCAATGTGAAATATTAATACCGATTCTCTGTAAGGACCAAACAATTTCAGCAACATTGAAAAATAGCATGTCACAGAAATGAAAGATTTTTGGTACAAGAGTCATGTATAATGTGTTAAGCCGGAATTTAGATATCATTGTGGAATTGGAGCATTGGTTGCCATGGTCACCATGTCAAAAATGTTAGGAGTCTGGAATATGTGATAAACGAGACATTTTTTTTATTTCATATGAGACAATAAAATACAAAACATAGCACAATTTGTGACTTTGGTTCCTGTTTTATCCTGATTTTGTATGCCTTCGGTTTCTGATTTTCTGAATTATCGATTTTGTACTGTAGACAGGGATATGGTCATTATCCACATTTGTCATTAGATTACATCATAAACGACAATTGATAAATAAATCATGTGATATCAAGGAATCAAAAAGAAAATACATCAGAGCTTATGAAAAAGATTTTCAACAATAAAATTGAATTTTACCATTTGTTTTAGATTGCTTAAAATATTGATCAATATAATGAGAGAATTTTCAATATAACATTTTAGAGCAATTTCATCCTCTGTTTTGTTTTGTATTCTACAATACATTTTATATTTATAGATTTTGAAGGCAATAAAAGAAATGAAATTATTAATGAAATATGTTTTGTCATTTTCTCAATGTAAAATCCAATAATCAAATGTTTCCACTGTATACTTATATTCAATAGCCTTCCAATTTCATTCCACAAGCTTTTTACAATGCGACAATCAAATAAAAGATGTTTTATGCTTTCTGATTCATGAATACAATTCATACAATTCTCGTTATTTCTTATTTTGTACTTATATAATAGTGAATTACAGCTTAATATGTTATTCAATAACTTATAATTAAACTCTGAAATGTATCTATCAAACATATCTGCAATTTTACATCTGTATATATTATACCAATTATATTTCTCAATATGAATTTCTCTAGAAAAGTAAGATTGATAGCATGGTTTTTGAAATTTCTGTATCAGAAGATTTGCATAATAAAATTTACATTTCTTATCAATAATATTATTATATCCTTGTTTGAATCGAAACCATTTAGTTTCTTGTATTTTTGGTAAACTAACAATTAGATACATCAAAACGCTTCAATAAATTTCTAAAAATACTCTTCAATATTTTGTACTCACAAAGCCAATTTGATTTGTTAATAAGAACATTTGATAAAGAATGCAAAGTCATGAATGATCCATCATCTTTTTAATATATCTTTTACATAATGAATTTTACTCTTAATCCAATTAATGAAATATAGACTTTTCCGATTATATTTGAACAATTCGTTATTCCAAAGGGGTTGTGTTAAAAAATTTGCATTAGAAAGATTCTCTACTTCCAAAACCTTTTTACACTCATTGAAATTTGAGAAGACCTGTTGATAGAACATGTTTAAGTTATGAGTTATTTTAAAATCAATTAGTTTTCTTTCCGATGTTTTTAACAAATAGGCTACAGAGATATTTTGACATTTACAAAAACTGTTCACATAATTGTAAATTAAAGATTTAGGATTTACAATTCTTTGTACCCAAGAAGCTTTTAATGCTTTCAATTTAGTATCAATATCAACAACACCTATACCACCATTTTCAACAATTCCAATCAGAGTGTTTCTATTAATTCTATCATGTTTCTTCCAAATAAAATTAAAAATACAACTTTTTATCTTACGTACAAAATCATCATCTGGTAATGGTAAAATAGAAGCAACATACACAAATTTAGAAAGAACTAGACTGTTAATAATACATACTTTTCCAAATAAAGATAACTTTCTTCTTTTCCATGACTCAAAAAGTTTTTCCATTTCGTCATAAATACTCATCCAATTTCGATTATAGCATTCCTCTTTATCATGACCATTAATTTCAGAAAGCTTATCATATCTATCTTTCAATTTGCCAAGAAGAATACATTCTGTTTTGTTAAGATTTATTTTCGATCCAGCATGGTCACAAAATTCATTTATAGTAAAAAGTGCATTTTCTAGTGAAAGTTCATTTTTAAGGGTAAGAGTAAGATCGTCTGCATGTTGATATTCTTTATTTCTAAATCCATGTTTTGTAGAAAAAAACCCCTGTATCTGATCATTTTGTTTAATTTTCAAAGATAAGATTTCAGCTACAAAAAGGTACAAAATCGCTAAAATCGGGCAACCTTGACGTATGACCCTCGTCATGGTTACAGTTTTTGATATCCATCCATTATTTTTCAGTCTAAAGATTGGATTCGTATAAAGAATTTTAACCCATGTTATGAAATTGTCACCAAAATTAAACTTTTTCAAAACTCTAAACAAAAAATTCCACTCAACCGCGTCAAACGCCTTTTCGAAGTCTATGAATAAAAGCAAAAAATCTTCATTATTATTATCACAGTAGTCAAAAATATCCAAAATTAGTCTAGCGTTTTCACCTATAAATCTTCCTTTTATATATGCTGATTGTTCTTGTGTTCTAAACGAGACATTTTCATGGTCCATGTTTCCATGGAATATAAATATGTGGAGAATTGAATCTTCCCAAAAGCATTCCTTCGTCCTTCCATAAGAATATTGAATTTAGAAATCTGAACCATTTATTCTTATTTTACTGTTATTTGGGATCAAACTTAAGGAAAATTCAAGCATTTGTAAGACCTTTTTCCAACCCCCTTTTAGGCCCTTTTTGTCAGTTTTTGCAATGCAATTACTGCAAAAGCAATGGTTTTTATGTAATAAAGCTTATAGTTTTTTACATATCTATTTGTGGTCTTCTGAAAATGAGAAAATCTGGAGGGGGGAACTTATTGGTTTTCTTGGAATTAAATGCCGAAATAGGTTACCATGGCAACATTTGACACATATGTTTAAGCACATACAAACATTAAAGGGCTATTGTGAAGGCCTTATTCTGTCTTTTATAATCAAACTTCATGTGACCATTAACAAAGATGATATGAATTAGAAAATAACCTTGAAAACATTTCAAGGTCATATCGTTTAATTTCAAGGTCACTCAAACTTAGACATTAAATTTTAGCGTTTTTCGTGATTTTTCAAGGGAAATATATGATGTCATGTTAAAATGTTATGAAATTATGGGAATCCATTATATGATATTGAATATGCACGAAAGATTGTATCTACTCCCTTTGTTTCATAGACATCAGCATTTTAAGTATTTCATTTCTCATCGGCAATTTGTAACAGAAATGGAAAATTTTCATGATTTTTTCTCTTTTTGGACGAGACTAATTCTATACAAAAATACCATACATACTTAAGCACTATCTCAATTTCCTGTTTTATTGGAAGACTTAAATCAAGCAAAAACACCAAACAAAATAAGTATAGTAAAACAACAAAAAACGACGTCAAAAATAAGAAAAAATCAAATTTTGGAATAATTTTTTTGCGGAAATTTGAAATGACCTTGACCTATATTTGAATGACCTTGGAATAGAATCAAGGTCATACAGCAATTGATACTCATCAAAGTTATCTTAAACATATACCTTTGCCATTGCCAACTTTGTCTATATATATTAAAAGTGAATCAAAAGATACCCTACGTGAGACCATCTGATATCAAATGTTGCCATAGCAACCACTTTTTCAGCTTAAAACTAGCATTTCTGTTATGTTCCCCACTTAGATTTTCACCTCAAGTTTTAGATAAGTCAACATAGATTAACACTCAATTAAGAAATATTTAACTTCCCATTGCTTATTTTTTTATTCAAATATTGAAAAACATCAAAATTGACGAAAAACAGACCTAATTTTGGGGTATATTTTCAAGGAAAATATTGACATTTTTTGTCTGAATTTTGCTGATTTACTGTATGGAGTGTCATTTAATTTTATATTGATTAACAAAATAGAAGTAAAGAATAAATGTTTTTTGTTATGAGGAACTTGAATTGATACCGGTTTCCATGGCAACCAGATGTAATGTTGTACATCGGAAGACTTTTAAGAATCGATTATCGGAAAATTATCGGAAAGAGTAAACCGATCGATTATCGATTTAAATCGGAAAACAAAAGTCCATGAAAAATGGAACATAAAAGAGAGAACAATTGTATTTTTCTGCATAAAATTCAGAAAACTTTGCTGAAAACAAAATATAAAGCATTCAATATCAAAGTGTCTGCCTGTTTACATTCAAGAAAACAAGCATGCTGCAGCGGTTCATGCGACATGTGAAAAGAGGAAAATAAATACCTTTACACAAAATACCTTTCTTTCAGCGACAATCGATTGCAAAAAAATCAAATCGATAATCGGAATCGAAAGAGTTTTAGCGATCGACAATCGATTGTCGGCGACAATTGGTTCATCACTAACCAGATGCCTGAAAACCTCTTATTTTTGACTTCAAAACTTACTTTGGTCCTTACAGAGAATTGATATTAATATGTGTTTAAATTTTATTTTCAGAGACGATAGGGAAAGTTGAAAGGATTTAAACGTTGCTTTAAATAAAAGACCACAAACGTGTCAACATTCTTATATAAGTTCATCATGAGTTACGCTGACGAAGCACGCTATGGACGGATATCTTTGTTTTTACTAAATGTGTGTCCTTTTACATTACGACATGTGATAAACGATTACCACAATAAGCATGGATATACAAGTCTACAGGACTTCCTGGATAAAAACAAACACGATCTTTATCATATATTGAACAGAAGATGTTGTTGTAGACTTATACAAAGCAGGGTTACTCCCATGAACAGGTCACAGTGGGATCTTCTTTTCATAAAGAACTCGTCATCATGTCGCACAGGATATACAGGGGACTGCCCGTGCCAGTATGACGCAAAGCCCGGTGTCACATCAGACGTTATGGATATCACATTATGTTGTCTTTTTATCAAAAACATTTGCTACAGACATGCTGGAATCAATATGTCTCATGTTGATACAATACGCACGATCCGTAATCATATAATCCATGCTGACAGTGCACAGTTGGATGTGCTTACCTACAATGGTTATTGGAATCAAGTGAAAACTGCTCTCCTTGACCTTGCTAATCACGCGCCATCCACAGTACATACAGATACTTTGAGTATGATACAAGATCTAGAAACCCGAACAATGAATGCCGGTGAATTTGGAGAAATTAGAAAAGTACTTCTCGATCAGAAAAGAATGGAAGAGGTAGAAGAGGTTTGTGTTTTAATCAATATTTTATATATCTGTTCTTAAATGATGCTATTGAATTTGAAGACGTTTAACATTTGTACCGTATACATGGTCTTGTTTGAGAATTCATCATCAGAAGAATTTTGGACATAATAACTTTCTTAATATTCTGTCATAAAACATTGTTTAGATTGAGGATCACTGACGAGGGTTATGATCATCTCTTCTTAAATGGTGCTATTGGATTTGAAGACGTTTAACAGCTGTTGGACCAGTAGTTCCCGAGGGCACATGTAGCCAAGTTCAATCAACTTCGTTTGATCATTTCTTCAACGCGTTCGAAAATGTCTGTTATCAAAATTACTTGAAATTTCTTAAACATAGGTCCTGTAGCATCATATCCCACCCATCCTGCTACGTCTTGTGGTACATTTTGTACAAAATAAGTTTTTTTTAATATTTTGTCATATTACATTGTTTGGATTGATACCCGTGACATATGTCTTTTTCTCTTCTGATAAAAATCACTATAGTTAACAGGTTCAAGATTTAGTTTGATATGGCTTTCTTATTCGTCATATATGGTAGAAGTATTCGTAGATTAAAACAAGTCGATACGAAACCATATTCTAGATCAATGTGTCAATATCTTTATCATTTAGGAATTTATTCAATGAATATGCTTTGCATGAAAGCATCAATCTCAAGAATTTTTAAAGATTACCGTTGTATCATCCAGTTAAGGAACGATCATTACAATTTAAAGTTTAGAACTGATGAAAATATATATAACGAACATATCCATGAAAGGTCTAGGACAAAACGTGGAATTTCATAGAAGTACTATAAAGTAGAATAGCATTTTAAACATTTAAAGAAAGGATCGAATGATAAATGAAGCAAATACAATCGAACTGTGTTTTACGGCTTTTAGAATTTTTTGTAAAGTAAAGACCAAAGAAATAATTTTTTGTCCGCTACCGACTCAACAGAGGAGAATTATATATTCAATCGCGTTTGTTCTTCTGTCTGGACTTTTTTGCAGTCGTTGCATGTTAAACGTCTTTAAATTCAATAGCATCATTTAAAACCTGATAAATTTTCAGCATGGACATATGTTGAACTCATTTTTGGTATGAGGATATATCTTATCGATAATATGATACAGATCAAGTTCGAGTTTAATTTTGATTGACATATTTTAACCGGAGTTATGACAATTTAACTCAGCAAATGTCATGAAATAAACATTTTATCTTTTCAGAATTTATCAGATATAAAGAGGGATCTAGACACAACGAACAAAAATGTGGCAAATGTAGAGGAAAATTGGAGCCAGTTAGAAGGAAATGTGAGCCAGTTAGAGGGAAATGTGAGCCATTTAGAGAGAAATATGAGGAACGTAGAAGGAAATATGAGTCAATTAGAGGAAAATGTGAAGGCAAAGTTAACAGATTTAGAGGGAGGATTGAGCCAGACATCTACACAACTGACAAAACTAGGAGAAACAGCAGCGTCATCGAAGAGAAAATTAACAAATTTAGAAAAGACTGTTGGTAAGGATCAGTGCTTTAAGTCTAAATAAATATACATTCTTGGATATATCATAACAAGGAAAATCCTACCTAGAACTGATTCCATAATTGTTCCATAATAAGCATTTATCTCCCTTTGATTGTATAACAAAACTGGGACAGATCCCACCTTGAATTAAATCAACCCACCCTTCGTTCACATATTTAACATCAACTAGGACAGATTCTACCAATACTTCATCTCATTTCATAATTGATGCACCCCTTCATTTTCCCTATCTTACCTACACACGAAATGGGACAGATCCCACATAGAATTCATCTAATAATGGCATTACCCCTTCATTTTCCCTATCCTGACTACACACCCACAAGAACAGATCCTACATATAATTCATCTCATAATTAATACATCCCCCTTCATTCTCCCTATCCTGACTACACAACAACTCGGAAAGATCCTACCTAGAATTCATCTCATAATTAATGCATCCCCCTTCATTCTCACTATTCTGACTAAACACCAACTAGGACGTATCCTACCCAGAATTCATCTCATAATTGATGCATCCCCCTTCATTCTCCCTATCCTTACTACACACCCACCTGAACAGATCCTACCTAGAATTCACTTCATAATTGATGCACCCCCTTCATTCCCCCTATCCTGACTTAACATCAACTAAGACAGATTCTACCTAGAATTTATCTCATAATTGATTGATGCACCACATTCTCTCTAACCTGACTTCACAACAAATAGTACAGATCCTACCTACTCACAATTGATGCATGTCCTTCATTCTCGCTATGTAAACGTCTTCAAATTGAATAGCATCATTTAAGAACAGATAAATTGGCAACATGGACCAGACATGCACGTTTCGGGTACTAAACCCTCGTCAGTGATCCTCAAATCTAAACAATGTAATATGCAAAAAAAATGAAAGTTACTATGTCCAAAAGGCGTACCGAAAGACGAAGCGGGATGGGTGGGATATGATGCTACAGGACCCACGTTTTAGAAATTTCAAGAAATTTGATGACAGAAATTTTAGAATATGCGTTGAAGAAACGATCAACCGAAATTGATCGAACTTGGCTACATGTGCCCTCGGGGACTCCTGGTCCACCAGCAGTGACACTCACCAAGTAGTCTAAATGTAAACGTCTTCAAATTGAATAGCATCATTTAAGAACAGATAAATTGGCAACATGGACCAGACATGCACGTTTTGGGTACTTAACCCTCGTCAGTGATCCTCAAATCTAAACAATGCAATATGCCAAAAAAGTATGAAAGTTACAATGTCGAAAAAGCGTACCGAAAGACGTAGCAGGATGGATGGGATATGATCCTACAGGACCCACGTTTTAGAAATTTCAAGAAATTTGATGACAGAAACTTTAGAATGCGTTGAAGAAACGATCAACCGAAATTGATCGAACAGATAAATTGGTAACATGGACCAGACATCCACGTCTCGGGTACTAAACTCTCGTCAGTAATCCTCAAATCTAAACAATGTTATATGCGAAAAAAGTATGAAAGTTACTATGTATACTGACTTCACACGAACTGAGACAAATCCCACCTAGAATTCATCTCATAATTAATGCACCCTCTTCATTCTCCCTATCCTGCCTTCACACCAACTAGGACAGATCCTACCTAGAATTCATCTCATAATTGATGCACCCCCTTCATTCTCCCTTATCTGACTACACACCAACTAGGACAGATCCTACTTATAATTCATCGCATAATTGATGCACCCCATTCATTCTCCCTTATCTGACTACACATCAACTAGGACAAATCCCACCTAGAATTCATCTCATAATTAATGCACCCCTTCATTCTCCCTATCCTGACTACACACCAACTGGGACAGATCCTACCTAGAATTCATCTCATAATTGATGCACCCCCCTTCATTCTCACTATCCTGACTACACACCAACTAGGACAGATCCTACCTAGACTTCATCTCATAATTGATGCATCCCTCATCCTGACTACATACGTATTTCTGTTGCAATTTGTTCAAGGTTCGGCCATTATTTCCTCAAAATTGACTGGACTATAAGGCCAAAGAGTGTGAAAGTTGTTTTTTTTTTCAAAAATGAAGTAACAAACAATTGAGCACCAAAAATCTAGCATCGGCGAGCCTCTAAGACGCTAGAGATGGGATCAGGTGCCCGGGGGGAGTTAGCATTCCCTGATTGGCTAGCCGCACCCGCCGTCGATGTTCATAATAGAAACAATATCTCGAAACTTGCAGTTTCTGATGTTATGTCTATATAGAAAGTGCTATGGCGATCATGTCAGGAATAAACTACACATAAATCAATGAGACCAATAGGCAATTGGTGCCGAAGTACGACATTAATCTGACATGCATGTCGCAAATGGTGTGTTATCCAGATTACGTTCGCATAAAACCTCTCACTGTTGTGGTTACCCAAAGGTCTCAAAGAACGCACAATTCTGGTGCAAAATAACCTCCTCACAGCAAAACACAGGGACCAAGACAACATAGATCAATATATAAATAACTATAAAACAGGCGTATGAAAGAAAGTCCGTGCTCTGCTGACTAGAGCGAGCTCATGCATGCAATAACACGACGAGTCAAATCAGCGATCAGAGAGGCAGGTTGTCGGGGTCCGCTGTTTCGTTCGACGAGGTTTGGACAGGGCATATCATGGAGACCTAATTCTTAAAAGTGGCTATAGATATGCCACTAATTGATGGATTAGATCAGTTTACTTATACCTATATTTATGAGATATTTCCCTTATCTGAACTGCAAATTGTATATGATTTACCCTTTTGTTTTATCAGATCAGAAAATCAAACGGATTAGACAAGAAGTAGTAAATCCTAGAGCAGATAATTCAACAGGTATGGTTTTTTTTTTTTAATTTTTTCAATGTGGTTCATTGCCAATATCAAAATATATAGAAATATAATTATATTCTATCATAATATTTTAGTACACCATCTGCGCATGTCTACAAGTTACGTCTCATTAGTGATGCTCGTTGCTGAAAAAGGAGGAAATCCAAAGAATATGAAATTATGAAGATTGTAGCCTAAATTTTGAAAAAAGAATTCTGCAAAACAACCCTCTAAGGATATCAGGAAAAACCCCTTAATTTCGATTTTCATTAAATTTTGTGATGAAGAATTTTAAGATATATTTCGAGTCAAGCGCAAAAATACTATCGACCATCGCTGGCATTATCTTAACAAAATAGGTTACACGGTTACATGTATTTGAGCAATACCTATACGTAGATATAAATAATTTCATTCACAAAGGTACACATCGAATTCTCAGAAGGATTAAATTTGAATCATTGTTTACAATATCTCCTAAATGTAACATCTCTAGCTTTTAAATTGTCAGTCTCCAATTTCAAATATTTTGATTTGTGCATTTCAAGACATATATTTTATCTCTATACCATTATTTATAGTTGGTACTGTATGGTTGCACATATGTGAGATAATGAAAAATCAACAACATATGATGATCAATCTGTCTGAATCGATATGCTTTTGAACATTTTGACATCTGATCTGTGCATAACTTTAAGATGTCAATAACGTCATCAGACTTTGGACTTGAATCAATTAAATAAATGTGTTTTGTCTGATTTAATGCCACTTTGGTTTTATTGCCTTCTTCAATTTAATATAACGATGACAAATATGGATAATGACCATATCCCTGTATACAGCACAAAATTGATAATTCAGAAAATCAGAAACCGAAGGCATACAAAATCAGGATAAAACAGGAACCAAAGTAAACGAACAAAAACCTCTACCATATGAAAAGAAGCAAACTCCCACACCATTCAATCACATTCAATATACTCCCACACCATTCAATCACATTCAACTCCCACACCATTCAATCACATTCAATTACGCCATTTAATCTCAATTTTAATTTGGTAAACGTTTCGAAGTTTATACAAAATAAGTTGGGCAATTCCATCCAAAATTCATGTGTGGTCCTTCTGAACATATTTTTTTATTGATTTCTATATTTCCCTTGACATCTTTTAATTTTTTTCATATGCAGTTTTTTTTTCGAGTTGGAGGTTTTGTTCTCTCAATGCTGACATCATCAGCATTCACATTTTAAAAACATCTCGATCTTTTTATTCTCTTTTAAAAGATGGAAGAGTGGATGTTACCAAGCTAAAGCAAGAACTTATAAGAGTAAACGAGGAGGCAACCAGGAATATCTCCATATCTCCTCTTCAAGAGGGAGATGGTGAAGTACCTATTGAACTTTTGTATGCTTCAGTTGTCATCAGAGAGGATCCCAAATATGCAGAAAGAGAAAATTACTCATTTGAAGATATGTATACACAAGACAGGAATACGGCTTCGGAATTCGATGTAGGAAGATTTGATTCATCATCACATGGGCTGACTCTTCCAAGTCACATGTTTTCCAGTTCATTGCATCATCAAACTTTCATGGAACCCCAGATGCAACTTATAGACTCATACAGATTTCATAGTTCATTACCCCATCAAGCCCTTAAGGCGCCCCATATGCCAGCTTTTAATACAGTCCCAGTATTTGATTTAGGAAATTATGATTCACGAAGGCATAGATTTCCTAGTCAGCACCAAACACTCAGGATGCCCAACATACAAACTAGGGATACAGTTTCAGTGTGTGATTCATCTTCACAAAGGCAGAGATTTCCAATACCCAGGTATTCCAGTTCACTATATCATCAAACCCCCATGGTGCCCCGGATGTCAGCCATGGATAGTGCTTCAGAATTTGATATTGGAGGTTATAATTCATCGTCACAAAGGCAGAGCTTCCCAATACCCAGGTATTCCAGCTCATTATATCATCAAACCCCCATCGTGCCACGGATACCAGATATGAATATAGCTTCAGATTTTGATGTTGGAAGCTATAATTACGATTCACCTACTCAGAGGGACGTGGACGCCATATCATTTTCATCCTCGGGAGGATCAACCAGTTTATATCCCCTTCTTTCTCTTTCTCAAACAAGGAGAGAAGTGACAAACCCAGATGTCATATTTAAAAAAGACGGTAAAATATCGAAGAATATATACATGCTAGGCGATGCTGCTCACGGGAAAACAACCTATTGTTTATGGCTGGCAAAGAAATGGTGTAATGTGCAACAAAGGAAATGTAAAGGAATCCAAGTTCTTGATATGTGGGAAAAAGCTCTATTGGAGTTTGACTTTGTTTTTCTATTGAAATTTCGATATGTTAACGCAAACAGAGCCTCTGTTATAGATATGATATGCCAGGATACATTAAGTAGGGAAAAAGACTGCCATGACACAGTGCGCCATGTTTTATCATCTGACAAATATAGAAGTCTTATAATCATGGATGGCCTGGACGAGTGGAACCCAAACGAGGAATCAATAGAACAACTGACATACCAAGCAATGCCAAACATCTATGTCTCAAGTACTGTATCATGCTTCTTCACAATGAGACCATGGGTGTTTGCTTCAATATCAAAAATGGTGAAAAAGAGTGACAAAGTAATTGAAATCCACGGCCTTAGTGAGAATGGAATAGAAAACGTCGTTGACAATGTACTGTTGAATCATTATAAATTAAAAGAGGACATTGAAAAGTTTAAATCAACAAAAGAAAATATGGCAAAATATTTGAATATGAAAAATGTCAAATCATTTATGAAAATCCCTTTGTTAGCTGTAGTTTGTGTACAGATATGGTATAAGGAAAAACAAGTAGGGAACAGTATGACAAGTTTCTATGCTTCCATGCTTGATATGTTAATAGAGAGAGCAAGTGAGAAACATAAGCATCAACTATCACAAAACAACGACAACACAGCTAATTGTGAATTATCCGAACATTTGTCAGAATATGAAAATATACAAAATTGCATATATGTCTTGTTGAAGATAGGAAAAGTAGCATATGAAGGTCTGATATCTAATAAAACAAACCTAGTATTTCAGAAAAGAAAGTTAGAGAAAGAAATAGGTGTGAAAGAACTACAGTTTGCACTAGATGTTGGATTGATCAGCCAGAAGGAAGCACCCAGCCTTTTAACAAAGAATGTAAGTCTTCACTTCTTTCATAAATCTATACAAGAGTTCCTGGCTGTAATTCACATTGTAACAAAGAAAGAGGTAGGTGAATCTTTTTGTAAACATTTGTCTAGTGTCAAGGTCATCATGGAGTTATCTAATGTTATTATGTTTATATGTGGTATGTGTCCTTCCCTGGGTAGTGTTATATCACAGCATGTTGTAAGTGTAACAGACAATGACAAAAAGATCTGTGAATACAGAGAATCACCTGACTATAACATAACAGTGAGGGAACTTTACAAACAACAAGTAAGTTGGTACAGGGAGTTGCAGGACAGACGGATAGACAACCCAGTAACATTTCATATTTCAGATGTTTATTCTTGGCCTTCCGGTGACATAGAGACAGTGAGTGTGACCAAAGAACTCCTGTCTGATCCCCTTGTAGATATAAGGTCACTTAATTTACGATATGCACCTATTGACATAGAGCTTGGTGTCACTGGCACACAACGAATTGATTTCCTCAGTAATAAATACAACAACACAAGGTCACTAGTGATGGTCTGTATCTTTAATGGTGGCATTAACTTGTTTGTACCTCCGCTATGTATACCATCACTGAAATTTTTTCACCTAACCAATGTTGAGATAAACAATACTCACCTTGATGGTAATGTATGCCCTCCACTCTTGTCAAACATGCCGTTACTACGTGTGTTAAAGATCGAACATGTGACCCTGGGTATCGTAGGACTGGATCTGTCTGGCATGCCTTCACTACAGGTGTTAAAGCTACATTATATACACCATTGTGAGATAGGACTAGATATATCAGACATGCCTTCACTAAAGGTGTTATCACTACGAAATGTAAACCTGCGTGGCAGAGGACTGGATCTGTCTTGCATGCCTTTACTACAGGTGTTAAAGCTAAGGAAAATAACCCTTCTTGAGAGGAGACTAGATATGTCGGACATGACATTACTACATGAGTTAGAGCTTTGGTGGGTGACTCCGGTTGACGGAGTACTGGAACTGTCTGGCATGCCTTCTTCACTTCAGGTGTTAAGCCTAAATGCTATAAACCTTGGTGAGAGGGGCCTGGATCTGTCTAACTTGACATCACTACAGGAGTTAAAGCTGTTATACATGAAACTGGGGGACATAGGACAGGATCTGTCTAGCATGACAGCACTACGCGAGTTACGGTCGTCATCAATGAGCCTAGGTAACAGAGGACCTTATCCATATGACATGACATCACAACGTAAGTTACGGTCGTCATCAATGAGCCTAGGTAACAGAGGACCTTATCCATATGACATGACATCACAACGTGAGTTACGGTCGTCATCAATGACCCTAGGTAACAGAGGACCTTATCCATATGACATAACATCACAACGTGAGTTACGGTCGTCATCAATGACCCTAGGTAACAGAGGACTTTATCCATATGACATGACATCACAACGTGAGTTACGGTCGTCATCAATGAGCCTAGGTAACAGAGGACCTTATCCATATGACATGACATCACAACGTGAGTTACGGTCGTCATCAATGAGCCTAGGTAACAGAGGACCTTATCCATATGACATGACATCACAACGTGAGTTACGGTCGTCATCAATGAGCCTAGGTAACAGAGGACCTTATCCATATGACATGACATCACAACGTGAGTTACGGTCGTCATCAATGTGCCTAGGTAACAGAGGACCTTATCCATATGACATGACATCACAACGTGAGTTACGGTCGTCATCAATGAGCCTAGGTAACAGAGGACCTTATCCATATGAAATGACATCACAAGGTGAGTTACGGTCGTCATCAATGAGCCTAGGTCATCGAAGACTTGATCTATCTGCTGACATGGAACATATATGTAAGGCAAGTTCAGTGGGTGCAAATATGTCTGTACAATGGCGACAGTTTATACTGTCTTTACTAAACATACAACATAGATTTAATGTTGAACTTGTTGGCTCAAATATTGATGATGAATCCAGGACAATGATCCGGTCATCTCCTGAATTCAATATAACACAGGATTATAATTTTAAGGATAGTCTAGGTAGGGATGCATATCAGTTACACTTCACCAGAGTCTGGCCACCGTCACATGTTATACATGATGATGCTTGAAATGAAATACTGTACACAAGATTACAAACACAATCAAACACGACAAAGTAAGTGGCAATACTCTTATATCATTTTCGCGATATTATAACGTGCATGTCTGGTCCATGCTGTAAATTTATCAGGTTTTAAATGATGCTATTGAATTTAAAGACGTTTAACATTTGAACTACTTGGTGAGTGTCACTGCTGGTGGACCAAGAGTCCCCGAGGGCACATGTAGCCAAGTTCGATCAACTTTGGTTGATCGTCTGTCTTTTCAACGCATTTGAAATTTTCTGTCACAAAATTTCTTGACATTTCTGAAACGTGGGTCCTGTAGCATCATATCCCACCCATTCTGCAACGTCTTTTGGTACATTTTTGGACATAATCATTTTCATACTTTTCGGTCATATTACATTGTTTAGACTGAGGATCACTGACGAGGGTTTAGTACCCGAAACGTGCATGTCTGGTCCATGCTGTAAATTTATCAGGTTTTAAATGATGCTATTGAATTTAAAGACGTTTAACACTGTACACTTAATTAACAATTCATATAATGCATAATGGATAATACATGCAGTAAGGATGATAACGAGGTGAGAACAGGGAAGGCAGTAAATGTTCCAAAACATGAATGAGTCAAAGTGAAAAAAAAAGAAACATATATGAATCTACCCTATCTTCATCCCAGATACATTGGTATATTGTCATAGAAGATCCAGGTTCGTATTGTATGTGAGGTTGCTATTGTAGATCGCAAATATCTTACCTGTTTTCATGATAATCTTCATATGCTACTTTTATTCCTCATTTTCGAAAAACAGAGTTACTTCCGATTTGGGACGGTACCTGACGTAGACTAATCGTGACGTCATCAAATGACGGTACAAAATCGTCCTCATCATACCATTTTCATGATGTCATAATGGTTTAACGTCAGATACCGTCTGAAATGGGAAAAAAAGCTCTGTATTCCGCAAAGACTCAATAACAAATAAATTATTAAGTACAATAAAATGGATTTCAGAGAAAAAATAATACCTGTTTTCATAGAGTCATATCCATATCTGTACACAATGTGTATATCTACCTCACTTAGGTTTTTTGAAAACTGAAGAAATGAACTTTAAAAAGTTTTCTTAAAATCAAGAAGTTGTATTACAGTTTTCCTATTCTCATAATTGAATATCGATTATATTCATTGTTATCTCAGAAAAAAAAATCATTTAAATTTTTGTTTGATTCATTATTGTATATATTGAAATGTACATTGCTATTTACATCTCTTATAATCACTGTTTTCTCATATAAGATTTTAATGTAACTATTTTTTTCCATGAGGCATAATTGGACTAAGAAAGTTTGTGTTAAACAAGTATTATCTTTTTCAATGATATGTGATATGAAGTTTCTTTGCACCAATACTTTAATGTATGATGCCGGGAGAGGACTTGAATAGGTTTTGCCTGTTGTCCAATCCTTTTCGAATCTTTTGAATGAAATATTGTTTAAACTAAAGTAAACTAATGTATGATTTATGAATTTTGAGAATTTTTCAAATGTTATGAATAGAATGCAATAGTTTCTAAAAATCAATGAAAATAATAAATCAGTAAAAACAAATTGATTCATTTTTTGTACAAGGCAAACATTTCTTCCCCTCTGTATGGATGTGAAATACATTTTTTGTAAATATATCTCAGAATTGTTGCTAAGGACACATGGGTATGTCAAGACAATGAACCAAGGTCATATGTTAAACGCTACTCCACAATACACTACGTTTGTAAAAGGTAGTCCAGGCAATCACTTTTCTCCCTATACATATATTTTAATCAACGTTTCCTTATAAGGATCTTTGTATTTGTCATGACCTTGAACTGACGCCATAGCTCGAAGAAAAGTTCACAGAATCCAACATGGGAAAAAATTGTCTGGATATAACTTTTTTCCACGCTTATGGACTATATTTGTATTCAAAGAATTAATCTTGAGGACCAAAATATGTACCATGGTTTTATTTCATGACTGAGGTTTTGACCTGTGTCAAACGTCAAACGTTGACTGAGGCAGAAATTCCTCTAGATTTTATTTATTTCGACACTATCTCAAGGAATTGTTCCAAAGGACCGAAAGGTGTGTTTTGTCAATCTTAGGTCATAAGTCAAAGTTCAAGGTTACACTACACTGAGGCATCAATAGTAAGTTATAATATGGAACTTGTTGTTAATTTGATATGTTTACCAGAGAAGATGTACCGATTGTAGTATCCAGAGGAATATGACATGATTGTGTCAGTTTATATTAAAAGGCAACCGTGAACCTCCAAATAGAGACAGGACCTGGTATCCGGGAGGAGTGAGCATCCTCTGACTGCATGCAACAACCGCCGCGAATGCTAAATAAAAACGAGTCAAATCAGGGAAAGTCCAAATTGATAAAAGATTGCCGATTGTAATGGACGTACTCAAAATCATCCTTGATTGGCAAATATCAAAATATGCAATAAGTTCTTTGTAGCCCCCGTAGAACTTTCTCAGTGAAATCTCAAGTATTCCCCTGAACAAGCGTGAGCAAGCAGCTTGTTGCGATCATTTTTCTCCACATTGTTAAACAAAAAACTCCAAATACGACACCAAAACACTTAACGCAAATCCAACCAGAACAAAAGTCAATCTTTCGGTGCCTGCTTAGGACGGCCATCTGCCACGTTAGTGGCAAATTGTGTGACTACCGGATTACAACAAGGACACCAGCACTCAGGCTATGACATTAGCTCTGCAGAAATTTGTCATGGCTCGCTGAAAATGACCTTAAGGTCCTAAATCCCTTCCTTGGTAAAACCTTCTTCTCTGGTCTTTATCATGTCCTCTTCTATGATAAGTTTGATTGTATTGCACAGAACTGTTGCGCTTTTATGAAATTGGTGTTTCATTACCAAGACCAAAGGTAATAAATCGGAAGTCATACATCAACATGATCAAAGGTGAAATATCAATGTCATAGTACACTACAAGTGAAGAACCCTTTATGGACTAAAACTACTTTGACACAGAATGGATTCAAAATATATTTTAAAGAAGTGTTGCTTATAGCTAAGGATGAGCAATGACCTTGATGCACTGTTGTAGGGAAAATGTCAAGAAAACATTACATGGATTACCAAGGTACTTCACAGATTTGTGCCTAAGAACTCAAAGATGAGTCATAACCTTGAACAAGTGTCAAGGTCACAAAATACAATATCTGTATGACCTGGTCCAGACCATTCCTTATTCTTAATTTTTGTGAATTTCAATGTTTGAAAGATTTGTTGCTCAAGAAACAAGGATGAGTCATAACATTAAGCTATGAAACATGGTCACATGTCAAGGTCACAGGGTAATACATTAGTATGACCTGGTCCCGTCTGGGCATTATCCAGGCAATTCCTTATCTTCTTCACGAAGCTCAAAGCTGTTTTAAAAATTTATGATATATCACAAATAGATTGATACTGAGGTATAGAGAAATAACTGCATTTCAAAACTACTTAACACTGCAGTAAACTACAAATCAACATGTAGCAAATTTAATATTTTTATAGCGTATATCACATTATCACAATGTATCATTATGCTATCACAGTCTGTCTGTTTGAGTATAGTCCTCAAAGACGAGAGAAAAGTCTTGTTGTTTAACCGCGTCATCGTACTGCTGTGAGCCATGATTGGTTAGTCTTTTTCACACCATCGCTTGGTCGTTTATATATCTGTGGCTCTCATATCACAACCTACAGCGTGGTCCAAAAGTAAGACACCTGAAAATAGATGTATATATCGTGATGAAATAGGAATGCCATCTAGCAACCTACAGTGTGGTCCAAAAGTAAGGCACCTAAATATGAACATTATACCACGATGAAATAGGAAAGTCATCTAGCAACCTACATTGTGGTCCAAAAGTAAGGCACCTAAAATGGACATTATACCACGATGAAATAGGAAAGTCATCTAGCAACCTACATTGTGGTCCAAAAGTAAGGCACCTAAAATGGACATTATATATGTATAATATGGTCATCTTACGACGTTTAAGATTAAGTTAAATAAATGTGTTGTTTCACATTGTGAAAAGTAAATTTGTTGAGGGGGGGGTGTTATACATAACTTCGTATATTACAATGTGACCAAAGAGTGTAGCAAACCGGAACAATTTAAGATGAGTTTGAAATCATTCATTCCATGAGATCATTGATAATCAAAAACATATGAATTTTTCTTTAATATATGGACATATATATGTCTAAATCTAGGGAAATAAGTGCGAATAAAATCATTAAATGAGCGCCTTTTTATTCTTCAAACTAATAGCATGTTTAACATTTTTCCATCTCTTCTTCTTTCAGTAGAGTAGAATTCAGTTTGATAAATTTCTCTCTCCCTTCCAGAACAGAACAGCTTAATTTCTTTCTTTTTCGCTGACTTCATTTTATTAATTTGCTTGATTAAATGATGAAGGGGAATAGGGGGTTGTAATTGCTACATGTATTATACTGGCTAGATTTACGAAGTCACTTCAAAACTGCAGATGTACTCTTATGTTGATAACGGGAAAACTCCATTCATTAATTGAAAAAGTTCAAGAGATTTCAGCAGCGGAGTGCGGTTTTGATAACTACGAAATCTGATATATTTACCGAACTTATGCTGGTCGGTACTTTTGCAAGCTTGACAAGTCCTTATATCACAATACAGAAAAGACAACTTTTGCTTGCCAGTAAAGAAACATGTATTTAATTTTAAAATTATTTGATATAAGGACTTGAGCAAGTTTAATATAACAATACAGAAAAGACAACTTTTGCTTGCAAGTAAAGATACATATATTTTAATTAAAATCATTTGATATAAGGACTTGAGCAAGTCTAGTATTCCTTGTTGACTTTTGGTTCAAATTATTGTTTTAAACATTCATTCGCTTGATTGTAATTTTCGTCGTTTCCCATGTCTGTGAGAGAATCGAAAATGTCATAGACTTCTTCTCCAGCGTAATGAAGTAATAATTAATGTTCGTTTCCTTTTGTTGTCCGAGATCTTCATTTCGACGAAGAGGTTTTCCAGGCGCTCTACCCATTTTCTCCATCTAGTACCCCCTGCGCCTTCTGCATGGACCTTAAATCGCGGAAATGCAGGTAGTGCTTCCGCCATCATTAAGGAATGTTCAATTCATAATTAGATTTGAATCCTCGCGCCATTGTAAAATTCGTTTCTTAAACCGTGGATATGATCCTAATGTCACCAGACGGACACTAGGCTTGGTACTTGACCAATCTACAGTCTTGTACAAGCGCATCCCTGAGACTTGCACTCTGACTGACTGTTACGACGGGACTCCATGACAGGCCCTGTCCAAACCTCTTTAGAGAAGACAGGGCCCAGACCACCTGTCCTCTCTGAATGTCAGTCGGACTCCTCGGGTGATTACATACATGAGCTCGCTACAGCCGGCAGAGCACGGATTGTATTACGCATGCCCTCTTTTTATATCCATTTACATATTAATCTGTGTTTCTGGGGCCTCTACGTTTCGCGGTCTTGTTTGTGTGAAGTCATCTTACAGTGAGGAGGTTGATTTACACCACAATTGAACGTTCTTCGAGACCTCTGGGTAACTGGAGAAGTGAGAGGATTGTGCTCACGTAATCCAGTATAACCACACCATTTGCTACCTGCGTGACAAATGGCCGCCCAAAGTCGGCACCGATTGCCCATTGGTCTCGTCGGTTTATGTGTAGTATTTAGTGTTTGATGTTTACATGTCGTGTGTCTCTTTTCCGTCTCGTGCTGTACTCGTCTTTTGTGTTTTTGCATCGGGTGTTTTGGAGTTTTGCTGTTGATGCTGCAGCGGGGTCTTGTTGGAGATCTCCTCCCTTCTTTTGTGTACATATAATAAGGACACGTCCGCTTCTTTCTTATACTACATTTATTCTTTATAAAAACACATTCTCGCGATCAGATATTCCCAAGTATAAAGAAATGTTAGAAATGGCACTGTGTAATTTATGGAGTGGAGTCATCGAGTAGAGTCTTGGAGTGGAGTGGAAAGGAGTCTTGGAGTGGAGTGGAGATGAGTGGAAATATGGAGTGAAGTATCTGTCCGCTCACAATCAAAAGTCTGAGAGCATGTAGGAATCATTGTATATGTATTCTTCATAAAGTTTCTATATATCATGATAAGTATTTTGGCTTTACCAACTAAGGGCCTTATTTTGGTTTTGTTGTGTTTAATATTTTGGTTAAGGCCCGTTCTAGGTAAAGTTAGAATATAAATCATGATATATATACACTAATATTTATAATAATCTCGTGACATTTGTCTATATTATCACATCCTCGCTTATCGCTTTTGTCGTGTGATGAAGACGTTGGACGAAATATGCTTGACATAATTTTACGTAATACTGGTGAGTCAATAATTTTTCACAATGTACTTTTTTTGTGATATGACCTTTTTTCAAATACAATTGTTTAACGTCTTCAAAGGACAAGGGACACTTGTCATTATAGTTTGGCCCACTCATTTTATAAAAATTCAAGCAAAAAAGTATTGATAGAAATAAATTTAAATCAATTAAGGTTTGTATTTTTAATATCTAGAGTAATTTTTGCAAGAAAAATCATAACAGCCTATATATACAGTAATGAAGTTGCTTAATTTCTCGAAAATTCTGCTTTTTTCACCATTTCCATGTGTTCATTTTCTTTTTTTGATATGAGCACACGCTGGCCTATCATTCATATTTTGATATGGTGTTTGTGACCCATTTACGAGTTGATGTGCAAATTTTCTCAGATAGGCCCAGCTGTGCTCACTTGTTATAACGAAAAACGTAACGTTCCCTCTAGCAATTATGACGTTTTTTTCGCGGGATCGGGATTTTCACATTGACGTTTTGGAGTAATTTACGTTGGTATCACCATTTTCGCGCAGAATCAAACAAGATTGCTTTGCAAACTATATACTAATTGAGAAAAAAAGATCATGTGTATAGGAATATATAATAAAAATCAAATTTAAAGTTTTGTTTTATAAAAGTTCATTTTCTTTCAATTTAGAATATTATAACTTTATATTTTTATGTTTAATAAACTTATAAAACTATCAAGTATTAAAAGTACAAATTTAATCATAAATTCTTGAAAATAACGATAAAATCAGTACAAGGGCATCAACTCTTACAATTTTCGAAAACATAAGAAAAAAAAACCAAGTTACGAGACCCTTGTATAGAAACTTCCAACTTGCCACAAAGTACATATACCCAGGGGGTATATTTTAATATACGTCTCTGATATATATATATGAGCAGATCTAGTCAGGTTTTATAGGTTGTAACCCCCCCTCCTTTTTGTATGATAGGCCAGAGTCAATCAGTTCTTACGGAGACTGTAACTGTGTAAGACACGGTCCATTTGATATTCGGGGGGGGGGGGGGCTTGGGTTTTTTTATCGGAGCAAGATTATTTTTTGCGCCCCGGACCGGGGCAAAATTATTTTTTTCTTGCAAAGTCGGAGCAAGGAAATTTGTTTAACAAAGTGACGTGCAAATAAATTAAGAATGTTTGTGTTTTATCAAATAAGATGATTTTTATTTATTTACCCAAAACTCTAAATATTAATATATACTTCATTTTTATGCAATTATTCAATTCAATTCTAAATAGAGAGATAAAACTAGATTTTTACAATACAATTCTAAATAAACAAAATTTATATAAGGTACATGAATATAAGAGGGTCTTTGGGGAAGGTCTTCTAGACAAATTTTTAAATGTTGAATTGTAAATTGGTGAATAATTGAAGTTCTCCTTCCAAGCTTGCAAGAACATAAAATTTGACTCTATGGGATACATTCAACATGTATTAATAGTAATACATAAATATTGCTAACACTTTTTATATCTTCAAATATATGAACTTTGACATTATTAAATAATGTTTGATAGAAAACTATGGCGAGCGAAGCAAGCCAAAAGTTTTTGATAGACTGAAAACTGTGGCGAGCGAAGCGAGCCGGAAAAAATTCAAGAATTTTAGCAAAACTTTATGGTAATTCTTTAAATTCAGATTATTTGTAAGAGCAAGATTATTTTTTTATGTCACATCATAAGCAAATTTATTTTTTTCATCAAAATTCTGAGCAAAATTTTCGAAAAAATCCAAAGCCACCCCCCCCCCCCCCGAATTTCAAATGGACTGTGCCTAAGAAGTTTCTGTTCTAGGTAGTGAAAACTGATAGTTTGCCGGTATGATATATTTAAAAAAATACTGTTATCTTACAAACGCTATTCCCAATAAAACTGTCATCATTTATTCCAAAATTTTCCCGAATAGATTCAGAATCATACATTCCCAAAGTTTCCATGACCAAAGGAATAAAGGACAAAACTAATTATCACTATCATAATTATTTTTATTTTTAATTGACAATTTGGTAGATCTCATCAATATGATTGAATTTACACTGACAATTTATATATTATCTTTATTTATTTCATTTGGGGGGGGGGGGGGCTCGCACCGTAGGTTAACATAGATGTAAATTTCAAAATTACAAAAATGGAATGAAATAAAAAAAAATATCACAATTTCGTTTATAAATTGTAATTCTAACAATAAACATCTCTTCGCCTTCTCGATAAATCATGTCTTCATTAACCCCCCCCCCTTATCTCCACATAAAAAACCCAATAATCTGTCTATTGCAAGAGGTTCATGATGTCGGTTTGCATATAGAATATCGATTGTAAATTTATACGCCGCATACAGATGTTTTAACGAACATTAAAGATACTGTCATATTTAAATTTTAATTTTAATGTGTCATAGGACAATACATTGTCCCTGAAAATGAATTTTATTGAAAACGCAAAATTTATTCCGATGGATCTAGATTGAAGATTAAAAAGAGCCATAAAAAGTGCTATTTGAAAATATGCAGTAGCTACCATAATATTGTCGAATTTGTATAATTAAATCTACATAAAATCTACATAAATCCTCGATTGTAAAAACGCAATACATTGTAGGTGGTGCTAATGGAATGAATTAGAGCTGCGCACCCCAAATTAAAAATGACGTTTTCAAACGGCTACAACTACGAATGTATGCGTTAGATTAGCCTGAAAATTTGAATTTATGTAAATGAGAATGTAAAATTTCATATCAAAAGAAAGATTTTTCATTATAGAGTTTTGTAAAATTAATTAATTTTCAGGTACACCGTACCTTTAAGCATTTGTTTCAGACATTGTATGCATAAGCGGATCTTGAAACTTTTTTCATCCAGGAAAGAGGAGGGGGATTCTAACCTGTCGGATGGAGAGGCTTAAGTCTATAGTTTTGAAAGAAAATACCATAAAACGGTGAAAATCAGCATGTTGTGGCAAACTCCAGGGGGGGGGGGTCTGACCTCCTGAAGCTCAGTTTAGCTCTTAGAAAAGTATTCGTTTTTAGAGTCATTGAATCAATCGCACAATCGCAGACCTTGGCCCTTGTCATTGAATACATAAAAGTCGAGGGTAAGGGGGGCCAAGTGCGCTCCCTTGTACCCTTTTCTGTACTCCTTTTTACTGTGTTTTCATTAAGGGTAAACGGAATCAGTTTTCAGACGGTACGGTACTCAAAAATAAACATGATAAACTCATTTTAGCCAGTACGAGGGCTGATTGATATGTTGAGAGCCTCGTATGGCAGAATTTGAATCTTTTGACAGCGGTGTTTAAGGGCCTCAATATCACCTAATAATAACTCATTTTCTTGGCTGGTCAGAAAACTATTCACTGCATATAAATGAGTATGATGCATCATCGGACTGAAAATTGGAGCCAGAAAAAGCTGCTTTCAGTTTTGAGAATAGATGAAAGTCTGATGGAGCAAGATCAGGTGAATAAGGCTGACGCTCAATCAAATTAAAGCCACAGTCATAAATGACATTCATGGCAGTGACAGACTTGTGATCAGGAGCATTGTCCTGGTGGAACAACACGCCTTGAACTAGTAAGCTTTCCACGGCGCTAGTAAGTGTAACGTGTCAGAAATGAAGCATAGTATGTACTATTCATTGTTTGTCCTTTTTGGAGATAATCTATCAGCAGAATACCTTCTGCATCCCAGAAAACCGAGACTCACAACATACCAATCAGTCATCGAATATTTGTGTTTTTCAAATGACAATCACTTTCTAAAGTGAAAAAGAACTACATATGTATATTTGGTATTGTTTAATAACAAGCCTTAGTACATGTAGCCTATATCTTGGTCAATTTTTACGCAGACATTTGTAACTGGTACGAATATTTATAGGATATAATTTGAACTTTGTTTATCAAATGATATTCCTTTCTATTCATGATCAGAAACAAGATCCTACCACAGCTAGAATGTGTCCATTTTTTCAAGGGAAAAGAACTTGTACTCATTTTCTCAAAAGAAGTGTGTTTTTTTTTGCGCAAAAAGTATATATTTTACCCAAAATTTAGACTTCAATTAACTAAAACGTTTCATATTACTTGCATTTGATAACATAAATGATTTTTTTTAGTAAACGACAGCTTTCAATTTATTATTATAGTTAAGACCTTGTATTCATTAAATTTTACCAGAAATCTGTGATTTTAAAACAAAAAAATAAAATTTTGCCTCAAAACGAAGTAGGAAATATGCCGTGCTTACTTTGAATATATGATTCATGAGCAACACTTTTAAGTATTAGTTTAACTCTTCAATAAACGATTATAGGCAATATTTAGAACTGAGGAACAGGAGAAAATTATAATTTCCTCAAATTTCTTTGAAATTTTTCAAAAAAAAAATATTTTTACCCCAAAAACACGTCGAAAAAATAAAAAATGAAATTTAAATCTTATTCCATCTGAAAGAACACGAAAAATACTTTATAATTACGTTTTCCTATTTTTTAAATCATCGTCCATTTACAAATTATAAGAATTTTCCGATTTTCAGTGATTTTGCACTAAAAAACATGTTTTTCCTCCAAAAACATCACTTTTTCAATATAAATTTCCATGAAACTTTTTTTTCAATTGAAAGAACACAAAAATGCTGCAAGGTTAGGCCAGTTTTGGAGGATGAAGGTGGAAGGGTTGCAGCCAACCAAGTGATACATCCCATATTATAATGGTTATGTTCTATTCCTTGAGTAATTAAGCCATAACCTTGACCTTAAAAATTGACCTTAAAATATATAGAAACGATAAAGCATGGTATGATATATAGGTTTTTCGGTAAGTAGACTTCATACTCCTTTATTGTATACCAAATTCATTCATTTCTATGAGGGGCCAAACAAGGCCCTTACTGTACCTTGTCCTTTAATAGCATCATTTAAGAACTGATAAATTTGCAGCATGGATCAGACATGCACTTTTCAGGCACTTAACCCTCGTCAGTGACTATCAATCTAAACAATGTAAAATGGCTAAAGAGTGTTAAAATTATTATGTCTAAATATGAACCGAGAAACGTAGCAGGATGGGTGGGATATGATGCTACAGGACCCACGTTTTAGAAATTTCAAGAAACATGTAATCGTCTTGCGACCGTATTTTCGCTTAGGTAATTAACGGCCCCATCTGTTAAACGTAATTTGTGTTATCTTTTTGTTCTCGTAATATGAATTTAATATACAGATTCAAGTATCTAGTGATAATTAACTTGACAGATTTCATCGGTCTCTATTTGATATCTAACGTAACATGTGTCTATTCACTCTCAGTTGTAAGAATTAATATTCTAACACTTATATTGTTTAACTGAATCTTAATCGAGTAGTCCTCTAACATTCTTACAAATAAAACTTCAGTAAAGTGTGGAAACGAAATCCAGGGCTTTTTGTGTGTAACAATATCGATCCCTGTTCTGAGGTTATAATTGCCTACTCTCTTCTTGTATGTCACACTTTAGTTTTATTTTCGAATTGAGACGAGAGTAGGAATATGTCAAGCATTTAGCCTAAGGTTACGAGGTTAAAATATTGATGCAAATACAGTTAAGTTACGAAGTATGCATATACCCCCAGTGATTCCTACATGCCCTTAAACTTAATTCAGACTCCAAACTCCACTCCATCACTCCACTCCATAAATTACACAGTGCCGTTAGAAATGGCCGAGCATAAAAGATAAGCAAATAGGGAGCGCTCTGATTCTTATCTTACGGACACTCATCACAATGATTTGAATATAACATTCTTCATGGTGTTGGTGTTTCAATTTTGATTAGTAGTCAACAAGAAATGGTTAATATGTAAAATGAGGAAAACTGAAAATAATTACTTTCTTGCAAATCCTAGGTAGCTTCCAGGAGGGTACATTTTTAACAAATGACAAACAAATTCTGAAAAAAATAAAAATTTTCCTACCAGGTCAAATTATAAGAATTCTTAATCCATCGATTATCTTATAGTTTTATTCTACTCAAAATAGTGTGATTACATTTTTGGACATTATACTTTTCATACTCTCTGGCCATATTACTTTGTTTAGATTAAGGATCACTGACGAGGTTAAGTACCCGAAACGTGCATGTCTGTTCCATGCTGCAAATTCATCTGTTCTTAAATGATGCTGTTGAATTGAAGACGTTTTACAATCGAACGATGGCCGATTGCAGCCATGTCAAATAACAGTTAACAGTTGGCAAACTGTACATGTTGTCATTGCTATGTCCATGTCGAAAATACTCTTTTATTTATTCCTACAGCTTTTTGTCATCATTGCTACCCATTGTCAAAAACAAAACTCTTGAGTTTGTAATGTGTCATATAAACTTTTCAGTGATGGCAGTTTACACTATCTACTGCCATTAAAATTCTTTCACTCGTTTTATCTCTCCAAGAAAGGAGGGAATCTCCAACAACACCTAGTTGCAGCACCTACTGTAAAACACAAAGAAGATACGCACAGAAAGAGACGCAGTGGTACAAAGAACGTCAAATCGCAGAAAAGCATAAAACACAAATGACTACACATAAACCAACGGGACCAATGGGAAAACGGTGCCGACTTAGGACACCCATCTGCCACGTTAGTAGCAGACGATGTATTTATCCGGGGATACGTGCGCACAACCCTCCCACTTTCCGATTGCCTATAGGTCTGGAGTTATCACATACAGTAGTTGTCATACAAAGGTTATCAGCCACAGCGTTACTGAGAAGTGTTGTCATTTTTATGTAGGCTTTAACTATTTATTAAAATCATACTATGAAAAAATATGAATATAGCACAAAATCGATAGTTCAGAAAATCAGAAACCGAAGGCATACAGAATCAGGATAAAACAGGAACCAAAGCAAACAAACAAAAACCTCCACCATATGAAAAGAAGCGAACTCTCGATATGGGAATGAGACCAGGTGCCCAGGAAGAGTAAGCATATCCTGCTTGCATGCAACATCCGCCGCTTATATTATAATAAGATATAACCATGCTTCGTTCCTTTGCTCTTTGCTTGGTGTATGATTTTATACATACGTAAATCTGTCAAAGCCACTCGCTTGTTCTTTGGAATAAAGATACAAATGTAGGTATATCGTCAGAAAGATTTTCACTTTTTAAAATTTTGAATTCCCCTCCTTTGTATAATATTGAATTTAGAAACGAGTGTAGGATAAGACATCACTATCATTATCAGTATATTCATAGATAATTTACTAACTACATGTACATTGTATTTAGCAAAACTAATCATAATAAACATCATAAACATATCAATGGAAAAAGTATTATACATATAAATATATAAACTTACAGACTCTACATATAAATTGGACCCGCTAAGTCTTTGCAAATTAATAATATAAAAAACCTTTCTTTTTGGTTTCGGATTTTTTCTTTTTTTGAAAAATAAATTTGGCGTCTGAAGTGTTTTTTTTTTTCAATTACTGGTGCCAAAGAAAGTCTTTGGAAAATAAAGCAATACATTTGAAATCCCATGAATCTAAATAAACAACTTATTCTAAAAAGTAATCAAAATACAGGATGTAAATACCCTAACATCATCCCTCCAATAAATTTGGCCCCAACTTTCTTTTTAATGAAACCTTCCGATTGCGGGAAAAGAACGCAAACTTCCGTGACGTAACAATGTTTTTACCTCGGACAAACAAGCTTCGAACCTCGGTCAAACATCGATTTTGGATAAATAACATTCTTATAATTTTCAAAAAAAAAAGAATAATCGATAGTGCGAATATCATCAAAGGACCTAGAAGTACCTCTGAAACATGTCAAGTTATCATCTTTTCTTTGCTTTTGAATATTTTGGATAAAATCTTTTCGCTGAAAGGTACTTCTTTGATGTTTATTTCCTAAGTGTATAGAAATAAATCTGCAACAAGAGGCGCACAATTAGTACCCATAGGGATCCCTACAATCTACCTGCTGGTAGAGATTCCCACCAAATATAACATAGATGTAGTCCAAGTGGAAGAACAATGTATTACACAGGTCACTAAATGTCCATGTTTTGTATGATTTGTAATCTGTTGCGGAAAATATGTTTTTGATTCAGATTATTCCCCCTCGATCAAAACACCAATGCAAATGAGTTAAAGAAGATCCTGACAACAATCTTAACATCACTCACAATAGAGCACAAAATTGACCATCGACGGACCCCTAGCAAGTGAGAGGTGTGTTGAGGTGCCCGGGAAGAGTAAGCATCCCCTGTTGGCTCGACGCATCCGCCGTCGACGTCAACGCACGAATATGAAAACAATATCACACAGCAAGTGCATTTCATGTTCTAACGCGTATTACATGAATGATAAATGCACTTGCTGTGTGGTGCATACCCGTAAGAAAATACAAATAAAGACACTCTTATATATTTTCTACGTATTTTACCGGGAGTGTGTCTTCTCATCTATGACCCTTACAAATTTTGTTAAAATCTTTTAATTTCTATTATGCATTTCTTTATACATATCATGTCACAAGATATTTCTAAGCATGACCCTCGTTAAAATTCATCGCCCTCGGTATTCCTGCAGGAAGAAGGCATGGTCCATTTGATATTCGGAGGGGTGGGTGGGGCTTGGTTTATTTTCGAAAAAAAATTATCTTGCTCTTAATTTTTATGAAAAAAATTAATTTTCTTATAGTGTGTTAGAAAAAAATAATCTTGCTCTACCAAGTAATCTGAATTTGAAGAATTACCAAAGAATTTCGCTTAAAATTCCTGAAAAAATTTCAATTAGATATACAAAATAATTCTGGTTCGCTTCGCTCGCCGTCATTTTTTTCAAAAACAATACTTCTTTAACGGCGAAGTTCCTATTTGAAAATATAAAAAACAATGCGTGTTAATGAAAAAAGGACTTCCTTAAAGGCTTAAGGATGCTCAAGAATCGTTTGACGTCGTCAGATAACGAGAGCGGTACGTTTATATGTGGCCTTTATTACTTTTCGGCATTCAGACTTCTCCGTATTTGGCTTGGGCTTGTTTCTTGACGGATTTCGACATGTTTACTATCGATGGAACCAGAAAATTATCATCTTCAATCTGGATGTAAGTCAAATACATCGTTAAATTTATATATACAAAAAATCCCGTAATTGAGACGCCCTGGCTACCGCCGTAAATGTACCGTTTTTATAATGTGATCATCGGTTATTCAACCGCTTGTTGCCTGGGAACAAAATCAAGAGGGTAAATTGAAGTTAAAGATCAAACAGGATATCCCTTAGAGATTTTAACGATATCAAAGATAAGATAGCTCATGTTTGGTTTCTCTAATAATCTTTGGTTAAAAGAATTTTTCTTCAATTTTGTCAACTTTCGTACTCTGCAGCGAGATGTTATCGAATAAAGTTTCCCTATTCGAAAAGTTTGAACGAATGAATTTTAGTTTTAACCCTGCTTTGTTTAAAGATACATGTATATCCATTTCAAGGATGATTGCACGTATCATCGAGAACTAGGAGTTGATTGACGTCCACTTATTGACATGGAAAGTCAAAATGTGTAAAAACGCTTCCGTTTACTTTAGGTCTATTTCTCATGTTTATATTTCTGTATCTCTAAATAGATCCATAGAACCAGAAATGAAAATTTGAACAAAAATCCCGTTTACCTCTGTTCATCACAAGGGGTATTGCCCTACCATGACTTCATGATATCGGTACTTGTCGTAAAAACAAACGATGGCAACGCTTGTTACAACAAACGAAGAAAATTCAAAACTGATTTTCTGAATCATCGATTTTGTGCTGTATATAGGGATATGGTCATTATCCATATTTGTCATTTTTACCACTGTTCATTTGTCACTGCTTGTGGTCGAATTGTCCCCGAGGGCACTTCTCCGGCAGTCTTTTGATTCAATGGATAGTACTCAGGAGACCTACAAAGTGGCTGGGGCGTCGCCCACTATAAAAAGGCTCCAACCTGTTGCGTCCACGGACACATACGCAACAGGTAATTAAGGTGTCCCTAGAATAAGTTTACATGACATTAGAGACGAAACATTTGTAGTAAGTAGAAACCATGAGTTTTGGTACAACCATGCAGATGGGTATATTAAAATCAAGCCCTGTAAGACTGAAGTGGTCAATATACTAAAAGAGCACCAATTTTCACCAAACGATTGCTCAGTTTCTAAGTGCGGCACGAAGAACTGCAAAACTTATAACATCCTATACACAGCCAATTGTGCCTCATATGAAATTCATGCGAAATTTACATGAACTTTACATGAAAGTTCATATGAAATTTATGTGAAACGAGCACGAACATGAAATTTACATGAAATTTTTCACATGAAATTCATGTGAAGATTTTTACATGGATGTTATGTGAATTCAGTTTCCTGTGAAGGTCACTTAGAAAAATTCATGTGAAATTAATGTGAAGGAAATTTATGTGAAATTCATGTGAAATATTTTTCACATGAATCTTATTTGAAATTTACATGAATTTTACATGAAATTTCACGTGAAATTTACATGATGCTCATTTCATATGAATTTCATGTGAGGCACAATTGGCTGTGTAATAACAGACACTTCATTCTCAAGCAGTCTCACAAAACAAACATTTAACACGCATAGTTTTGAACACCTAAACTGTATGACATCTAATGTTGTGTACGGAATAGACTGCTCACTTTGTGGATTGATTTATGTGGGTGAAACCAAAGGCCAGCTCCGAAAAAGAATGTCAGGACACCGGTCAAAAATAAATAATAAAGGAAGTCAACTCCTTTATCGACATTTTGACCAGGCGGATCATTCTGTTTTATCTATGAGAGTCAGAATCCTGGAGAAAATGTATCACCCCACAAACAATCCCAATTTGAGCACACCTCTCCGTCGCAACAGAGAAGAGTTCTGGATAAAAAATCTTAACACTGCAGCGCCCTATGGGTGCAACAATAACATCAGCACTATAGGAAACTTAACAAGTCCCGGTTGTCAATCGGTAAATATGACTAGCTTATTCAACAGATCACAAAGAAGACCTCGAAGTCATGGCATTCGAAAATATAATAGGCCTGAGATACATAGTTTCTCCATCGATGACTTGGTTCCATTTTTGAATGAGCCTCTAGGCCTGCATTATATTCGTACCAAATTATACTCTGTTCCTTTACGGAAGTTACACGAAATCTACGATTATACGAAGGACCTCGCATATACCGATACACGTTCCCCAGAATACAGACTACAAGGAGTCATCTTGGACATTTCTACTTTTCGTTTATTTCAAGCAGTTAGATCAGATAAATCAGAGGAGAAAACAAACCGCCCTTTCATTAAAGTAAGATTTGCAAACAAAGGTATTAATAACTTGAATCTTGGTCAAACTTTGAATCACAAAACTGTCACAGAAAAAATCCCACCATATTTCAAAAGAAAAGAAACTCCTTGTATTTCCTATAGCTACACACCAACAGTTGCATCTAAAATTTACAATTACAAACGATTCCTGCAGTGTATTGATTTAAATAATCCCTCACTACATCCACTTCCCTGCGAATGTTCTTCATCGGATTTCAACTACTCTCCTTGTGGACATGTTATTACTGGTGACCTTAGTATAGTCAAGAACGACAAGTTGAGAGAATTGTTAAAAGAGGGTCCCAAATACAGAGAAAGTATGTCCTTTACATAGAACCAAAATGTCAAAATTATCATGGACTCTTGTGAGGAATATGCAAGACGTTGGGCAAAGAAAGAGGATGTACAGCTCGACACCCTTTCCGAATGGATAAAATCAATCAGAGGGTTACTTTTATCTAGAATCAACCGATTAAAATCAACTGTGAACACCAGATTCGTGTCTATATTTAAAGACCCTGATGTTATCACAGAACGTACCTACCTCCAAGAACATTATGTCATCACACCAGCGGACAAAGCCTCAAATAATTACACATTTACTTGCAAAAAGTACTATTTCGACAGTCTAGTTAAAGAGTTGGGTTTAAATTCGACACCTGGAAATCCCACTTACACCCCAACAAACCTTTCTGCCTCTGAAATAATAGATAACCACAAATCAGCTCTTGCTTCCTTTGGCTTCGACACTACCAATTTAGATTTAGATTTACCATACCTTTACTGCATACCTAAAATGCATAAGAATCCGTACAAACAACGTTTCATTGCTGGTTCCTCAAAATGTTCTACCAAATCTGTAGCACCTATTTTCACCAAGCGATTGCTTAATTTCTAAGTGTGGCATGAAGAATTGCAAAACTTTTAACATCCTAATAACAGACACTTCATTCTCAAGTAATCTCACAAAACAAACATTTAACATACATAGTTTTGAAAACCTTAACTGCATGACATCTAATGTTGTGTACGGAATAGAGTGCTCACTTTGTGGATTGATTTATGTGGGCGAAACCAAAGGCCAGCTCCGAAAAAGAATGTCAGGACACCGGTCAAAAATAAATAATAAAGGAAGTCAACTCCTTTATCGACATTTTGACCAGGCGGATCATTCTGTTTTATCTATGAGAGTCAGAATCCTGGAGAAAATGTACCACCCCACAAACAATCCCAATTTGAGCACACCTCTCCGTCGCAACAGAGAAGAGTTCTGGATAAAAAATCTTAACACTGCAGCGCCCTATGGGTGCAACAATAACATCAGCACTATAGGAAACTTAACAAGTCCCGGTTGTCAATCGGTAAATATGACTAGCTTATTCAACAGATCACAAAGAAGACCTCGAAGTCATGGCATTCGAAAATATAATAGGCCTGAGATACATAGTTTCTCCATCGATGACTTGGTTCCATTTTTGAATGAGCCTCTAGGCCTGCATTATATTCGTACCAAATTATACTCTGTTCCTTTACGGAAGTTACTCGAAATCTACGATTATACGAAGGACCTCGCATATACCGATACACGTTCCCCAGAATACAGACTACAAGGAGTCATCTTGGACATTTCTACTTTTCGTTTATTTCAAGCAGTTAGATCAGATAAATCAGAGGAGAAAACAAACCGCCCTTTCATTAAAGTAAGATTTGCAAACAAAGGTATTGATAACTTGAATCTTGGTCAAATTTTGAATCACAAAACTGTCACAGAAAAAATCCCACCATATTTCAAAAGAAAAGAAACTCCTTGTATTTCCTATAGCTACACACCAACAGTTGCATCTAAAATTTACAATTACAAACGATTCCTGCAGTGTATTGATTTAAATAATCCCTCACTACATCCACTTCCCTGCGAATGTTCTTCATCGGATTTCAACTACTCTCCTTGTGGACATGTTATTACTGGTGACCTTAGTATAGTCAAGAACGACAAGTTGAGAGAATTGTTAAAAGAGGGTCCCAAATACAGAGAAAGTATGTCCTTTACATAGAACCAAAATGTCAAAATTATCATGGACTCTTGTGAGGAATATGCAAGACGTTGGGCAAAGTAAGAGGATGTACAGCTCGACACCCTTTCCGAATGGATAAAATCAATCAGAGGGTTACTTTTATCTAGAATCAACCGATTAAAATCAACTGTGAACACCAGATTCGTGTCTATATTTAAAGACCCTGATGTTATCACAGAACGTACCTACCTCCAAGAACATTATGTCATCACACCAGCGGACAAAGCCTCAAATAATTACACATTTACTTGCAAAAAGTACTATTTCGACAGTCTAGTTAAAGAGTTGGGTTTAAATTCGACACCTGGAAATCCCACTTACACCCCAACAAACCTTTCTGCCTCTGAAATAATAGATAACCACAAATCAGCTCTTGCTTCCTTTGGCTTCGACACTACCAATTTAGATTTAGATTTACCATACCTTTACTGCATACCTAAAATGCATAAGAATCCGTACAAACAACGTTTCATTGCTGGTTCCTCAAAATGTTCTACCAAATCTGTAGCACCTATTTTCACCAAGCGATTGCTTAATTTCTAAGTGTGGCATGAAGAATTGCAAAACTTTTAACATCCTAATAACAGACACTTCATTCTCAAGTAATCTCACAAAACAAACATTTAACATACATAGTTTTGAAAACCTTAACTGCATGACATCTAATGTTGTGTACGGAATAGAGTGCTCACTTTGTGGATTGATTTATGTGGGCGAAACCAAAGGCCAGCTCCGAAAAAGAATGTCAGGACACCGGTCAAAAATAAATAATAAAGGAAGTCAACTCCTTTATCGACATTTTGACCAGGCGGATCATTCTGTTTTATCTATGAGAGTCAGAATCCTGGAGAAAATGTATCACCCCACAAACAATCCCAATTTGAGCACACCTCTCCGTCGCAACAGAGAAGAGTTCTGGATAAAAAATCTTAACACTGCAGCGCCCTATGGGTGCAACAATAACATCAGCACTATAGGAAACTTAACAAGTCCCGGTTGTCAATCGGTAAATATGACTAGCTTATTCAACAGATCACAAAGAAGACCTCGAAGTCATGGCATTCGAAAATATAATAGGCCTGAGATACATAGTTTCTCCATCGATGACTTGGTTCCATTTTTGAATGAGCCTCTAGGCCTGCATTATATTCGTACCAAATTATACTCTGTTCCTTTACGGAAGTTACACGAAATCTACGATTATACGAAGGACCTCGCATATACCGATACACGTTCCCCAGAATACAGACTACAAGGAGTCATCTTGGACATTTCTACTTTTCGTTTATTTCAAGCAGTTAGATCAGATAAATCAGAGGAGAAAACAAACCGCCCTTTCATTAAAGTAAGATTTGCAAACAAAGGTATTGATAACTTGAATCTTGGTCAAACTTTGAATCACAAAACTGTCACAGAAAAAATCCCACCATATTTCAAAAGAAAAGAAACTCCTTGTATTTCCTATAGCTACACACCAACAGTTGCATCTAAAATTTACAATTACAAACGATTCCTGCAGTGTATTGATTTAAATAATCCCTCACTACATCCACTTCCCTGCGAATGTTCTTCATCGGATTTCAACTACTCTCCTTGTGGACATGTTATTACTGGTGACCTTAGTATAGTCAAGAACGACAAGTTGAGAGAATTGTTAAAAGAGGGTCCCAAATACAGAGAAAGTATGTCCTTTACATAGAACCAAAATGTCAAAATTATCATGGACTCTTGTGAGGAATATGCAAGACGTTGGGCAAAGAAAGAGGATGTACAGCTCGACACCCTTTCCGAATGGATAAAATCAATCAGAGGGTTACTTTTATCTAGAATCAACCGATTAAAATCAACTGTGAACACCAGATTCGTGTCTATATTTAAAGACCCTGATGTTATCACAGAACGTACCTACCTCCAAGAACATTATGTCATCACACCAGCGGACAAAGCCTCAAATAATTACACATTTACTTGCAAAAAGTACTATTTCGACAGTCTAGTTAAAGAGTTGGGTTTAAATTCGACACCTGGAAATCCCACTTACACCCCAACAAACCTTTCTGCCTCTGAAATAATAGATAACCACAAATCAGCTCTTGCTTCCTTTGGCTTCGACACTACCAATTTAGATTTAGATTTACCATACCTTTACTGCATACCTAAAATGCATAAGAATCCGTACAAACAACGTTTCATTGCTGGTTCCTCAAAATGTTCTACCAAATCTGTATCGATCTTACTCACCAAAGTTTTATCTGAAATCAAATCTGGGCTACAAAAATATTGTTCGACAGTATATTCTCGCAGTGGTATCAACCAGATGTGGATTTTGAAGAATTCGAAGGAACTTTTAGAATATCTGAAATCCACTCATTTTAGTAGAGTCCATTCGATCAAAGCCTTTGATTTTTCGACACTTTACACTACAATTCCACATTCTAAATTGAAAGAAAGACTCGCAAAAATTATAAGTAATGCGTTTACAAGTAAGAACGGTAATCGCAAATACAAATTTATTGTTGTTAACTATGACAAAACCTACTTTGTAAAAGAAAAGTCAGATTCTGAAAATAAGTACACTGAAACAGACATTATTCAGATGTTAAACTTTTTGATCGACAACATTTTTGTGGTGTTTGGAGGAAAGGTCTTCCAGCAAATTGTCGGAACTCCAATGGGGACCAATTGTGCCCCACTCCTTGCCGACATTTTCCTTTACTCGTACGAAGCTGAATTCATTCAATCGTTGGTCTCTGAAGGGAAAAGATACTTAGCTTCTGACTTTAACTTCACTTACAGATACATAGACGATGTGTTGTCCATCAATAATCCAAAATTCGCGGATTACCTGAGCAGTATCTATCCTTCGGAGCTTGAAGTCAAAGAAACTACAGAGACAAATAATTCAGCATCCTATTTGGACATAATGTTGTCCTACGACACTGATGGTCACATGAACACCTCACTCTATGACAAACGTGACGACTTCAATTTCAGCATTACGAACTTTCCTTTTCTGAGTAGCAACATCCCTTCATCGCCTGCTTATGGCGTGTTCATATCTCAGTTGATACGCTATGCCAGAGCAAGTACCAAATATACGGATTTTGTTCTGAGAGCTAGGCGTCTTTCAGATAAGCTTCTCAGTCAGGGATATGTTTGTGACCGACTAACATCGTCACTGAGGAAGTTCTACGGTCGATATGGGGAACTCGTCATACACTATGATGTCCCACTATCCAGAATGGTGGACGATATTCTGTCATAGACCATTTGAACCATCCAACCAAAGATTGTACTCTATATCTTCCAAAATGGAAGTAACCGGATGTGACAGTTCTACCGAATTGAAGCGACGGGTGTTGCATACAAGCAGGAGATGCTTACTCTTCCTGGGCACCTGGTCTCACTCTCATATCGGGAGTTCGCTTCTTTTCATATGGTGGAGGTTTTTGTTTTTGTTTGCTTTGGTTCCTGTTTTATCCTGATTCTGTATGCCTTCGGTTTCTGATTTTCTGAATTATCGATTTTGTACTGTAGACAGGGATATGGTCATTATCCATATTTGTCATTTCTACATAGAAATGGCCTCAGACAGTGCAGTTCATGTTTTTCATATGTTTTCATTTTCGTGCATAATCATCGACGGCATGTGCGGATAGCCAACAGGGGATGCTTACTCCTCCCGGGCACCTGGTCCCACCTCTAGCTTGCTAGGGGTCCGTCGATGCTCAATTTGGTGCTCTATTGTGAGTGCTGTTGAGATTATCGTCAGGATCTTCTTTAAGGTATTCGTTGTACATTTGAGTCATTTTACATAGCGTTTTTATCGTCTCCATTGTAAAGTTTGGTAAATTTTATTCCTGGTAAGGTACTATAAACTATATATTTTCTGAAAGGTAATGATGTCCTGAGTACAGATATAAGACTCTCAGGTCTTAAAAATCAAAGGGGAAAACTCTTGTACAACTTTGTTATTTTGCATATGTTATAGAGAAAATAGACTATTCAAATTCTTCAAAAGTTATTCCCCTTTGTTTTTCTGGCCCTATAATTATTATTTCTGAGCAGTGGGCATTATAACCTTTCAGAAAATATACGGTTTATGGTACCTTACCAGGCATGAAAAAATGCCCTATTGTACATCGGATACCTTAACTCATTTGCATTCTCTATTAGATTTCCAATTATTTAAACTCCATTTTTGTAATAAATTGCGTAGAATATTGGCTCTTACTTACTAAAATGTTAGAGTAATATCAGAGATAAAGGTAATAAAAATAGAATGTGTATTAGGGTCACTTTTATCCATCTGTACTTTCATAATTGACTTCCATGAATCAATAGCATCATCCCAAAATGTATTTTTGGTTTTTTTTAATATTTTCTTTAAGTATGCTTCTCCAGAACACATATCTTTTTTAACAATGTTAAACGTCTTCAAATTCAATAGCATCATTTAAGAACAGATAAATATGCAGCATGGACCAGGCATGCACGTTTCGAGTATTTAACCCTCGTCAGTGATCCACAATCTAAACAATGAGATATGGCCATAGAGTGTGAAAGTTATTATATCCAAAATTGTACCCAAAAAAACCGAATCAGGATGGGTGGGATATGATGCTACAGAACCCATGTTTTAGAACTTTCAAGAAATTCTGATAACATAATTTTTCGAATGCCTTGAAGAAACGATCTACCGACGTTGATCTAACTTGGCTTCATGTGTCCTCGATGACTCCTGGTTCACCAGCAGTGACACTCACTAAGTGGTACAAATGTTATACGTCTTTAAATTCAATTGCATTATTTTAGAACAGATGGATTTGCAGCATGGACTAGACATGCACATTTTGGGAACTTAAACCTCGTCAGTGATCCTCAATCTAAACAATTGTCAATATTGAAATATATGTTCTATAGTAGAATATAATATTGCCAAAGTATGTGAAAGATATTATGTCCACAAATGTACCGAAAGACGAAGCAGGATGGGTGGGATATCAGAATCATTAAAAAATGCTTACCAAAGCATGTCCCCCATTTATAAGTCGTTTAAGGAGGCCGAGTACAATTTGAAAAAAAATACTTTCTGCCCTGGCGATTTTGATAAAATTTAAGTCATCAATAAATTATGCTTTGAGGATTGTTTTATGAAAAAAGTATGAAAATTTACCGTCTGGGATTTTCAGGGGATCATCTCAAAGTTTTCGGTCGTTTCCCTATGGGGATATATTGGATTTCTAGAAGAATTCAAGGTTTTTATCATTTTTTTCATATTTGTGCCCTGGCGATTTTTATTAAATTTATATCAGCAATATGTCCAATAATACTCTTCAGATTTATCAAATAAAGATATCAAGTCACCGATTAGTTTTTTTTCAGGGACCGTTTCAAAGTAACCGTAACAGGTATAATATTTGCATTATGGGATGAACTTGTCCTCATTATACCTCATACAGTGCCTTTTTCTTGAGCCTATATGATACATGTGATTGTAATAATAATGTTTGACATTATGACCCAATGTTGAAGGGGTTTTCTCTATTTTACATTTAATTAGGGACCGTCTCAATGTATAAATTTTGACTTTTTTATCTGAATTATACGAAAACGTCACATTCCAAGACCAGTTTTTGGTACTTGAAAGTTGTCTTATATTCGATAATCCACAGTATATTTCTTACATTGTGCAATAATACTATTCAAATTCAGATAAATGTATTTCGGCATAAAAATATGGGGATTGTCTCAAAAGTCGTATCTGACAACCTGAAGTATTCGCTATTTAATACGAGATCTGTGTTCATAATTTATCTTTTGTGTCATTTACGTTGTTAGAAATAATTTAGATCGTTTCATTTTCTTTATATTAAACTAAGTGTGGATAATTTCTAAATAATCATTAAATTCAAACAATATATATATATATATATATATATATATATATATATATATATATATATATATATATATATATATATAGCACAAAAGAGGTGAAAACAACCTACCTGGCTACTAGTTATAGCCTTTCGAGCTTCAGTATAGTACAGGTTCTGACTAGCATGAGAGTGTGTGTATGTTTTTTTTTTATGTACTTGTGTCCGAACGGAATGAGGGACGTACTGTCCCTTGTTCCGTCTGGATACAAGTACATATTCGTGTATCCAGAGGGCTCAAGGGATGTACTGTCCCTTCCGCTGGGTTTAAACACGTTTAGTGTCGTGGTCGCTTGTACCTTTTTTGTGCTTTTATATATATATATATATATATATATATATATATATATATATATATATATATATATATATATATATAAACAGCACAAAAGAGGTGAAAACAACCACGTTCACTATTCAGACAATGTCGGATCAGCCCAACAAAGGGCGAATGCACGTCGCTTGGAAAAAAAGATATAAAAGCACAAAAAAAAGGTACAAGCGACCACGACACTAAACGTGTTTAAACCCAGCGGAAGGGACAGTACACCCCTTGAGCCCTTGAGCCCTTGTCCGAACGGAATGAGGGACGTACTGTCCCTTGTTCCGTCTAGATACAAGTACATATTCGTGTATCCAGAGGGGCTCAAGGGGTGTACTGTCCCTTCCGCTGGGTTTAAACACGTTTAGTGTCGTGGTCGCTTGTACCTTTTTTTTGTGCTTTTATATATATATATATATATATATATATATATATATATATATATATATATATATATATATATATATATATATATATATATATATATATTTGAATTCCCATTTAAACTTCGACCTCTAGCCTCACTGACGAGACATTCTTTATCGAATTGAAAATATATAGTGCAATAAATTCATGTAAGGAAATTTCTCTCCGATATAAGATATGGAACACTTCTTTTTTACACAATTTTGAATTCTTGTGCTTCGTTAAGTTTCCATATTTGCCATCCCCTTCTTCAATATTCAATAAAAGGTCAAAATTTTGATACCAATACGACAATAGAAAGGTCGCAAGGAATGTACGTATGTACATGTGAAATATGCAAGCCCTATATTATTCACCAGACATAAAAATAGAAACAGCTCGTGTAAAGCTGCATTTACACTGTGAAAGTTTTCTTGGACAAAGTCGTCTGTTTACACTATCAAAGTTCTTTGGCGACTTGTACAAGAAAATAGCAATCCAAGGAATGCTTGTGTCGGCTGCGAAGCGGATTTTTTTTTATTGAAACTAGGTCAAAAATCAAAGGCAAGGTCACTAGGTCAAAAATTATGGAATGTTTAGAACGGTCTTTTCATAAGATATACAAATGTGAAATATCAAAGCCTTATCACTTACTAATCAAAAGATATAGCGATTCTTAGATTCTTTGAAAAGTAGGTCAAAAATCTAGGTCAAGGTTACGAGATCAAAGTTTTCTTGGATCGTTTACACTATCAAAGTTTGCGTCAACAACTTTGACCAAGTTTTGTTGTACAAGAAAACTTTGACAGTGTAAACGGGGCTTAAAGTAAAAAAGTCCCGAAGAGTCCGAGGGCTTACCCTCCCCCCTCCCCCGATGGATCCAATTGAAATGGAATTATCACCAAAGTTACTGGATGTTCGTGTGGTCACTTTCGATGTATATAAGATGCAATTTATATGCACATTACACACCAAATCTAATCAAATGATTTAGAATATCTGTCTTAAGAAAAAAAAACTTTCTTTCTTCGAGTTTCGTTAGATAAAGAAATATTTTGCAATAAATGAATTTTGCCCTCTATGACATATGTACAACAAAGGAATCGTCTCAGTTTTTGTAAAAAATCGAAACTTTTGAAGTTCAGCTCATCGCCTACCTCAAAGCATCTGGAATATAAGTAATTACATGTAATTCATTAAGGCAATATTTGCCGTGAAAAGGAGGGCAGTGTCATAGAGGCAAAATGGCACCTTTTCCTACATGATTTTTTTTATTCATAAAAATGTCATACGAGAAGGCTAAATTTAATTAGTATAGTGTGTACCCCCTCTGAGGTAAAATGATAGACCCGCGCCTGAATCCGATACGTCATAACCGAGTAGGACGGTTTCGCATCCGAGATTCATGAAGATTAACTTGGTTCGGAGTAGAAATTTATATGAAACAGACATGTTCAACAACACTCAAACAAAATTGTTCTTATAACTTTTATAATTTGGACTATGATCCTGTAACTGTCGCTCCCATTTGGAAATACTGGTAAGTTATCTTGTGCACGAAGGACTCAGTGAAGGGAGGATCTAGATTTTTTTTTTCGCCGAAAAAAGGAGAGTCCAATCCGACAAGGATTGCATTTTGAAAAAAAAAAAGAACCAGTAAAAACGAGAAAAAAAAATCATCAGCTTCCTGTCCCTGACCCTTTCTATATTCTATATACGTAAATATACGATACGGACGTAAGACCCGGCTCTGATCTCCGGTTGCCCACTGTTTCTCGCTTTTTTTTTTTTTTTTTTTTACTTCAACATGTTTACTATGTTTTTTGTATCTGTTCACACCTTTTGTAAATATTGAATATAAGACTTAATGTTGTATGAAAATTCTAATATATGTGACATTGGCACACAGAAATAAGTACAAGAACTGAATCATATATGGTTATTATATAAACTGAATTGGCCAATCGCTAATTCGGCGGATCCATAATAAGAAAGTTGAAATATGAATGGCCTAACACTGATTGTTACAAAATGTAAGTTATAAGTTTTCAGAGTAGAGTGTAGACTATATTATTATAGAATATTCTGCGAATAAAATGAATGTATTTTAGTAAGGGGAAGGAAAATTCGTATACATATTGATTGTATGATTCACGGTATGGACTGGAAAAAAACATCGATAAAAAAAAAAGGTTTATTAATTTAGATATTATTTATTTATCTATTTCTTTATCTTTTTAGTATTAGTATTATTGTTTTTATTTCCGCTGATTATGAGAAGGACCGGGGGGGGGGGGGGGGCTGGAGCGCGATGTCACATCCATGTGTATATCATTGAGGATTGTTGACTCCGCTGAGCTCATATGGAGGGGAGTATCCTTTTTCAAGTACTGTTACGTCGTTTTTTCCCCGTAAATTATTCATTTCTTAAAGTCGCGTACGTTTTTGTTTGATTTTTCCTATGAATGCACGAATTTCTTGTTTATTTATGTATTTATTTAAATAAAAACACTTGGTTTCTTTTTGCCGTACGTTTCGTCCATGTTAGGCCTTCATCAGCGGACATTATTTATTTATTTATTTATTTATTAGCCGAGTTGCAAAACTCGGCTCTTAATTTGATGTGAGACGGGCGGGCGGGCGGGCGTCTGGGCGGGCGGGCGGGCGGGAGGGCGTCAACAATTGGTTTCCGGACTATAAGTCAACTACGAAAGAGGCTATAACAATGAAACTTCATACACTTACTCACCATTAGTCAAGGATGAGCCCTATTGATTTTGGGGTCAAAAGGTCAAAGGTCAAGGTCATAGGACTCAGATGATTGAAAATGGTTTCCGGACCATATTTCAGCCTGTATTGCACCTATAATCATGAAACTTGCCAGAAATGTTTCCCTTGAATCAAGGATGAGGCCTATTGATTTTGAGGTCAAAAGGTCAAAGGTCAAGGTCACAGGACTCAGATGATTGAAAATGGTTTCCGGACCATATTTCAGCCTGTATTGCACCTATAATCATGAAACTTGCCAGAAATGTTTCCCTTGAATCAAGAATGAAGCCTATTGATTTTGGGGTCAAAAGGTCAAAGGTCAAGGTCACAGGACTCAGATGATTGAAAATGGTTTCCGGACCATATTTCAGCCTGTATTGCACCTATAATCATGAAACTTGCCAGAAATGTTTCCCTTGAATCAAGAATGAGGCCTATTGATTTTGGGGTCAAAAGGTCAAAGGTCAAGGTCACAGGACTCTGTTGATTGAAATTGGTTTTCGGATCATATTTCAGCCTGTATTGCACCTATTATCATGTAACTTGCCAGAAATGTTTCCTGTGAATAGAAAATGACCACTTTTGATTTTGGGGTCAAAAGGTCAAAGGTCAAGGTCACAGGACTCTGATGATTGAAAATGGTTTCCTGGCCATATTTTAGCCTGTATTGCACCTTAAGTCATGAAACTTGCCAATAATGATTCCCATGAATCAAGAATGACCCCTATTGATTTTGGGGTCAAAGGTCAAAGGTCAATGTCACAGGACTCCGATGATTGAAAGTGGTTTCCGGACCATATTTCAGCCTGTATTGCAATTATAATCATGAAGCTTGCCAGAAATGTTTCCCATGGATCAAGGATGACCACTATCAATTTTGGGGTTAAAAGGTCAAAGGTCAAGGTCACAGGACTAAGATGATTAAAAATGGTTTCCCGACTGAATTTGAGCCTGTATTGCACCTATAATCATGTAACTTGCCAGAAATGTTTCCAGTGAATAGAAAATGACCACTTTTGATTTAGGGGTCAAAGGGTCAAAGATCAAGGTAACAGGACTTAGGTAATTGAAAATGGTTTCCAGACCATTTTTGAGCCTGTATTGCACCTATAATCATGAAACTTGCCATTAATTTTTGGGTCAAAAGGTCAAAGATCAAGGTCACAGGAAAATTTGTATCCTTGAAAATATATTACACGCTGATATAGAATAAAGAGAAGACCATTTCTTGATCCAGAAATTTTCATTTAGGACCACAAAATGTTGTTACAAACCATACACATTTCATGTTAGTCTGCATATTCATACTTACATTCCAGTTTTGCAACTCGGCATTTTGCATCTTCGATGCATTTTGAGCTTATTTATTTATTTATTTATTTATTTATTTATTTATTTATTTATTTATTTTTTTATTTATTTATTTATTTATGTTTTTCTCTCATTTTATTCTTTTATCTTTTATGTGATGCATTGTTGTTCAAACTTTGTTACTTTACAAAGATCAGCGAGCACGAGACGTGGTATCTATGCTAAGACTTAGAGCTAAATGCAATTTGACGTAGGGGGATCCCAGAGGTTTGTCTTTCTCTTCCCACAGTTATTGGTCAATTTCAAGAAATCGAACATATTAGATTTGTAGAAGTTGACGGTCAATACGATGTTGTTCCGAGTTTCATCTGATCAATTCAATACTGCAATCTGAAGCAAGAAATAACATTTTCATGACCAGAAGAAAAACACAAACATATACTTCTCGAAAATGGACACGAGAACGCTGAATTTTCCTAAAGGTCAAGTAATTCATGAATGACCATGACGAGTATCGGATTTGTTTACATTATGCATTTCTTGTTTCATTTTGTTTTTGTTTTTTCTTAGTATACATTACAAAGTGTATGGTTAGATAGACTCATATATATCGACAGTCAAGATTAAAGGATTCTGATCTTTGACCATGTTCTGCATAACTAGGTCAAGCAACATAGGCGGTCCTGTTTGTTTTATTTTCTCATAGTCCCGACCAAGACAATATGTAGCGGATTACTGGTTAAGGAGGGTCGGTGGAGTATAAAACTTGTGCATCATGAACTATAAAAAAAGAAGAAAATAAAGACGCTGAACATCATTTATTAAAGTCAGGCAAGCTTGTATTTTTCAATAGATGGCAACATTTATTGCTCGTCTAGTTTGTGAAGAAGCATCATAAAAAAAGCTGAACAGAAAAATGTGTGGCTCGAATGCGGCTCGAACCCATACTTCTAGCCGGGCGCGCCAACCACTACGCTATCAAGGCTATTGCATTCGAAGGAGGTTAAGAGGTAATTTGAAGTTTCTATATGTGAGTGGAACGTCAGCGAAGCCCCTTTTTATTCACGTAGAAATTTCAAGTTACCTTCTAACTTATGCCTAGTTTTTACCAGCGAATATCGGTTTCCTGAAGCGGGGTTTGGAAACTGGGCTTAAAATAGGCGATCAAGCATCTATAAATAGCATTTACCGGAAATCGTCTGCTATGTCGTATTTACGAAATAATGATACCTGTACGCTATTTAACTTTTGGAATGTCATTTTTCTAATTTCGATTACACAGAATACGATTATGTTGGTTTTGTTCATGTTTTCTATTCATATGAGAGCTTATTTGAAACTACCGCGTTAACAACTAACTGAAATGGGGTCGATGCGCAAGTAGTGCGCAAAGCGCGATAACTCGAATTATACTCGGCCTCGTTAATTCATGAACGTTTTTTTGTGTTTTTGCATCGGGTGTTTTGGTGTTTTACTGTTGATGCTGCAACGGGGTCTTGTTGGAGATCTCCTCCCTTCTTTTTAAAAATTGAATAAAGTTTATTAGATTAAATAAACATCAAATAAGTACCCAACCGTTATTCAGTCTCAAAGTCGAGAAGGCAAAGCAAAATCGTTAGAATTCCCATCGAAACGGTTGCGAACCCCGGAATGATCAACATTCCGAAGTGAGACCAGGTGCCCGGGGAGAGTCAGCGTCTCCTTATTGCATGCAACACCCGTCGCAACAGCTCCATGGAAACCTGTCAAATTCGGTGATTGTCTCGATGTACATTTTGATGTACAGATCAGGTAAGTTTGTTTTGTTTGGTGATGACTACAGCCATTCAATCACAATGTAGAATATGACTAGCTGAGCGCTTGAAGAGGACCAATTCAAATGCTGTGGTATCGTTCCAATTGTTCTTTCGAGGCACAAAAATATGTTATATTAAGCTGCGCAGTGGCGATATTAAAAAAAAACCACATTGAACATAATCAGTTAAACGCATACTACTTGAATATTTGCTAAAATACGAGTAAATTATGACCAACAAGCTTTAAATTGTCCGTATACGTATCATTTATGAGCTTTAGCAGTTTACATATTATTATTATATGTTAATTGATGCACGCCTTGATTGGTTATTGATAAATAATTTGGCATGATCTTATATCAAACCTACATTCATTCATCTTATGTAATTATAGATGAATCGATTCTTGAAATAATGCATATTTTGTGCCTCATATCAGTTATGCATTCATATTCTTTATTTGATCACTAACGATTACCACTATTATGTATTCACCATTGTGCACTATCATGTCCAAACAAATATCACCGAACTAATCAATTTATTTACATACTTCTTTTCAGTGTTTTTGGTATACAATGTATTTCATACGCTAAGTACTATATGGGATAAATGCGTGCTCTCGGCACTGAAATATAGACACTTCTTTTACTTTCAGCGGTTTATTATCAGATAATAATGCACGTGTTTCATACAGATGTACGTGGGAACGGAATTTAACCTAAACAAAATGTAGTGGGGGTAGGCAGAACCGTCACTATCAATTATTTACAAGTAATAAAAACACTATAATCCCTCAATTTCACATTTTTCTTTAAGTCGTATGGTTGAAATCAGATAGAGTTAATTGAAAAGAAAAAAGAAAATATAAATTTGAAAATAAGGCAATAAAGTTACACAAATTGACAATAGATTGATAAGACACACGTCTTCATGTACCATTAGTAGTTGAGGTATATGAGAGCAATTCGCTGGAGTAAGAACCCCCTCCCCCCCCCCCCCTTTCTTTGAACCCTGGACACAGAATCGACCCTTCTTTGTACCAAATTTCTAGATGAAGTTATCAATACAACATGTCATATAATTAATTATAACCTCCTATTTAGAAATCGTAATATAGATAATTACGGAGATAAAGGATAAAGGAATTACGACCAAATAAGTCAAGGAGCAAAAAAGGGATAAATAAATGAAAGAGGACAAAAGATAAAAAGACGTAAAATCAACAAATACGTGTACATAGAGAACATTATTAAAATCGCGGCCATACATTGCTACATGTATATACAGATTAATAGATAGATAAATAGACGAATAAATAAATAATTAATCAATCAATACATAAATAAAGCAATTAATAGATAAAATTCACAGATAAAGTAATTATAATCAGCAAGCAAATAAATAAATAGATAAATAAATAAATAAATAAATAAGCATAGTAAATACCGTAATTAATAGATTAAACTAATAGATAGAGAAGATAAAGTAATTAACAAAAAACTTATAATACATGTATATGAATGGAGGGACGTAACTAGAAAAATACAATGATAATGATAACACTGACGACGACAGCGACACGTTGATGATGATGATGATGATGATGATGATGATGATGATGATGATGATGATGATGATGATGATGATGATGATGATGATGATGATTAAGAAGATTTTCAATAATGATCAACTTATGGAAGCAATCATTAAATTCTTGTTATGATTATGATGAATAAGAGGATGATTAGGATGACGGCATCGATATAGATAATACATGTATATGAACGGCGAGACGAAACTAGAATAATACAATGATAATGATAACGCCAGCGACGACAGCGACACGATGAAAATGATGATGATGATGATGATGATGATAATGATGATGATGATGATGATGATGATGATGATGATGAGAACGATTGAGTAGATTTTCAATACTGATCAAATTATGGAAGCAATCATTAAATTCTTGTTATGATTATGATGAATAAGAGGATGATTAGGATGACGGCAGCGATATAGATAATACATGTATATGAACGGCGAGACGAAACTAGAATAATACAATGATAATGATAACGCCAGCGACGACAGCGACACGATGAAAATGATGATGATGATGATGATGATGATGATGATGATGATGATGATGATGATGATGATGATGATGATGATGATGATGATGAGAACGATTGAGTAGATTTTCAATACTGATCAAATTATGGAAGCAATCATTAAATTCTTGTTATGATTATGATGAATAAGAGGATGATTAGGATGACGGCATCGATATAGATAATACATGTATATGAACGGCGAGACGAAACTAGAATAATACAATGATAATGATAACGCCAGCGACGACAGCGACACGATGAAAATGATGATGATGATGATGATGATGATGATGATGATGATGATGATGATGATGATGATGATGATGATGATGAGAACGATTGAGTATATTTTCAATACTGATCAAATTATGGAAGCAATCATTAAATTCTTGTTATGATTATGATGAATAAGAGGATGATTAGGATGACGGCATCGATATAGATAATACATGTATATGAACGGCGAGACGAAACTAGAATAATACAATGATAATGATAACGCCAGCGACGACAGCGACACGATGAAAATGATGATGATGATGATGATGATGATGATGATGATGATGATGATGATGATGATGATGATGATGATGATGATGATGATGATGATGATGATGATGATGAGAACGATTGAGTAGATTTTCAATACTGATCAAATTATGGAAGCAATCATTAAATTCTTGTTATGAGTATGATGAATAAGAGGATGATTAGGATGACGGCATCGATATAGATAATACATGTATATGAACGGCGAGACGAAACTAGAATAATACAATGATAATGATTCGTGCTAGCGACGACAACGACATGATGATAATGATGATTAGGTATATTGTCAATAATGATCAACTTATGGAAGCAATCACTAAATTCTTCATTGCTTTAGACGGCATCGATAAAAATCACACTTTTACGGTAAAAAATTAATTTATAACTTCAGCAACAATTTGATATAAAAATAAATCATGTACATTACCTACGATGTCACAAGATTTGTGATATTTGTATTTATACGACGTATCTTCCCTCTTTTATTTTCAATGTACATGTAAAATGTACGTGAGTCTCACTATTGTATCACTTGGTTTGTCCATACTGTTGTTATATTTGACAGTGGCATTCTACTATGTGATATTTGTATATGTTATTGCAATCTTTGATTAGAGTTTTGTAATTTACATTATCAGTGTCCCACATCGCAAGGCATTCTCTGTCGATATCATGAATACAATAGCAATTTTGTTTGAGATTTGTGATTTTTGTTTGAGATTTGTGATTTTGTGATTAACATTATTTTATTATTTATTATTTTATAATTTATTAACATTATTTTATTATTATTTATTTTTGTTCCACATCGCAAGGCATTCCCCGGCGATACAATGAATACAATAGCAATTTTGTTTGAGATTTGTGATTTTGTGAAAGAGGTTTGTCCATGTATCGGCATTCCACATTTTGTGAACGGTATTTGAAACTAAATTTGTGATTAACATTATTTTATCATTTATTATTTTATTATTTATTAACATTATTTTTTATCTATTGTTGTTCCACATCGCAAGGCATTCTCCGGCGATGTCGTGAATACATTACGTCAATAGCAATTTTGTTTGAGATAAGTGATTTTGTGAAAGTGGTTTGTCCATGTACCGGCTTTCCACATTTTGTGAACAATATTTGAAAGGATCCCGGACCTTAAGGAAAGGCTATAAACATTGGTTTTTAAATTTTCACAATTTATTGAACTGGCCTTATAAATTGTTTGAACTATGTATAAATAACAAGTTTCTTGTCCCTTTCTGTTAAGATATTGCCTTTAACGCTGGCAAAGTCGACTGAAATTTACCCACCCTTCTCCAGCTTTGGTTGAACTATGCACAAAAAACCAAGGCAGACTGATAGTTTTTTTCAAAATTAGGCATGGACGCATGTCAGAATGGCTAATTCAGAAGAAATGACAAACAGATACTTATTTTACAAATTCTCCCTGAGAAGGAATTAGCCATTCTAATTTGCCTTCATGTTCAAACAAGAGAAAACCCAAGAAAAAAGTAGCATCAAAAGTAAAGAGATTAACATAAAGCCACACCTCTAATATCACGCAACCGACTGTATCGATTCATTAGCATATATTGATTTTTACCCGATTGGTCGTGTTCACAAAATATGTGATCATGTGACAATTTGTTCGATCCCTCTCATGCATATGCATTGAGAAAACAATATTCAAGGCCGGAATCGATGGCGATTTATCCGGATTTGCCAAATACCCCTGTCACAAAACAGGCATCACAATTAGTAACGTCTTTGAATACAAGCAAAACTTTAATATGTATTTAATACACGAATGGTCAATTTTTCATCATATGTAAAAAGTCATACAAATGACATTGGATTCTTCGATTTATGAGTGATCAAAAAAGGGGCCTTAAGGTCCGGGATCCTTTGTGATACATATTTGTGTACATTTATATATGTACAAAAACCGGCATTCCACGTTTATTAACAATATTTGAAATTTGTGATACATATATATGTGTACATTTATATATGTACAAAAAAAGAAAAAAAAAGAAGAAACTTTGACTATTACAAAAGAAATAAAGCAAAAAAAAAAAAAGATACGGCAGAAATGGATAATCCTGTCTCGTATAACGACCTCAAGTCAAAAGGACAAAACAAATATTGAGTGACTATAATATTGAATAAATGAAGAAATAGAAAATTGAAAGAATTGAATATATGAAGGAACAAATGAATGGATAACAAACGAACAAAATGGATAAATAGATGAGGAATGGATATTATCTTTGGCAATAAATATAGAGCAATTACTGGATTGAATATATAAAGAAACGAACGAACGAATACATAAAGAGAAACATACGTATATTATCAAAAAAAAAATAACTATGCATAGATATAAATAAATAAATAAATAAATAAAAAGAATTAAAATTTAAAAAAATGAAAATAAATAAATCAATCAATAAATTAATTAATCAGTTAATTAAAAAAAAAACAAAACAAAACAAAAGCGAAGACAAAGGGAAAAAACCACCGTAACATATACAAATTCATAAATCGCTTTCGGCTTCCTAAATTTTGTAGATAAACGAATAAAGCGCACACATAGTATACATGAAACATTGCTTCAATTATGCTTGAAAATATTAGCTGAAAAAATATGCTACACGATAATCAAGTTGACACATAATACAATTACAGGTGTACACACAGCATTCACACAAAGTAACTCTCTCTCTCTCTTTTAATCATGTTTGTTAATTATCCTTACGACTTACGTCGTGTAATCATATAAACGAATTTATCCATTATTTAGATCTGATGTCATAATACTAAAAACTCTAGACTGCTGTCCTATATCATGGCGCGGTGGGAATCGTTAATTATAAATGCACTGTAAATAACGGATATCAAATAAAATCATTACAACAATCGAGCATTTAAAGGTCAATCCTGACAAAACAATTATTAACGGCCGATTGAATTCATTCATGCATCATGGTCAGCCAAAGCCATAACCTTTTGGCGGGCTCCACTTATATCTCTGGTGCCACGCGGTAAATACTTTTGCTACGGCAACGAAACGCAAATATAAGTGTATCTGTCGGTACATTTTGGATTTAAATGACATTCACACTCCTTTGTCGTATTACATTGTTAGATTGAAGATCACAGACGTGGGTTAAAGGTGCCCGAAACGTGCATGTCTGGTCCATATTGCAAATTTGATGCTATTGAATTTGAAGATGTTTAACACGACAAAAAGAAACTTGTATATTTATAAATGAATATCTATTGATTGGTTTTCCCCAACATTACTAATAAAATATGTTGGCGTGATCATAGATCATGTGGCGTTAAAACCAATCAATATGTATTCTGCATGTGGATCAATTACATTTTGTACATTACGTTCCAGCTCGCAAGGCATTCTCCGGCGATGCTGTGAACACAATGTCAATTTTCTTGGATTTGAACTTTCTGGTTCGATGATAGATGTCATCAGGCACGACATTCAACTTGCGAAAACTTGATTCAAATAATGACGTCATATGTATTATGAGACAATTGGTTTTATGTGTATTGTAAAATAACTTATGATTTATTATCATATTAAGTTAAAATAGTCATATTTAAAACGTTTGCATAAATCAATTTGATACTTCATATATGATTCATAATTTTGATAATTTTAATTCATAAATTTGTCATATTCACCGCGGCCATACATTGCAAATAAATATATAAAAGTATTTCAAGTCTCTTTATTCAGAATATAAATAAACATTAAGGTAGTACTGATCGGTTATTCAGTCTCAAATATTTATTCAGCAAAACGAGGCCCACTCGTTTTCCTGAATAGGTTCTATTACGTACAGTTTTCGAGATAATTAAGAATGTTCTAGCTTGTCTACGAATATTCTCCATTTATCTTGGTGTTGTACGTCGTAAATTTCATGACCCCTCTTCTGTTCACCCCGGCTCGACCTGGGGTTCAATCACTTTGATAAAGCCGTTTTACCGGCTAGACGTATTTTTAGATTGTCCATGGAAACATTCCCACCCTCCCACCCGGTAATGATACAATTTGGATTCAGCTACAAGTATAATTAATCATTAATTCTGGTTATTTTGTTTTTATATCCTTCAGTTATGGTTAGAAAAATGTAGATCTTCGACGTACTGACTACTCTTGAAATCAGCGAAGATTGGTCGACGCCATGGTTGTTCCGACCACAGACCCCTTTAGACGGAAGCATTCCTCGACCCGTTGCGATGGATCCAGTCCCCAAAAGATGTCCAGTAAAAATGAGAACTACCGCAGAGAACCAGATAATCTACTGTTTCGTACATCGGGTTCAAGTTCGCAAGGCTTTCCCGGAGGTATTGTGGACCTCATTTAGCGGAAAAATTATCATGATAGCGTAGTGGCATAAAAACCCCTCGATATATATTCTGCATGTGGATTATTCACAATTTGAACATTACGTTCCAGCTCGCAAGGCATTCTCCGGCGATGCTGTGAACACAATGTCAATTGCCTAAAAACCACTCAATATTATATTCTGCATGTGGATTAATTACATATTGTACATTACGTTCCAGCTCGCAAGGCATTCTCCTCGTGAATCGGCGTAGAAACCACTCAATATATATTCTGCATGTGGATCAATTACATTTTGTACATTACGTTCCAGCTCGCAAGGCATTCTCCGGCGATGCTGTGAACGCAATGTCAATTTTCTTGGATTTGAACTTTCTGGTTCGATGATAGATGTCATCAGGCACGGCATTCAACTTGCGAAAACTTGATTCAAATAATGACGTCATATGTATTATGAGAAAATTGGTTTTATGTGTATTGTAAAATAACTTATAATTTATTATCATATAAAGTTAAAATAGGCATAGTTAAAACGTTTGCATTTTGATTTTTCATATATATTTCATAATTTGTCATAATTTTAATTCATAAATTTGTCATATCCACCATAATTACACATTTTCGTGCAATAAGTACTATTTCGACAGTCTAGTTAAAGAGTTGGGTTCCAATACGACACCTCGAAATCCCACTTACACCCCAACAAATCTTTTTGCCTCTGAGATAATAGATAACCACAAATCAGCTCCTGCTTCCTTTGGCTTCGACACTAGCAATTTAGGTTTAGATTTGCCATACTTATACGGCATACCTAAAATGCATTAGAATCCGTACAAACAACGTTTCATAGCTGGTTCCTCAAAATGTTCTACCAAATCTGTATCTATCTTACTTACCAAAGTTTTATCTGAAATCAAATCTGGGGTTCAAAAATATTGTTCGACAGTATACTCTCTCAGTGGGATCAACCAGATGTTGATTTTAATTCATAAATTTCGAAGGAACTTTTATAACATCTGAAATCCACTCATTTTAGTCCATTCGTTCAAAGCCTTCGATTTTTCGACACTTGACACTACAATTCCACATTCTAAATTGAAAGAGATACTTGTAAAAATTATAAGTAATGCGTGTACAAGTAAGAACGGTAATCGCAAATACAAATTTATTGTTGTTAACTATGACAAAACCTACTTTGTAAAAGAAAAGTCCCATTCTGAAAATAAGTACACTAAAACTGATATTATTCAGATGTTAAACTTTCTGATTTACAACATTTTTGTGGTGTTTTGAGGGAAGGTCTTCAGCAAATTGTCGGAATTCCAATGGGGACCAATTGCGCCCCACTCCTTGCCGACATTCTCCTTTACTCGTACGAAGCTGAATTCATTCAATCTTTGGTCTCTGAAGGGAAAAGATACTTAGCTTCTGACTTCAACTTCACTTACAGATACATAGACGATGTGTTGTCCATCAATAATCCAAATTTCGCGGTTTACCTGAATAGTATCTATCCTACGGAGCTTGAAGTCAAAGAAACTACAGAGACAAATAATTCAGCATCCTATTTGGACACAATGTTGTCCTACGACACTGATGGTCACATGAACACCTCACTCTATGACAAACGTGACGACTTCAATTTCAGCATTACAAACTTTCCTTTTCTGAGAAGCAGCATCCCTTCATCGCCTGCATATGGCGTGTTCATATCTCAGCTTATACGCTATGCCAGAGCGAGTACCAAATATACGGATTTTGTTCTGAGAGCTAGGCGTCTTTCAGATAAGCTTCTCAGTCAGGGATATGTTTATGACCGACTAACATCGTCACTGAGGAAGTTCTACGGTCGATATGGGGAACTCGTCATACACTATGATGTGCCACTCTCCAGAATGGTGGGTGTAATTCTGTCATTGACCATTTGAACCATCCAACCAAAGATTGTACTCTATGTCTTCCGAAATGGAAGTTACCGGATATGACAGTTCTACCGAATTGAAGCGGCGGGTGTTGCATGCAAGCAGGAGATGCTTACTCTCCCTGGGCACCTGGTCTCACTCCCATATCGGGAGTTTGCTTCTTTTCATGTGGTGGTGGTTTTTGTTTGTTTGCTTTGGTTTCTGTTTTATCCTGATTTTGTATGCTTTCGGTTTCTGATTTTCTGAATTATCGATTTTGTGCTGTATACAGGGATATGGTCGATAATTATCCATATTTGTCATTACAAAGGAAAAGTGCGAATAACCCTTGAACAGGGATATTTAGAATTACACACGTTACTTCCCTTTTCTTGTTTATTTTTTCGACACATTATTTGTGTAAACTTGTTATTTCATTTCGATGATCATAGTTATGTAAGTATTCTTTTTTGCACCAGAATTTGAAACTCTCGCTGAATATTGGGAAAAAATAATCTCGACTGATTTTTTAGCTCACTTGAGCTATTGTCATAGCGCGCCGTCCGCCGTCCGTTCGTCGTCTGTCCTCCGTCCGGCGTAAACCAAGTAGATCTTACAATATGGAAACGAGGTAAAGCGGGATGTCTTGTATTTTTGTAAAAATATTAGAGTCTGGTCTGAAAAATATGTCGATAATAACAGCTTTTAACAAATATTTTCATTATTATAATGTCAACTAAGGGAACAGGGCATTTTAATTTGACTTGTTGCAAAAATTTACAAAATCGTTACTATGAACATGATGAATGACAACCAAGTATTTTAAATCAGGATGAACGATAACATGTACTTTTTTTTTTTTTTCGAAGGACAGAGTTTGTCACTGAAAAATATGTAAAAGGAAATAACTTCTGACAAAGACTTCCTATCGATTTGATCGGTACTTAATTTTCATTTTGGGGTGGGCAGGTACACAAAATGTACTTTTCTGGAACGGTTTTAGCTAATTCACTCTTTGAAAGCATTATCTATAAAGATATATACATATTTAATGATATTATGGTGAAAATGATTACAAGAATGGTTTAAATCTGGAATTATTATCAATATATCATGTCTTAATCTATCTAAACGCATTGTTTTGCGACAGATCTCGGAGTTGGTTTACAAGACCACTGGCCAATCAAATGAACGATCATATGTAATCTTAATTACAAATATAAATCATCAGATATCAATGTTAAATAAACAGATTTTTTTTCCTCTGACAAAGAATTCTGTGATTATTGGGCCACCTTAAATATATTATCAATATAATGTATTACTGTTAATAGATGCATGTACCACCTTAGAGTCTAATTTTACACAAGCTTTAAAGGAGAACTTCATGAAAATTTGTCTAAAAGACCCCCCCCCCCCTTTCAGACGTTATATAAATATTGTTTATTGAGGATTTTATTGTAAAATTCTTTTATTTAGAAGTGAATAAAATTTTTCATATGAAGTAATTTTTTAGAGTTTTCAGAAAAAAAAAGAATTTCTATCGATAAAACCCAAACATTCCTATACAAATGTTGAGAAAAAATTTCTATCTCCAACTTTGCAATAAAAAAATTAATTTGATTCGGTATGGGGCGAAAAAAATAATCTTGCTCCGACAAGAAACCAAAGCCCCCCTTCCCCCTCTGAATATCAAATGGACCTCGCCTAAGTCATCCCTACATCAAAGGATTTCATCCTCCTACCATGCAAGGGTGTGGCTCTATCTCACGTTTCTCTTTGGAGTGTATTTTTACTCGAATCTTTACTACTAATTAGTATCACACAGTGCCACAGATTCAATCATTAATAAACTTTTGATAAATAAAAAGTCCTTGTTTATATTGGGTTTATATATTTACATGTTTGTGATATTTCAAAAAATAAACAATTGAAATAATAAATAACATCATAACGAATTCATGTCATTTGAAAATGTTGCCTACCAAAATCCCTAGGGATCGAACCTTCCTCTCCTGTTTACCTTCCCTCTTCTAAATTCATCTGTGTGGACCATCTATTTCAAGTAGGTAGTTAAACGTCTCTTTTTTACTCATATCTTTAGAGGAGCAAGTTGTAAACGTCTTATGTCGTAATGACTGTGCGTCGAACTAGATACGGACTGAAATGTCTCATTGGTTTATTTTTAGTAACACATAATGCCAGGTTTTTCCAAATTTATCAACCGCATTTGTCTATGTTTAGTAGAGGGTATTTCCACATTTAGCAAATAAGAATAGTCTGTGTACAGAGTATTACAAGACAATGGAAACGTAATATGATTATTTGTGGTAAAATTAAGTACTGTATAAATTAAGTACTGTATAGATCTTCTAGATGATTCAGAGAATCGCAAGGTCAACGTTTCATATGTGTGTATTTACATGCGGTTTTAAACTTTTTTGTGACGAAATGTTGTATGAAAATGCATAACAGTGTGATATCTAGACATTTATTGATCATTTGCTGATGATGTGAACTTAATTTGTTCAGGATATTTCTATTTGTCACGTAGTGGAAGATAAAGTAATGATCCATGAGCTCGATTATACACGAAATTAGGGGAGTGATTTTAAAAAAAGTCCAATGAGAACTTGTATTAGGTAGTGAATTTTCATATTTCTTGATAATGAGTTACGCTGACGAAGCTCGATATGGACGAGTTTTATTATTCTTACTTAATGTGTGTCCATTCACATTACGACATGTGATCAATGATTACCACATAAAGAATGGATATACCAGTCTACAGGACTTCTTGGATAAAAACAAACATGATCTTTATCATATATTGAACAGAAGATGTTGTTGTAGACTTATACAAAGTAGTTCAACTCCTATGAACAGGTCACAATGGGATCTTCTTTTCATCGGGAACTCGTCGTCATGTCGTACAGGATATATAGGGGACTGCCCGTGCCTATATGACGCAAAACCCGGCATCATATCAGACGTTATGGACATCACACAGTGTTGTCTTATTATAAAGAATATTTGTTCAAGACATGTTGGAATTAAAATGTCACATATTGAAACCATTCGAACGATCCGTAACCATATTATCCATGCTGAAAGTGCACAATTGGACGTGCTAACCTACAATGGTTATTGGAATCAAGTGAAAACTGCTCTCCTTGACCTTGCTAATCACGTCTCACCCACAGTACATACAGATACATTGAGTAAGATCCAAGACCTAGAAACCCGAGTCATGAATGCCGGTGAATTAGGAGAAATTAGGAAAGTGATTGTTGATGAGAAAAGAATTGAAGTGGTAGAAGAGGTTTGTTCAACAGATTTTTAAAAACTTTTTCTCAAATTTTCTTGAGAAAAATGCAATACAAAAATTGTTCAATTGTAGCTAAATCTCTACGAACAAATCTGATCAATTTGTTTAAAAAAATTCTGAGGTGGGTCCTGTAGCATCATATCCCTCTCATCCTGCTACGTCTTTCGATACATTTTTTGGGCATAACTTTCACACTCTTTGGTCATATTATATTGTTTAGATGGAGGATCACTGATGAGACGTTGAACATTAATACATTATAAAAATTACAAAGTTCAAGACATAGAAATAAACTATCTTATACATGTACGTCATACATGTAGAGGGAAATAAAAAAAGAAAAAATGTCCAGAAGAAAAATTATAAAGAAGAAATACATGAGGTATCTTAATTCTGCATGGCTTAAGCTTTAAAAGCTATTTTATAAATTTATCACAGAGAGTAACAAACGTAGAGAAAGATCATGAAACAATCAGCAAAGATAATGAACAAGTAAAGAAAACTGTGGAGGAGACAGCAGAGAGAGTGACGCAGATAGAGGGAAGAATGACACAAACAAGTGAAGAACTGAGGAAAGCAGCTGAACATGAACGTGGAGTTCAGATGAGCTTGTCACACTTAGAAGGAGAAATTAGGAAGGTGATTAATAGAAGTGGTAGAAAAGTTTAGTTTAACAATTTTGTTTAAGTTATGAGGAATCTAGTACGTTCATTCATCCCACGTTTTGTCAAATTTTACTGTAAAAACTCAAAGACATAAATATTGTTTTCATACGAAACCATTCTGTTTGGATATCTAACAGCAATATTTCTTTAATGAAAAAAGTGCTCTTATGCTTTTAAAAAGATATTCTGAAGACGATATCTAAGAAGGAAATACTTAAAATGTCTTGATACTGAATAGTTTTAACCGTTATAGTATTTCAATTTCTTTATTAAAGAGAGTATCACATGTAGAGAAAGATCTTGAAGCAGCAAGCAAAGATAATGAACAAGTTAAGAAAAGTATGAAGGAAACAGCAGAGAGAGTGACACAGATAGAGGGAAGTATGGCACATGTAGAGAAAGATCTTGAAGCCGCAAGCAAAGATAAAGAACAAGTAAAGACAAGTGTAAAGGAGACAGCAGAGAGAATGACACAGATAGAGGTAAGTATGGCACATGTAGAGAAAGATCTTGAAGCAGCAAGCAAAGATAATGAACAAGTAAAGACAAGTGTGAAGGAGACAGCAGAGAGAATGACACAGATGGAGGGAAGTATGGCACATGTAGAGAAAGATCTTGAAGCCGCAAGCAAAGATAATGAACAAGTAAAGACAAGTGTGAAGGAGACAGCAGAGAGAATGACACAGATGGAGGGAAGTATGGCACATGTAGAGAAAGATCTTGAAGCCGCAAGCAAAGATAATGAACAAGTAAAGACAAGTGTGAAGGAGACAGCAGAGAGAATGACACAGATGGAGGGAAGTATGGCACATGTAGAGAAAGATCTTGAAGCCGCAAGCAAAAATAATGAACAAGTAAAGACAAGTGTGAAGGAGACAGCAGAGAGAATGACACAGATAGAGGGAAGTATGGCACATGTAGAGAAAGATCTTGAAGTCGCAAGCAATGATAATGAACAAGTAAAGACAAGTGTGAAGGAGACAGCAGAGAGAATTACACTGATGGAGGGAAGTATGGCACATGTAGAGAAAGATCTTGAAGCCGCAAGCAAAGATAATGAACAAGTAAAGACAAGTGTGAAGGAGACAGCAGAGAGAATGACACAGATGAAGGGAAGTATGGCACATGTAGAGAAAGATCTTGAAGCCGCAAACAAAATTAATGAACAAGTAAAGACAAGTGTGAAGGAGACAGCAGAGAGAATGGCACAGATAGAGGGAAGTATGGCACCTGTAGAGAAAGATCTTGAAGCCGCAAGAAAAAATAATGAACAAGTAAAGACAAGTGTGAAGGAGACAGCAGAGAGAATGACACAGATAGAGGGAAGTATGGCATATGTAGAGAAAGATCTTGAAGCCGCAAGCAAAAATAATGAACAAGTAAAGACAAGTGTGAAGGAGACAGCAGAGAGAGTGACACAGATAGAGGGAAGTATGGCACATGTAGAGAAAGATCTTGAAGCCGCAAGCAAAAATAATGAACAAGTAAAGACAAGTGTGAAAGAGACAGCAGAGAGAATGACACAGATAGAGGGAAGTATGGCACATGTAGAGAAAGATCTTGAAGCAGCAAGCAAAGATAATGAACAAGTAAAGACAAGTGTGAAGGAGACAGCAGAGAGAATGACACAGATGGAGGGAAGTATGGCACATGTAGAGAAAGATCTTGAAGCAGCAAGCAAAGATAATGAACAAGTAAAGACAAGTGTGAAGGAAACATTAGAGAAAGTGACACAGATAGAGGGAAACATGGCACAAACAATAGAAGAACTGAGGAAACTTGGAGATACTGTCCAAAAAACAACTGAACTTGAACGTGGAATAAAGAGAAGATTATTACAGTTAGAGGAGACTGTCGGTAAGCAAGTCCACTGCTGTTTTTAGAGTTTTCAAAATCTTTTTTGATGATTATTGATTCTGACTATCTTTATTTACTCTTCTTTTTAACCCATTATCATTGAAAGTAGAGCAGTGATATACTTCATTCGTCAATCACCGGATCCTTTATTTGATACGATGACTTTTGAGCTAAAAGGGTGTCTTGAACATGTTGAACTTTGAATATTATCTGCTGAAACAATTAACATAGCTTATCAATTTAAAATAGAGATACCAGAAGCTTTGATCGTATTTCATTTCAAGATATTCCCTTTATGAGAGCTTACATTTGACACGATGGGTTTTCATTGATTGATCCCGACACTTGCCAGAGCAAGTACCAAATATACAGATTTGTTCTGAGAGCTAAGCATCTTTCACGTAAGCTCTACTGTCGAACCATCAAACCACAGAATATTTTCCGAAAGGAAGTACCGAATATGACAATTCTACCGAATTGAAGCGACGGGTGTTGCATGTAAGAAGGAGATGCTGACTTTTCCTTGGCACCTGGTCTCACTCCCATATTGGACTTCGCTTCTTTTCATGTGGTAAAGGTTTTTGTTTGTTTGCTTTGGTTCCTGTTTTATCCTGATTTTGTATGCCTTCAGTTTATGATTTTCTGAAATATCGATTTTGTACTATGTATTACGATATGGTCATTATCCAAATTTGTCAATTTGACCCACAGCAGATTTTTTTTAATTCCATGCAATATCGGACATTTGGACATTTCCTATTGTTGTTTTTGGAATATGGCTTCGGCTTTTGTGTTTAACTTTCATTTACTTATTCATCGATCTCAAATAATTGTTAATTATAGTTATGAACTTTTATCGAACCAATCACATTTGCATGAGAAAAATCCATTAAAACCTTTTAGGAATTCTAGACCCACTGTAAAAAGAAATACCTTGACCTTGGCTTAATCTCTTCAATCATAGAGATTTGCCTGTAAAACAGCACGTTCCGCCGTCGGGTTGAAAAAGGGTTTTACTTGTAATGTATACATATTTTTAAACATAGATTGTTCCATATTATGGTCATTAATCCGTGTACCAATAATTTACGTATCAATTCCAATACCTCCTCTCCTTTCGAGAGATGCTTGCGTTCACCGTTTCATTTGTGTCCACGCCTCTTAATGCATGATGATCAGGAGTGTTCCGAGAATTGTTTTTTTTAATTTGAGACATGTTACGATCACATAAACTATTTTAATGATAATTCTAAACAAGGAAAGGTGAAATAGAAATCTTTCGTTACGCACTACGCCATCTGCAGGCTCTACATTCAACAACAGACACAGAGGGTTCTCAATTATTTCTAAGTGCAAAAGTAAAAGATGCTCGTTGTGTCACCTCATCAACTGCGACTCCATAACAACATCTAGTGTAAATGGGCAGAAATTCAAAATTGAGGTAGACCAAGACATCGATTGATCGTCTCAAGATCTTATTTACGTAATGACTTGAAATGCCAGGGGATGTGGCGCACAATATGTAGGTGAGACAGGCCAACCTTTAAAATCTCGTTTTAGGAACCATTCGTATAAGATCAGAACCTCACGTCAACAAAAACACAGAAACTTTCTTTATAATCACTTTGTCAAATATAATCATTCTATTTCGGATATCACCATTACCCAAGTTCAGACTTTTCCAAAACGTTAAAATGAAAGTAAGACCGAAATTAAAAAACGCCGACTACAAGCTGAACTTGCCTGGATCACCAAACTTCAGACTGCGTACCCTCTTGGTTTAAACGATCAAATTTATGGACACGGAAACATTTCCTCAGCTTCTACCAATATAAACATCTTTTCAATTCGCCCAAACACTAAAAGGAAATACAGGTCGCACGGGAAAAGACGAAACAGACAAAAAAGAAAACGATCCAGAATATACCGCTCTCTCAACGATTTACTTACTATAGCACGCAATGGCGGAAGACATGAGCTGTTACATGCTCTGTCGTCAATACCAGTTATGCACTTGTAATCTATCTTGGATGAAGCAGAGGTTGCATTCTTAAGAAACACTGACTGATTCAGACTTACTGTCATTGTCTCATTCGCACAGTATAAACTTTATCCTATTGTGAAAAACACCTCACCTAAAAGACGATTCATAAAAATCCCGTTTATTAACAAAGGTTTTGATCTTTTAAACATCTCTAATATTTTTCGGGATCATCGCGTACAAAGTACCATTCCTCAATATTTTGAAAATTTAGAGCCACCTCTTATTTGTTATAAGTACAAGAAACCTATTCGAAACTTTGTTTTCAACTATAATAAAGTTACAACGGATCCTGACATACTTGAATCGTGTCCTGCTTCTTGAGAATGTGCAATTTCTAAATATCTCTACAAACCAGCTGGCCATGTTGTTACAGGTGACTTTCCAAGACAGACAGCTCCCTGGTCTTCTTAAAAAAGGACCTAAGTATAGAATCCCATCCAAGATAGATTTTGTCAAATGCCGTGAAGTGCTTACGGAAGCCTTAGATAATTATACGAAAAGATGGTGTAAATCAGAAGGAGTCGAACCGCATGCTCTGAATGACTGGAAAAACCTCATTTTAGATATCACGGATATTCGAATAGATAACTTCCATAAAAACCCTCATCTTTTTCAAAATCCACGTTCCAAATCAGAAAGATATTTCAAATCCAAACTAAGTAAATTACATGAAAAATATGTCTTTGCACCAGCTGATAAAGCAGCCAACAACACCATTATCATTTGAAAACGTTACTACATATCAACTTTGATTTCGGAACTTTCGTCTACTAATACATATATCAAAAGCAATGAAAGTGCATCTAACATTTTAGGCAAGCATAACAGTGAACTGTCTTCATTCAATATATCTATTTCTAAATTGGATCTTCCAACACTATATTGCATACCGAAACTGCACAAGTCTCCTTACAAATTTCGATTTATTGCTAATTCTAGTAACTGCTCCACTACAATTTTGTCTAGAAATCTGACGTCAGCACTTACTGCTATTAAAGAACACATAACTAGATATTGTGAAACGGTTCTAAACAGGAACGATGTAAATTTATTTTGGTCTATTAAGAATTCAGGGGATGTGATTGAAAAAATGAAATCTGAAAATTTCCAAGCCAATACGATTTCTTCATACGACTTCTCTTATATGTACACCACACTCCTTATGACAAAATTAATGATCGATTATCTAATCTCATTAAATGGTGTTTTGATCGAGAGCGAAAAACTTACATTTGTACATCTGAATCGAAGGGTTTCTTTTCCTCGACAGACTACAAATCATACAAATCATGGACATGTAGTGACCTGTGTAATGCCATGTCCTTCCTCTTGGACAATATCTATGTTAGATTTGGTGAGGATCTATACAAGCAGGTTGTAGGAATTCCTATGGGTACTAACTGTGCGCCTCTTGTTGCAGATTTATTTTTATACACTTATGAAAAAAAATTTATCCAAAATCTTCAAAAGCAAAGAAAATTTGACGAGCTGAAATGTTTCAATAATACTTCTAGGTATCTGGATGCTATTCTAACCATTGACAATCCTGCTTTTGAATTATATAAGAATGAAAATTATCCACAAGAATTAACCCTTAACAAGGCAAACCTTTCAAATACAGAAACACCCTTTTTGGACCTAAATATCAAAATTGTAAACGGAAAGATTCATACAAGTGTATATGATAAAAGGGATGATTTTGGATTCAACATAGTAAATTTCCCCTGGCTTGACGGTGATGTTCCAAGATTACCGTCATACGGCATTTACATATCACAGCTCATCCGGTACGCTAGAGCATGTACTGATATTTTGGATTTTCACAGTAGAAATTTACAAATTACCAAAAAACTTTTAGGTCAAGGTTTCCGCTTTCATAAACTAGTTAAGACTTTTTGGAAATTTTACAAAAATTACAGTCAACTTCTTTTAAAATTCGGATCTATACATGCAACAGAGAACATTACTATGGGTATTACACAACCTGTCTTTTATGGTGACATGGTAAACAAAATAAAAAAGATCAAAGGTAGGCAGCATAACCATCGAAAATGCGTCAGAATCATCAAACGCCTTTTATACCGTGGATATGATCCTAATGTCACCAGACGGACACTAGGCTTGGTACTTGACCAATCTACAGTCTTGTACAAGCGCATCCTTGAGACTTGCACTCTGACTGACTGTGAAGACGGGACTCCATGACGGGCCTTGTCCAAACTTCTTTAGAGAAGACAGGGCCCCGACCACCTGTCCTCTCTGAATTTCAGTCGGACTCCTCGGGTGATTACATACATGAGCTCGCTACAGCCGGCAGAGCACGGACTGTATTAAGCATGTCCTCTTTTTATATCCATTTACATATTCATCTGTGTCTCTGGGGCCTCTGCGTTTCGCGGTCTTGTTTGTGTGATGTCATCTTACAGTGAGGAGGTTATTTTACACCACAATTGTACGTTCTTCGAGACCTCTGGGTAATTGGAGAAGTGAGAGGGTTGTGCGCACGTAATCCAGGATAACCACACCATTTGCTACTTACGTGACAGATGGCCGTCCAAAGTCGGCACCGGTGACCCATTGGTCTCGTCGGTTTATGTGTAGTCTTTGTGTTTGATGTTTACATGTCGTGTGTCTCTTTTCCGTCTCGTGCTGTACTCGTCTTTTGTGTTTTTGAATCGGGTGTTTTGTTGTTTTACTGTTGATGCTGCAACGGGGTCTTGTTGGAGATCTCCTCCCTTCTTTTCACACACTAAATCAAATTGTAACAAAGGAGTAGGTGCGGTAACCTGCCATTTCGGCCAATTTATCAAAGTTGGTGATACATCCATGATATTATAGTTCATAAAATGTCAAATGAATGGTGAATCGAAATAAGGAAAGCCTGTTTTGATTTCAAAGTCCTTTACCGAATAATACGTCGCTCAGAACGTCTGAAAACGTTGAAATCATTGAAAATATCAACAAATGAGCAAAATTTCGACACAAATCCATGAAAATAAGTAATGATCCAGGCCTTGATCATGATCATATTTTTACTTATCGATGGATTTTGATCGGACTTTTTATTTGCATTAAAAATACATGGGCAAGGCCTGGAGCGTAGATGAATTTTGAAGATTTGTGTGTAAAATACGATACTCTTCCTTTGTTTTGTGTCATTCAGTGCAAATGACGTCAGAACATGACGTCATACATCACGCGCGTGACGTTACGAGGGCTCAAAATTATGACGCCTTATTATTTCAGACAGGCAACATTGCAGAAAAAAAATATAATCAATAATTCGTTTATCAAAAGCATTTTTTGTCGAAATTATAGGGCCGATATGAGGGGTTAGCGCACCTTGTCCTTTATAAAGATATGAAAATATAATGTAATGCTATTTTGTAGTGTGCGACTCAATTTGTCTATCCATATAGTCCCCATTGTATTCTTTCCGTTTTACTAATTCAAGATGTGTCTCCTTTTTTCTACTTTCTATATCCAAATCTGAGAATCTGTATGTTTTTCTCTCTTTCTGTGTTTGTTTTTATTTGTACAATATGACGTAAAACTAGTATATAAAGGTAAACATTCTGACAGTCAGATTTGTGATTTAAATGCCTTAAAATAAATCATGCATTTGTCATATTTTCTAGGTGAGCAAGGTCTGGAAATGAAAGAAATGGAACAAGAGAATTCAAAATTACAGGGTACGTTTCTAAATGTATGTTTTACATGCTTAAACAAGATTTTCGTAAAGATATTCAGTGGCATCTCCAAATAAAATCTATGTTCAAAATAGCATCGGAGGGATAGTGCTAAGATGTTAACCTCCTTTAATTTCGATGATATTTTTGAATGAAATGACAAGTTTCCGAAATAACAAAATAATATTTATGACGTCCATTTGATAAAATGCCAAAAACAAAGCTTCATTTAGGAACACCCTCTGGTTATATTTTTTTTAAATTAAATTTGCGCAATTAACAGAGAGTGCGCGGCTCCAAAATCCATGTAGGGTCGATTCAGTAGCATATCCAATTACAATCTATTATAGAAATAACATTATGTTTGTAAGCAAGATGAATTTATCAGTAACTTTTACTTTATTGACTAAAAAATAAAATTTCAACAATGAACACGTAGAATTATGAAATTTACCCTTGAAACACAACAATAAAATTGAAAATCAGAAGTTCAAACCTGATATCTATTCGATATTATTAAACAATTACACATTTTCTCGTACTATCTCAGCTGATGAAGCAGACATCCGCAGATTAAAACAGAGGCTGATAAAAATCAACACTGATATCACCAAAGCCATTACAATATCACCTCTACGGGAGCGAGGGAAAGCTGATTTACCGATAGAGCTCCTATTTGCACAAGTAGTTATAAAAGAAGTTCAAGAGTATGGAGAAAATGGGGAGCAATCTGCTGAACATGAGCGAGATTTTAAACATCCAGCTGAATTACCTATAGAGCGCCTATTTGCACAAGTTGTTATCAGAGAGCATCATACGTATAGAGAAAAGGGAGAGAACTCTGCAGAATACAAAAGAGAAGTTACACATCCAGATGATATTTTTATGATGAACGGCGAAGAAGTAAGAAAAGTATACATGTTAGGTGATGCTGCACATGGCAAAACTACGCACTGTATATGGCTCGTAAGAAAGTGGTGCAATGCTCAACATTGGGATCCCAAGGGAAGTAAAAAGCTTGATGAATGGGAAAAAGCTCTGAAAGAATTTGACTTTGTATTTCTATTACAGTTTCGTCACACAAGCCCAGAGCTAGCCTCTGTCATAGACATGCTTTGCAAAGACGTGTTTGCAGATGACGAGGACTACTGGGACACAATACGCTACGTATTATCATCTAACAAATACAAAAGTCTCATAATAATGGACGGTCTGGATGAGTGGAATCCTACCAATCAAGCAAAACAACAGCTAAAGTGTCAAGGAATGCCAAACCTTCATATGTCAAGTACTGTATCATGCTTTTACTCAATGCGGCCATGGGTGTTTTCATTTATATCAAAACTTGTTAAAGTCAGTGAAAGGGTATTAGAAATACATGGACTTAGTGATAAAGGAATGGAACAAGTCGTTGAAAAAGTTCTGTTAAATCATTATGAATTAAAATATGATCGTCTGAAATTTGAAGTTACATATAACAAAATAATGCAGAGTCTATGTAAATATAGTCTCAAATCATTCATGCAAATACCATTGTTAGCTGTTGTTTGTGTACAGATATTGTATAAGGGGAGTGAAATTGGAAATAGTATGTCTAGCTTCTATGCTGCGATGCTCAATATGTTAATAGAGAGAGCTTTTCAGAAACATGACATTGAAACAGAACAGGAAAATTCAAAGATGAAAATAGACAGTAGATTACCAGAAATTTTGTCCCAACATGAAAGCATTAAGAATTGGATCTCTGTGTTGTTAAAGTTAGGAAAAGTAGCATATGAAGGTCTGATATCCAATAAAACAAACTTAGTATTTCAGAAAAGAAAGTTAGAGAAAGAAATAGGTGAGAGAGATTTACAATTTGCACTAGATGTTGGATTGATCAGTCAGAAGGAAGCACCCAGCCTTTTAACAAAGAATGTAAGTCTACATTTCTTTCATAAATCTATACAAGAGTTCCTGGCTGTAATCTACATTGTAACAAACATAGAGGTAAGTGACTCATTCTGTGAATATTTGTCCGATATCAATGTCATCATGAATTTATCTAATGTTATTATGTTTATATGTGGTATGTGTCCTTCCCTGGGTAGTGTTATATCACAGCGTGTTGTGAGTGTGACAGACTGTGACAAAAACATCTGTGAATACAGAGAATCACCTGAATATAACAAAACAGCGTTGGATCTTTACAACCTACAAGTAAGTTGGTACAGGGAGTTACAGGACAGACAGACGGACAACCCAGTGACATTTTATATTTCAGATGTTTATTGTTGGCATGAATGTGACATAGATACAGTGAGGGTGGCTAAAGAACTCCTGTCTGATCAACTTGTAGATATAAGGTCACTTAATTTACATTATGCGCCTATTGAAATAGAGTTTGGTGTCACTAACACACAACTAAATGACTTCCTCTGTAATAAATACAACAACACAAGGTCACTAGAGATGGTCTATATCTATTGTTGTACCATAGAGATGTGTGTACCTCCGCTGTGTTTACAATCACTGAAATGTTTACATCTAAAGAGTGTTAAGATAGACTACACTCATCACCTAAGTAGAGTAAAGATAAACAAAACTCACCTTGATGGCAATGTTTGCCCTCCACTCTTGTCAAACATGTCGTCACTACGTGTGTTAAAGATTGTAGATGTGACCCTGGATGACAGAGGACTGGGACTGTCTGGCATGTCTTCACTACAGGTGTTAAAGATTGTAGATGTGACCCTGGGTGACGGAGAACTGGGACTGTCTGGCATGCCTTTACTACAGGTGTTAAAGCTAAAGAATATAAAACTTGGTGAGAGGGGACTGGATCTGTCTAACTTGACATCACTACAGGAATTAGAGCTTGAAAAGGTGACCCTGGATGACAGAGGACTGGGACTGTCTGGCATGCCTTTACTACAGGTGTTAAAGATTGTAGATGTGACCCTGGTTGACGGAGGACTGGGACTGTCTGGCATGCCTTTACTACAGGTGTTAAAGCTAAAGAATATAAAACTTGGTGAGAGGGGACTGGATCTGTCTAACTTGACATCACTACAGGAATTAGAGCTTGAAAAGGTGACCCTGGATGACAGAGGACTGGGACTGTCTGGCATGCCTTTACTACAGGTGTTAAAGATTGTAGATGTGACCCTGGTTGACGGAGGACTGGGACTGTCTGGCATGCCTTCACCACAGGTGTTAGAGCTACATAATATAAACCATAGTGAGATGGGACTAGATATGTCAGACATGCCTTCACTAAAGGTGTTATCACTACGAGATGTAAACCTGCATGGCAGAGGACTGGGACTGTCTGGCATGCCTTTACTACAGGTGTTTAAGATTGTAGATGTGACCCTGGGTGACGGAGGACTGGGACTGTCTGGCATGCCTTTACTACAGGTGTTAAAGCTAAATAATATAAAACTTGGTGAGAGGGGGCTGGATCTGTCTAACTTGACATCACTACAGAAGTTACAGCTGTCATTCATGGACCTGGGTGACATAGGACAGGATCTGTCCAGCATGACATCACTACGCGAGTTACAGTCGTCATCAATGACCCTAGGTAACAGAGGACCTTATCCAAGTGACATGACATCACAACGTGAGTTAGGGCTGTCATCAATTACCCTAGGTCACCGAAGACTTGATCTGTCTGCTGACATGGAACATATATGGAAGGCAAGTTCAGTGGGTGCAAATATGTCTGTACAATGGCGACAGTTTATGCTGTCTTTACTAAACATACAACATAGATTTAATGTTGAACTTGTTGGCTCAAATATTGATCTTGTATTCAGGACATGGATCGAGTCATCTCCTGAATTCAATGTAACAGAGGATTATAATATTAAGGATATTCGAGGTGGGGGTAAGACTTATTTCTGCTTCACTAGACTCTGGCCACCGTCACATATCACACATAATGATGCTTGAAATGAAATACTGTATACCATATTACAAACACAATCAAACACGACAAAGTAAGTGGCAATACTCTTATATCATTATCGCGATATTATACTGTACACTTCATTATCAATTCATTTATCTCCACACTCAGAATAAAGCAGAGGAAGACTTGATTGGCGGTTCATGTCATGGCTTTATTTAAAATAAATAATCAATAATAGTTCATGAACTAAATGAACAATTTAAGGCATATAAATTCAATAAAGCAAATGCATAGTAAGTTCATATTTCTTAGTTCTTGAATATAAGTTCAGTTCAATTGTTCATGAACTTCAATGCTCAATACATAATTGTAGTTCATAGTTCAAAGTTCAATAGTTCATATAGATATGCAATATTTCAATATCAATAAATCCATATTTTGACAATAAAAATAATCAATGGTCTACGACGATATTCAATTGTATATGTCGTACATAATCAATACAAATTAATAATTAACCCCAGTTATTGGCTCAGAGTCTGGAAGACAACAGAAACTGAAGCGAGGTTTCAAAGCAAAATTCTGCCATAATGACTTTCGAGGATTATTGGTGATAACCCTCGAAAGGCATCCGCCACAAAGCAATTCATTTATATCATATAATGCAATATGGATAATATGATAACGAGATGAGAACAGGGAAGGCAGTAAATGTTCCAAAGAAATTAATTGTCAAAGTGAAAAAAAAAAACAGGTAAGTTATTCAAAAACATCCCACATTCATATATACGAATATACTCTATTGTCATCCCAGATACATTGGTGTATTGCCATAGAAGATCAAGGTTCGTATTGTATGTGAGGTTACTATTGTAGATCGCATATATCTTATCTGTTTTCATGATAATCTTCATATGATACTTTTTATTCCTTATTTTCGAAAAACAGAGTTACTTCCGATTTGGGACGGTATCTGCTGTGAATTAATCGTGACGTCATCAAATGACGGTACAAAATCGACGTTACCATATAATTTTCATGACGTCATAATGGTTTTACGTCAGATACCGCCTCAAATTGGAATAACTCTGTATTCCGCAAAGACTCAATACCAAACTAATTATTAAGTATAATAGAATGGATTTCAGAGTAAAAATGCTGTTCTGCTTTCATAGTCATATCCATATCTGTACACAACGTGTATATCTTCCTCTAACTTAGTTTTGTTTTGAAAACTGAAGAAATGAACTTTAAAAGTTTTTTTTCTGAAAATCAAGAAGTTGTATTACAGTTTACCTACTCTCGTCGTTGCTTGTCGATTATAAGTAAGAGTTATTCTACTGTCTCCGAGGGCGTAGCCCGAGGAGCAGTTGAATAACCCACTTGTTGCACGGGAATTGTTAGGCCATCAAACAATTATCACCGATGATTGACTAATCCAAGTAGGAGAAAACTACTCTATGGTCAGAAAATAGATAAGAATTTAACGCCTTTTAAAAGTTGATTACAAAGAAAATAACGGAAAGGAAATTAAAAGAATTTGGTCCAGTCTATGAGTTAAATGAGAGAAAGAAAAAAAAAGGAAATTGATATTTTAATTTTCAAAGTAAATAGACTACATAGGAAGCGGATTTTAGGAGTTGCGGTTTAGGATTTCCCTGTTCAAGTTTTCCAACAAATATTCAAAACTATTGGAATATTCCGCTATCATAATATCTTTATTTCTGTTCAAACTATTCAAGGGTACCAATCGAAATCGTAAGAGTTACATTATTCAATTGAAATCTTGCGAGTTTTGTCGGGTTGCGTTTGTAGTTGATCCTATTCAGATTGAAACATTTTAAAACGCATTGATCAAGAGTGGACATGGAGTCAGGTATCACCCCTTCCCTCACCGGCCATCCCCCGCTGGAACTGCAAAAAAATTTTAGTCCCGTTTTTTCCGGATTTCTTTCAAAATCAAATGCTGGTCCCCTTTCACCAACGGGTTGGACCTGCCTCCTGATAAAAAAAATCTAGATCCGCCCGTAACATTTTTAAAAATAGTTCAAACCTTCAATCGCGGCATTTTTTCTTATGAAAACAATTTTATTGTTCTTATGCTAAAGAGAACATTCGTTTCCTTTTTTTATTCATATTTTGATAACGGGATGCAATGGACGTCAGGTCAGTTAAGGACAGTTAACGGCTCAGTTGATCATTCAATGATTAGTTCAATCATTAATTCAATCATTGCTTCACAATGAAAAATATTGCACCGTCTGGAAAGGTGTTAATTACCGTCTACAACGTAGACCGTGCAACAATTACTGTTATCTTAAGAAAAACAAATCATGTAACTATTTGTTTGATTCATTAAATGATTGTATTATATTGAAATGTACATTGCTATTTACACCTCTTATAATCACTGTTTACTCATATAAGATTTTAATAATTAATGTAACTATTTTTTCATGAGGCATTATTGGACTAAGAAAGCTTGTGGAATCTTTGAACAATTATTATCTTTTTTCACTGATATGTGATATGCAGTTTCTTTGCACCAATACTTTAATGTATGGTTTATGAATTTTGAGAATTTTAAAAATGTTATGAATAAAAAGCAATGTTTTCAAAAAGTCAATGAAAATAATAAATCAGTATAAATAAATTGATTCATTTCTTGTACAAGGCAAATCTTTCTTACCCTCTGCATGGATGTGAAATAAATATTTCTCAGAATTGTCAAGACAGTGAACCAAGGTCATATCTTAAAGCCTGTCTTAGGCTACTCCACAATACATAACGTTTGTAAAAGCTAATCCAGGCCATCACTTTTCTCACTTTACCTATGTTTCAATCATGTTTCACAGACATCCTAATGACGCCATAGTTCGAAATTAATGTCACAGCATCACACATGGGTAGAGCTTGACTGGATATACTTTTTCTACGTTTATATACTATATTTGTATTCAAAGAGTTAATATTGATGACCAAAATTTGTATCATGGTTTCGTTTCATGAATGAGGTTTTGACCTAGCTGGATCCTTTGTCACAGTACCCTGCAGGCTGCATCAAACGTTGACTGCAGCAGCAATTCCTCTAGTTTTTATTTATTTCGAAAATATTTCAAAGAATTGTTCTAAAGGACGGAAAGGTGTATTTTGACTTTCTTAGGTCATAAGTCAAAGTTTAAGGTTACACTACACTGAGGCATCAATAGTGAGTTATAACGTGGAACTTGATACCAATTGTAGTATCCAGAGGAATATGACATGATTGTGTAAGTTTGTATTAAAAGGCAACCGTGATCCTCCAAATGGAGGCAGGACCTGGTACCCGGGAGAAGTGAGCATCCTCTGACTGCATGGAACGACCGGCGCCGCGAATGCTAAATAAAAACGTGTCAAATCAGGGAAAGTCCAAATTGGTAAAAGATTGCCGATTGTTACGGTTGTACACAATCAGTCCTTTTAAAATCGTCCTTGATAGGCAGGTTGCCCCCCCCCCCCCCGAACTTTCTGACATCTTTTAAGAGTCTTCTCCTTAAGAACCACGAGCAAGCAGCTTGTTGGTGCGCTTCTTTGCCCTCAACATAAAGTTCTCGTACTTAAAACATGCTCTTGCACAGCGTATTAGTTGTGAAATGAATAAGTCAAAGGATCAAACTCCAAATACGACACCAATAAGCAATAAGGCTATGACATTAGCTCTGCAGAAATCTGTCATGGCTCGCTGAAAATTGACTTTAAGGTCCGAAATCCCTTCCTTGGTATAACCTTCTCCTCTGGTCTTTATCCTGTCCTCTTCTATGAGAATTTTGAACTGTTGTTCTTTCCGAAATTGGCACTGCATTACCAAGACCAAAGGTAATAAATCGGAAGTTGTACATCAACATGATCAAAGGTGAAATATCAATGTCATAGTACACTACATGTGAAAAACCTTTACTGGACTAAAACTACTTTGTCACAGAATGGATTCAAAATATATTTCAAAGAAGTGTTAAGGATGAACAATGACCTTGATACATGGTTGTAGGTAAAAAGTCTAGGAAACATTACATGGATTACCAAGGTACTTCACAGATTTGTGCGTAAGAACTCAAAGATGTGTCATAACCTTGAACAAGGTCAGATGTAAAGGTAACAAAGAATCCAATATCTGTATGAACCGGTGTAGATCCTTCTTTATTCTTAATTTTCGTGAATTTCAATGTTTCAAAGATTTGTCGCTAAAGACGAATGGATGTGTCATAACAATGAAACAAGGTGACATGTCGAAGTCACAGAGTAATACATAGGTATGACCCGGGCCATTCCAGACATTATCTGGGGAATTCTGTTTCTCTCACTTGAGACTGAGAAGTTAGAAGTCTCAAATTTTCCTGGGGTGAGATAAATTGACCTCACCCTCTGACGGTATAGATCTCTCCCTCTGACGTCATAGATCTCATCTTCTGACGTCAAAGATCTCACTCTCTTACGTCATAGATCTCACCCTCTGACGTCATCGCTACCAAAGATACGTTATGGAAGAAAGACAACAAACAGGTGATTATGACATACGCAATAGGGTGTTTTTCCTATTAGATGACCTGGGAGAAAAACAATCAAACACCACCATAAGGGAGGGATGGCTAATTCTCAACCCTCGTGTAAAAATTTGTACATTCGGGTTGAGAAATCGTCATCCCTCCCTCAAGCTGGTGTAAGATTATGTTTTATTTATCTTTACGAATTGCGATGCAGTTTTAAAGATTTATTGTTACTTCTTCATTAGTAGACATGAGTCCCCGAGGGCACATGTAGCCAAGTTCGATCAATTTCGGTTGATCGTTGCTTCAACGCATTCTAAATTTCTGTTATCAAAATTTCCTGAATTTTCTAAAAAGTGGGTCCTATAGCATCATATCCCACCCATCCTGCTACGTATTTCGGTGCACTTTTTCGACATAGTTACTTTCATACTTTTTTGGCATATTACATTGCTTAGATTTAGGATCACTGATGAGGGTTATGTACCCGAAACGTGCATGTCTGGTCCACGTTTCCAATTTATCTGTTCTTAAATGATGCTATTCAATTTGAAGACGTTGACATGCAACCACATGCTGACAAAATACTGCCCCTATAGAGAAAAAAACCCTGCATATCACAGCTTCTTACACTGTAATACTGAGACAAGGTCAAATGTCAAGGTGACAGAGTAAACTCAGTAATACATTTGTATGACCTGGTCTTGTCCAGGCATTATCCGGGCATTTGTCTTAATTAGGAAATGACTCTGCATATCACAACATCTTAACACTACAGTAAACTACAAATTAACATGTAACAAATTTAATATTTTTACAGTGTATATCACATTATCACAATAGAGCATTATGGTATCACAGTCTGTCTGAATGAGTATAGTCCTCATTGACAAGAGAAAAGTCTTGTTGTTTCATCGCGTCATCGTACTGCTGTGAGTCCTGATTGGGTAGACCAAGGCACAAGTCTTTCTCACAACATCGCTTGACCATGTATATACAGAGGACTCCTGTTAATCTGATAGTCAATTTGTCGGAAGATCATTATCAGATTAACAGGAGTATCAGATTATCAGGAGTTTGAAATTCCACGGAAATACAATAAGATAGTCCTCTTAATTGTACTAGAATGTATCTCAGAATTTATTATATGCATTAATTTAATGATATAAATACTTTCAAGCCATTTTGAATAGTTTTAAAGGGTAAAATACCAATTTCAAGGATTTTGATATGATAATCCATTGAAAATGACATAAAATCATAGGAAAAATATCATAGTTGACGGGAAATCCTATCAGATTAAGAGGAGTTCTTAAGATTTTTGATAATTTCGATCAGATTAAGAGGAGTAAATTTACATTGATTATATAGGAAATGGTTTTGTGTTTTGAAATCATATCAGATTAAGAGGAGTATCAGATTATCAGGTATCAGATTAAATGGAGTCCTCTGTATCTGTAGGTTTCATACCTCACCCTATAGCATGGTCAAAAAGTAAGGCATCTGAAAATAAACGTATATATATCATGATGAAAAGGGAATTTTATCTAACAGTGTGGTCCAAAATCAAGGTAACTGAAAATGGAATGTATATCATGATGAAATAGGGGCATTATCTAGCAACCTACAGTGTGGTCTTAAAGTAGGGCACAAAAAAATCGACGAATATCAGGATGAAATAGGAATGTCATCTATTAACATTCAGCGTGGTTCAAAAGTTAGGAACTTGAAAATGAACGTATATGAATGTCATCTAAAAACCTTCAGTGTGGTCCAAAAGTAAGGCACATGAAAATGAACATATAGGAATGTCATCTAAGAACACAAATGGTCCAAAGTAAGACACCTACAAATGAACCTTATACCTTGCTAAAATAGGAATGTCATCTAGCAACCTACAGTGTGGTCCAAAAGTAGGGCACATAAGGAACGTATATCATGATTAAGGTCATATACTATTTATTCAGTTTTAGGATAGATATTCTTTAAATTTGAATCAGATTAATCTTATTGTATATAAAAGTGATGTGTAGTGACACTTGATGGAACATTGAAGTTCTGAGTACTTCCCAAATAGACTCATGAAGACATTTTCCATTCCCAACTTTGGCAAAATTGAAATTATATTCAATAACTTTTTTCTTGTTGTTTGATTTTCCTTCATGTTTGGAATACAATATATTGGATATTCTACTAATTAATTGAAGCGAAGAAATTGAAACCTTTCCGTACATACCTTTCTGTAAATAACATAAAAACTTTTTTTCAAAATATTTTCAAAGAACTTTATGATGGAAATCGGAGTTATCTTTCTTTGTACGTCAGAAAAACGATGTGAAGATTAGAAATTTTGGGTGCCGGATATGTCCTTAAATAGGACTGACATATAACAACCTAAAGTGTGACTCAAACGTAAGATACCTGAAATTTGAGGCATATCATGATAAAATAGGAATGTCTTCTAGCAACCTACAGCATGGTCGAAAAATCAGGTACCTGTAAAAAAGGAGGGTATTTCTGACAAGACTCGGTTGCAGCACCAACAGCAACACACCAAACACCCCAAGTGAAATAACAAAGAAGACACATACAGCAAGAGACAAGGAAAGGCAAACAAGACATCAAACATCGAACACAAATGACTACACATAAAGCAACGAGATCCACGGGCAATGGGTGCAAACTTAAGGACGGCTATCAGCCACTTTAAAGCGGTTTTGGTTATCCTGGATACCTGAAAATGAACGAATATCAGGATGAAATAGCAATGTCATCTTACAATCTACAGTGTGGTCCAAAAGTAAGGCAACTGAAAATAAATGCATACAATGATGAAACAGGAATGTCACAATCCAGGTAAGCATTGGTAATCTGGAATGATATACTTTTATTCTATCCCCGTAGCCATCGAACTTTCTAAAGGATAATTTCAACCGTTGTATGATATAATCCTGAACAAGTAGCTTACTTGCAAGCCGTTTGGTTCTAACGATGAAATCTTCACATTTTGAAAATGCCCTGGCGTACCCTATCAGATGAGAAACAAAAAGGCAAGAGAAGACGGAATGTTGCTACTCATTAAAGGAAAGTTGGTAAACATCACGTTTGTCATACAGTGAGGTGTTCAAATGGCCATTTGCGTCGAAAAATAAAACTATATACTCTTCAAAAGAAGAAACGTATATAACAATATTATAAATTATCATGGGCACCTGGTCTCACTCCCACATCGGGAGTTCGCTTCTTTTCATGTGGTGGAGGTTTTTGTTTATTTGCTTTGGTTCCTGTTTTATCCTGATTTTGTATGCCTTCGGTTTCTGATTTTCTGAATTATCGATTTTGTGCTGTATACAGGGATATGGTCATTATCCATATCTGTCATTCAATATGCACAAGCTATTGATTATGTGACCATATTTGTTTGCAATAATGATGGTATAGAGATAGAACAAACAAGTTTAGGGCTAAAGTAAGATTTTTTGATTATCATAAAATCTCTTCGGGATAAAACATGAACTTTTGAATTTTCGACTTTTTATGTTTTATGCATTTTCTATGTTTATGAGGAATTTGAATTTTCCCCAAGTCACAGTTTGTTGATGCCCATAAAAAATTTGGACTTTAATTTCCTCGGGTCACTTCCGCTTTAAAGCAATGCATGCGTACAGTATCCGATGCCATGCGTTTATGCACTGCGACACGATCGAATGACTCCCGTTTGTAAGTGAGTAATGCTCTATGAAGTTCAACGATCATAAAATCAAATTTAGATGCTTTTTTCTACTTATGAAGCAAATTTCTCTCGACAAAACTGATTCCCAAATTCATGGAATGTGGAGAACTTTCGATGACGTCATAAAATAAAACTTCTTCATGCGTCCTGATATCGCCATTATCAGATTGTTGCAGTTTAGTATGCTGCATCAATTTGTCCAACGAATCAAACGATTTTAAAATGATATGGAAAACGAGCGCATACGGATCTCTAAAAAATGATTTGGCATCCAAAAAACATGGAGGGCATATTTCATTAAGTCATTTTAATTAGTTAAAGAATATCCTGACGATAATCTCAACAGCACTCACAATAGAGCACAAAATTGAGCATCGACGGACCCCTAGCAAGCAAGAGGTGGGACCAGGTGCCCGGGAGGTGCAAACGTCCCCTGTTGGCTAGCCGCACCCGCCGTCGATGTTCATGCAAGAAAAATGAAGATATATAAACTGCATGTGGCGATCATATCAGGGAAAATATTCAAAACACTTGCTGTCAAACCCTTCGCGGGGAACTTTTTTTAAGGAGCTCCATACGGCAAAGGGTTTAACTAACATTTAAAAACACTAAAGAGGTACCCGTTGAAAGCTTGGGGTAAAAAAATACCATTATGTACATTTTGTTTCATTTTGTCTAATAATATGATAAATGTGATTCTTTCATATGTGAACTAAGGATGAAATGAACACATACTATGCGTTACTTTTTTTGATGAGTATATTCAAGAAAGGAGTGGATCTCTAACAACACCAGGTTGCAGCACAAACAGAAAAACACCAAATGCAAAAACACAAAGCACAGAATAAGACAATATTGGTACAATGATACAGGTATCACAAATCACATAGAAACATCAAACAAATTACTGCACATTAACCAACGAGACGAATGTCAATTGGTTCCGACCTAGGACGGCAATCTGCACGTCAGCAGACGGTGTGGTTATCCGGGATTGCGTGCACACAACCCTCCCACTTTTCGGATCACCAAGAGGTCTCGAAGAGCGTACAATTGTGGTGTAAACCAACCTCCTCACTATCAGATAACCACACACAAACAAGACCGTAAAACGCAGGGGCCCAAGCAAAATAGATGAATATGTCAATAGATATAAAAAGAGTACTTAGGTAAAACATTCCGTGCTCGTCCGGCTGTAGCGAGCTCATGCATGTTATCACCCGAGGAGTCTGACTGACATTCAGATAGTGTTAAAGGTCTTCAAATTCAATAGCATCATTTAAGACCTGATAAATTTACAGCATGGAGCAGACATGTACGTTTCAACGTTTCACACCTGTCATACAGTCTTGTACCAGCACATTCTTAAAACTTGCACTCACTGTACAAGACTGTAGGACAGGTAATTGAGGCCCTGTCTTCGCTAAAGAGGTTTTGACAGGGCCCGTCATGGAGTGCCGTTGCCACAATCAGTCAGAGTGCAAGTTTTAAGAATGTGCTGGTACGAGACTGTAGATTTGTCAAGTACTAAGCCTAGTGTCCGTCTAGTGACATTGGGATCATATCCACGGTATATAAGGCGTTTGAGGATTCTGACGCATCGGTTATTCTGTCTACCTTTGATCCTTCTTATTTTGTTAATTACGTCACCATAATGCAGATTGTGAAATACATACCCAAAGTAATTTACTCTGTTGATTGTTTTGGTCCGAATTTCAAAAGAAGTTTAAAATGATTTCTGTAAATTGCCAGAAGTCGTAACAAAATTATGAGAGTGAAAATCTTCGTAAGTTGTAAATTTCTACTATGAAAATCCAAAACATCAGTACAAGCTCTAGCATACAGGATGAGCTGCAAAATGTAGATACCGCTTTACGGTAATCTAGGAACATAATCGTCTAGCCATGGAAAAGAGGTAGGGCCACGAAGCCCCTAAAACGGCCCTGCAATTTTCCTTAAAATTAAACGTAATGAGAAATTCTTAATATATCACCACATAAAATATAATGTTTGCCGCTCTAAATGAAAGAGCATATCACCGACCGAAGCACCATAGGAAGTTTATGACGTCATCAAGTGACGTCATTTTGTCTTTAATGGCAAAGCATGGTCAAAAATGCTCGAAAATGTGTCTTTAATTGAGAATTTCTATGTGACCACAAGAGTCGATAAACATAAAAACTTTCATATCGAGGAGATATGATGATTTATTTTTATTTGTAAATTTTTCATGTTTCTCGATGCATGTGGCCAATGCTAATTTCAAAGAAACATGTAGGTTTTGCAGCAATTTCATGGAAAATTGGCGATTTAGAGGTTTTCAAAGGGCTTACATCTTCAGATGAATGCATCTTTTACACATAATCAATACAAAATTTAATTAAGAACTTTACAAAGTATCAAATCACAAAAAAATATTCAATCAATTCAAATGTCAGGAAACGGCCGATTAAGGGGCTTCGTGGCCCTACCCCTTTACTATGTTGAATCCAAAATCATCTTTTTGTCATACACACTTTTATGAATCTATTCATTTACAATTTCGATATATAGGTCCAAACACAGTGTTTCAGTGTTTGTAACATTTGCCTTTTTTAGGATTGTCGATAGTAAGAAAATTATCCAGGTACCTAGAAGAACCAATGGAACATTTCACATCATCATATTTTCTTTGATTTTGAAGATTTTTGATAAATTCTTTTTATACTTGTATAAAAATAAATCTGCAACAAGAGGCGCAAAATTAGTACACAAATGGATCCGTACAACTTGCTTGTAGAGATTCGAATTCTCTCCCAATCTAATATAGATATTGTCCAAGACGACGGAAAAGGCAATACACAGGTCACCACATGTCCATGCTTTGGATGATTTGTACTTTTGGCGGAAAAGAAACCCTTTTATTCAGATGTGCAAATTATAAGTTTTTACCTCTCGCTTAAAGCACAATTGGATGAGTTTTGACAATTGATCATCAATTTTGTCGTGAGGAAACGTGGTGTATATATTCTGAAAGTCGTATGAAGAAATCGTATTGGCTTGAACATTTCTAGATTTCATTGAGTTAATCACATCCCCTGAATTTTAATAGAACAAAATAAGTTTTCATCATTCCTGCTTAGAACAGTTTCACAATATTTTGCTACGTGTTCCTTAATAGCCATGATTACTGACGTCAGATTTCTAGACAAAATTGTAGTTGAGCAGTTCCAAGAATTAGCAATGTATCGAAATTTGTGCGGAGACTTTTGAAGTTTGATATGCAGTATATTTAGAGCTGCAGCAATTCACCGCGGTGAACCGAGAATCGCGATTCTTAGCTCCGACTCGAATCGCGAGTCGTAGTGGTCAGAAACGATTCGAGTCGAATAGTCGAAATAATGCAGAAAAAGTTCTAATTTCAACTTTAAAGTATTCACTAATCGCAGGATTCCCAGTAAGAATGATTTGAGGTGGAGATTTAGAATAAAAAGTGAACCTTTCAAGTGCATTTACCAAGCAATTCGTACGAAAATACAGGGTCAGAGGAAATTCGAACCGACGACTTTTACCGCATTTCAACGAGCGCGCACCAGTCCTACCCCAAATTGAAAATTGCCTCTTTTAAAGTATTTTACCTATACACTTCTTTGTGCATACTGGTAAGTTATCATATATTTTTTCTTCACGGTATCAAATTTATATATCCAGAAGGCCGTTCTGTGGAGAGGGGGGCGGGGGTGAATAAAATTTCTACATGATACATAAACATATATAACATACAGTGCTTTCACAGGAACTGGGCATTTTATGCATATCTATACCCCCGCCATAAAATGGTGGAGGTATATAGTGATGCACATGTTTTTTTTTTTTTTTTTTTTAGATTGATCGAGATGAGATTTTCAATTAAATTTTTCAAATAAAAGGAAAAAAAATATATTAAATATCCATGCAAAATTATCTTGCAAAAAAACTCGAACCGAAAAAAACCGAATCGAGACATTAAAGTCGAAATCGAACCGAATCGAGAAGTTCCCGACTCGTTGCAGCTCTAAGTATATTGTAGGAAGATCCAATTTAGAAAAAAAAGATGTTGAATGAAGAAATCTCACTGAGATGTTAGCTGAAAATGTAAGACAAAGGAGGGGATCACCAACAACACCAAAGTTTCCTTTGAAAATCTTGGGCTGAAAAGAAAATATAGCCAAGGAATGAACATTTCAATAACAACCAATAGATGCCTAAAAATCTTATCAGTTTCAAAATCTCAAAATTTTGGATGGCGATCTACTAATATTGTTTCTTACATCTGATTTATATTAGGAAATACGAATTATGCTTTTTTTCATGAAAAAAAATTGTTGTTAAATATGAAACGTGTGCTATCACCTGAAATCCCAAATCATCTCTTTTGTCATATACACTTGTATGAATCTCTCCATTAACAATTTTGATATTTAGGTCCAAAAATGGTATTTCTGAGTTTGTAGCGTTTGCCTTGTTAAGAATCAATTCTTGTGGATAAATAACATTTTTGTTCTTTTTTTGTACAAAAACAGGATTGTCGATAGTAAGAATATCATCCATGTACCTAGAAGAAACACTTCCCTTGCTTTTGATTGGTCGATTTCAAGAAATCGACCTTACTAGATTTGTAGACCGGATGCTGTCAATAGGAGAAAGTTCCTAATTGAGTCCGTCTGATTCAATAATGCATCATTGAATAATCCTTGTGAAAGAAACGTTTTCATGACTAGTGAAAAACACGTGACCAGAGACAGGCATTCCCATGACCTCCCACTTTCATGACTAGTGAAAAACACGTGACCAGAGACAGGCATTCCTATGACCTCCCACTTATTTATCCACAACACAAAAATAGGACATGTACCAATTAGTGAGTGTTACAGTGAACCCTATGCCTTCAAAATTCCTATGGACGACATTTCTGGATCCTTGGATCCATTGCAAAAAAGGAATACGCGATCACAACGTATCAGGGGTGCCAGTGGCTAAATAGGTTCAACCGTTCATCCGACTAAGCTTTTTCTCGTTAAGGATATACCACTTTGTTTGTTTGTTTATTTTCTTACCTAAGACAAATTGATAAATGAAACAAAGAAATTAATGAGCGATAAAAAAGTCGACAAGACTGTACGAGTCACAAAATTTGAACTTTTTAGAAGTTTCCCCTTATTTCCCTCCAAATTCAGTGGCGGATCCAGCACCCCCTTTCGACGAAAAAAAATTGTGGTGGGATTAAAGAGATGTTGATATCGACCAAGCTTTTTTGGAAAGCTAATACTTGTATAAGTATTAGCAGACGAAAGTTCCGAAACTGAAGTATATATAATATATGATAACGTTTTCAAATGATCATGGTGTTGTAGGCTACTTCATCCGCAGGGGCGAAAACAAATTTTTCATGTAAATTACGTAATTTGGATTTGAAATATCTTTCAGATTAAGAACTTGGATTTGTAAAAAGATGTGGAGTTTTGTTGAAGTTAATCTTTTTGAATGTCAGTAATATCCAAAATGAGATTTTTCCAATCATTCTGTGAATGTGATTCGACTCCTTTTGATGTACACCATTGTTTGGTATAGTAATTTAAGGCTTCCTTTAGTACAACGCAACAGTTAATAAAATCTATCTTGGATTGGATTCTATACTTACTAATAGGTCCTTTTCGAGAAAACCTCGGAGCTGCCTGTCCTGGATTATTGAAAAGTCACCTGTAACAATATGGCCTGCTGGTTTATATAGGTACCGGTAACGTGCATGTGTGGTCCAAATTAAAGACGTTTAACAATTTTACCACTTGGTGGGTGCCACTGCTGGTAGACCAGGAGTCCCTGAGGGCACATGAAGCCAAGTTCGACCGATTTAGGTAGGTCGTTTTTTCAAACGCATTCGAAAATTTATGCTTTCAATTTTTTTCTCAAATTTCTAAAACCTGAGTCCTGTAGCATCATATCCCAGTCATATAACTACATCTTTCGGTATATTTTGGACATGATTTTAACAGATTTTGGCCCTATTTCATTGTTTTTGATTGAGGATCACTGACGAGGGTAAAATACCCGAAACATGTCTGGTCCACGTTGTTAATTTATACGCTTTTATGTCTCTTTCCGTGAGACCTATGCTTCCGTTTAGTGCTTGGGTGGATTGAAAATACATTTGACAGTAAGTGTTTTCAATATTTTCCCTGACATTGTCACCATAGCACTTTCTGTATAGACATAACCTAAGGCAGTGCATATTTTATATATTGTTTTCGTGCGTGAACATCGACGGCTGTTGCGGCTAGCAAACAGGAAATGCTTACTCCTCCCGGGCACCTGGTCCCACCTCTAGCTTGCTAGGGGTCCGTCGATGCTTAATTTGTGCTCTGTTGTGAGTGCTGTTGTCGTCGGGATCTCCTTTAACTCATTTATATTTGTGGAGGCCGAAAAAATGTTTCCTTGTCCATAGGTTCCAATATACAGTTATCGCGCACTGTTTCGAAGGCGCAAAAAGTGTGTGCACCATTCTAAAATTGAAGTCATCAAACTTTTAAAGTAGTTATATAACTTTATGAACCAGACCTTAGTACAATCAATACATCTAGACCTACAAAACATGTGAAAACCAGTGCAGTCATATTTACCGTTCAATCCTTAGTCGGTATCGCAACAATGTGAAAATGGCAATCGAACGCATGCGTTCAATGGATGCAGTAGCCCAACTAGAGATGTCAAAACAGCATTGATCTCAAGACATGATCTACATCATTTAATACTGAATTGAAAGAGAACATCAGTAGCTCTTTTCAAGAAAATTTATTTGAATGTTCAACATCGGGATTTTCAGATATATCCCGAAGAGTGTGAAGTACCCCACTACCGACATCAGGAGCCCAGGATGCGTGTTACTCGCTTCGCCTTCATATCTTATCGCTGTTAACTATATGGATCAATGACTAAAATTAATGTCCAGTTCTTTTCTTCAAATCCTTCCAAACTCATATAAACCCCAAAATTCCCAGTTTTTTTTTTTTTATTAACTGTGCCTACTACAAAATATTCAAGTCTCAACACTGAAAAATTTAAAAAAGGCGCTCTGGCCATTTCTTCGAATACGAAACAAATACTGTATATTGGAACCATAAATTTGATCGTTTAAAACAAGGGGATACGCAGTTTGAAGCTTGGTGAACCAGACAAGTTCAGCTTCTAGTCGACGTTTTTTTAATTTCAGTTTTACTTTGATTTTTTGAGTTTTGGAAATGACTAAACCGGAGTAATAGTTTTATCCGAAAGGGAATGGTTGTACTTAACGAAGTGATTATAAAGGACATTTCTTTGTTTTTTGTGACGCGAGTTTCTTATCTGATACGAATGATTTAGAAAAGGAGATTTTAAGGCCTGACCTGTTTCTCCGACATGTTGGGCGCCACATCCCCTAGAGTTTCATGTAATAACAGAAATGATGCGACAAATCAATGTCGTTTTCAATCTCGATATTAAAAGTATGTCCATTAACACTAGGTTTAATTGTGGAATTGCAATTGATGAGCGGACACATTTCGCATCTTTTCCCATTGCACTTGCAAATGGTTTGTTCTTAAATGTAGAATACTATGATGAAATGGTCGAAGAAGGTGAATTAAGATCCTGCATTAAATATACTACAACACAGTCAACTTAGAATACGAATGGGAATTAAAACTCAAGTGCGAAGCGGATCTGTCGCTCTGTGTTGTTTCCTTGATCACTAGTTCACGATGACATATTTCATATAGATGATCCTTAAAGTTCGGATTATTGATAGACAATACGTCAGGTAAAATTTAGTTGAGATGCGAGGCGCTTTCGCTCGGTCGAGGGCAATGTCCTGATGAAGTCAGCTTTGTATGAATATAATAATAGATCCGCAACTAGTGCTGCGCAATTGGTACCTATGGGAGTTCTAGCTATTTGATGGATACAATTCCTCCAAAATTCAACCATCCGGATTGTTTCGTCTTCGTTATACTTTTTGTTTGAGTCAGAGTGTTCTTTCACGATATAAATAACCTCCTGCCCTAGGTCAAGGTATTTTTATTTCCTGTTTCAATTTTTAATTTTTTTTCAACGAAAAATGTAGCGAATAAAATGGCAAGTCTGTTTTTGAGCTTTTGGTGTGGAATAAAAAAATAATTCAGCATCCTATTTGGACATTATGTTGTCCTACGACACTGATGGTCACATGAACGCCTCACTCTATGACAAACGTGACGACTTCAATTTCAGCATTACAAACTTTCCTTTTCTGAGTAGCAACATCCCTTCATCACCTGCTTATGGCGTGTTCATACATGTATCTCAGTTGATACGCTATGTCAGAGCAAGTACCAAATATACGGATTTTGTTCTGAGAGCTAAGCGTCTTTCAGATAAGCTTCTCAGTCTTCAGTCAGGGATACGTTTGTGGCCGACTAACACCGTCACTGAGGAAGTTCTACTGTCGATATGGGGAACTTGTCATACACTATGATGTCCCACTCTCCAGAATGATGGATGATATTCTGTCATAGACAATTTGTAACGTCCAACAAAAGACTATACTTTATATCTTCCAAAATGGAAGCAACCTGATGTGACAATTCTATCGAATTGAAGCGACGGTTGTTGCATCCGTTAGTTCACTTCTTTGAATGTGGTGGAGGTTTTTGTTTGTTTGCTTTGGTTCTTGTTTTATCCTGATTTTGTATGCCTTCGGTTTGTGATTTTCTGAATTGTCGATTTTGTACTGTATATGGGGATATTGTTATCATCCATATTTCCCATCGATACGTGAAACAGATGACTAAACATAAACATCGGATTACTTATGTGTAAAATGATCTGAAAGCTGAAATAAAAATGTAACATAAATATAGGATCTCAAATAAATTTTCATTTCATACTATGTATTATGAAACGAGTTGTGAGTTTTATATCCCCGAGCCTTGGCGAGGCTTGGCGAGGGGATATAAAACGCACAACGAGTTTCATAATACATCCGTTGAAATGAAAATTCATTTGAGATTCTTTTTATCACATGATATTGCCTAGAAATGTGTATTTCTAACGTGAAATCAACGTTTCCGAGAACTATAGAGGCGAACCACGCCGTAATCTAGAAGTCGTCTGCTACGCCATGAGAAGTAGTGTCCCCATTGTATAGATATTCTGTGCATAAGAGAAAAGTATTTCAATTTTGAATAGTATTCTAATGCAAGAATTAATTCAACAACAACAATTTTAATCATTGATATTGACTCCGGGTCTGAATTTAACAGTTGACCGATATTTGAAAGGTCCATTTGTCAAGGTTTATGTGATGAGGTTCCAAACTTGACCAATCGCATTCAAGCAGAGCGATATGTAACGTGTTATCATATCATATATTTATGATATGGCTTTATGAAACTGCATAACGGGTGTATAATGTGATAAGATAGAATATGAAAGTCTTGAGGATTTGTTTCGCAAATAACATCATTCTTCAGAACGTATGCCCGTTTTCAATCTGTTTGATTTACATAATTGTAGAACGTGAATGAGCGTAATCGATGACACAGCTTCCATTCAGTGAAATGTGCCATGACGTACACATCGTTTTGACAAGTTTATTTTCACTGAAAAGAGAAAGAAATGGAACATTAAAAATAAATGATTTTAGATAAATAAAACAAAGATATCCGTGTCGTAAGAATGAGTTCATACCCAATTTGACGACGTTCACCGGGTGGGGAAGCGATTATTGAAGTATTACTGCTGCATTTCTATTGTCGTATGGATTCGTGGTCCCTCCACATTAATAGCGTCAAAGTGATGACAGTTGTGTTTAGAAACATGTTCGCGATATGTATTTTGCCCCCCCCCCCAAAAAAAAAAATAAAATAATAGGAAAATTGTGAGTTAAAGTTGGAGAGTAAATGCAATTGATAATAGCATATGCTAGGACTGGGTCAATTTATATCGGTACGTATCGATATTGGTCATCGATACAAGTATCGATATTTTGCTTCAATACATTTAGATAAGATTTTGTGGCACAAAATATCCTTATTATGTCGAAATTCAAGTATTTTCGCGACAAAATATGTTTGATCATAGGTGATTTGTTCGTAAAAGGCAAATATGTTCTTAATTGGATCCATCATGCTTGCCTATATACTAGATATTCAAATTATCTTATGACTCGAAGTCTACGAAAAACAATGATTAAGGAATATCAAATGTATATTTACACATTATCAAATTTATTATCAAACACATCGGGTGTTTTGGTGTTTTGGTGTTTTGCTGTTGATGCTGCAACAGGGTCTTGTTGGAGATCTCCTCCCTTCTTGGAAGGTCGGCATTTAGATTATATTTTTGTCATTCTAATGTTAAACGTCTTTAAATTCAATAGCATCATTTAAAACCTGATAAATTTACAGCATGGACCAGACATGCACGTTTCGGGTACTAAACCCTCGTCAGTGATCCTCAAATGATTCATTGAAACTTCAAAGTAATATCGACTCAATCTTAAGTGTTTATTACGGAAACGTTTGAAAGCAAACTGACCCCACGTGTTTGTTTTCTCTAAAACACATTTCTTCAATTTTCTGAGAAGGGTCTGTCAGGAAGGTCTGCCACCGAATGAAAAAAAAAGATCAATCTGTGACTACATGCAAAATAGGGAGAAAAAAAGATAATTACACCAAAAAATCATTAATCAAATTATTAGGGTTTAGTTCCCGACACGTGCATGTCTGGTCCTTGCTGAAATTTATCAGGTCTTAAATGATGATATTGAATTTGAAGAGTTTAACATTTGAGCTACTTGGTGAGTGTCACTGCTAGTGGACCAAGAGTCCCCGAGGGCACATGTAGCTAAGTTCGATCAACTTCGGTTGATCGTCTTTCTCTTCAACGCATTTGAATTTTCTGTTACAAAATTGACTTTGTGTGTGATTCAGAATCTCCTGTACGAGATAAAGGAAAGTGTATACCAATTTTATCCATTCCTTTTAAACATAATGTTCGCAAATTGACATATTTTAATTACTTCGCGAAGAGTAAGTTCATGCGTCATCGGATTAAATGTCTTGCATCTTTTCTGGGATTCACGATTGCCTTGTTACCTTATTCCCCTAGATATTTGATTGCTGAGCTGTCCTACTTCTATGGTAAACTTGTATATCTTTAATTCCAAACGATGGTACGTAAATTATTTGAACGAACTGCTCTACGTAAAATATTAGAACGAACTGCTCTACGTAAAGTATGAGAATGAACTGCCCTACGTAAAATATTAGAATGAACTGCTCTACGTAAAATATTAGAATGAACTGCTCTACGTGTAGTCGAATATTAATGTCTGACAATAAAGGTTGAAAGAAACGTCCTTTAAACAGATGGATAAACAGAGAGCTCATCAGCGAAGTTAGAAATATCTATCTTTATTACACTAAAATCTAAATGCAATGTTTAACATTCTTCAATTCATTGTTCATATTGTGAATCACTGAAATGATCAAATATCTCATTCGAATGTGCATGTATTTGAGTATGAGTCCTTTATTGTGTCATTATTGCCCAGATGTCAATAATTAAGAATATCTTTTTATATATTTAGGGATAACAAGCAAAAGCCTGTTTTGAAATATGTTTTTGTTTTGCAAATTGTTTCACTTATTAAAGAGGATTTGACGGTTTCCACTTGTTTAGAAATTTTACCATCGGATTTGAAAGTCTTTTGTTTTTGTTCGTTATTCAAAACAACCCATGTGCAGAACGATATTATGATGATATGTTTGTTAATAACCGTTCTTATTTCATTTACATTTTCTTTTCTGTATGATTAATATCATTTTAAATACGATCTGCATTTTAGCTGCTCTTTTCCATCTCCCTGTGACTTTAAAGTAATTCAGAACAAAACAATAAAATAATCACTTTACCAATGCCTGTCTTTGCATGAATATGGCGCATTGTAAATTGACATAGACTTTAAAGATAGGCATCTTGAAGTACAACCTATTGTCATTTGATTACAGTTTGCTGTTAGATCTTGACATGAATGCAGTCGAGCATTCTATTGAATTTTAATAGTTTAACGTTCGGACCTTTGTGCTATCGTGTATAACTTGATAGTCTCTCATATTCCCACACACTGATTGATTTAAGCTACGAATGTCATGAATTAAAATGAAATTTTGAAACATTGCTGTGTAATAATCTATTTACTTTAAGTAAAATGGAACACTGAAGTATCGGAAAGCCCTACCATGGGGAATATGTAAGTAAACTTAGTTTATAATCTGTCTTAGATTGTCGTTGCTAAGCTATGATCGAACTGATAAAGTCTATGAAATGTTTCTATTCTATTTAAAAGCAAGACTCACTAGACGATAGTTTGGTTTATATTTAAGAGAACAACAGCAGAAAAAAAGAGGATATCTCCGCAAAGGCTAGGTTGCAAATGACAAATATGGACAATGACCATATCTCTGTATACAGCACAAAATCGATAATTCAGAAAATCATAAACCGAAGGCATACAAAATCAGGATAAAACAGGAACCAAAGCAAACAAACAAAAACCTCCATCACATGAAAAGAAGCTAACCCCCGATATGGGAGTGAGACCAGGTGCCCAGGAAGAGTAAGCATCTACTGCTTGCATGCAACACCCGCCGCTTCAATTCTGTAGAACTGTCACATCCGGTTACTTCCATTTCGGAAGACATCCTAAGAACCTAAGAATCATTCGCATTTGTAAACATAAAACAAACAAGCACAAAAAGACATAAAAGAACAAAAACATTTATCACAACATCCAAACATATAAACGAACGATGAAAATGCGCAATCGGTGCCGAATGAGTACGGTCGTCTGTGGATGGCGTTAACAGCAAATTATGTAGTTACTCAAATTGCGTGAACATTACGTTGTTGATCCTTGTCTCTTTTGCGTCGCTTTCTGTGGATGACTGCTCTGGAGTTTTGTATTGGATGTTCTAGGGGTTTGTTGTTGGTGCTGCCACCGAGTGTTGTTGGATATCCCCTCCTTTCTTCTTCTCACCGCAAGACGACCAAACAAACAAGAACGCAAAGCACAGGTGCCAAAGTAATACACATATATATATATAGAGAGAGAGAGAGAGAAAGTGTCTGAATTTGTGTCATGTTATGGCCATGCAACACACAGCTAGTGAGTTTATCATAATGTAGCGCGCGCATTAGCGCATTTCATATGATACATGCACTTGCTCTGTGATTATACTAGTAAGGAAACACAAATTATGACATGTATTCTATATCCCACATAAAAAGAAACGCACAACTTAATCTTCATTCTATGAAATTAAATGTATATGTAATGTATACATCTATGACATACATGGACATTAGGTATTTTATTCCTTTCCATCATAAATTGTTTTCATATGAGTGACTTATTCTTTCAAACGCAAACAAATCCGTCTTCCAGATCAGACACAGCACCATGATAAAGATACTTTATTCAAAACGCAATGTCACAAAATGGCTTAACGTTTAAAGAAAACCGTCATTTTTAGAAATGATTAAAAGTATTAAACCTTTCCAAATCAGTCTATCAAGAATTGTCGTTTGTTTTTTCAATTGTTAAACGTTTTCATATTCGATAGCATCATTTAAAACCAGATCAATTTGCAGCATGGACCATACATGCACGTTTCGGGTACTTAACCTTCTTCAGTGATCCTCAGTCTAAACAATGTAATATGGCCAAAACGTGTGAAAATTATTAAGTTCAAAACTGTACCAAATGATGTAGCAGAATGGATGGGATATGATGTTACAGGACCAACGTTTTAGAAATTTCAAGAGATTTTGTAACAGAAAATTTCAAATGCGTTGAAGAGACAGACGATCAACCGAAGTTGATCGAACTTGGCTAAATGTGCCCTCGAGGACTTCTAGTCCACCAGCAGTGACACTCACCAAGTACTTCAAATGTTAAACGTCTTCAAATTCGATAGCATCATTTAAAACCAGATAAATTTGCAGCATGGACCATACATGCACGTATGATTATTAACAATTTTCCCTGAATAAAAATACATGTAATTGCTTCAAATAACGTTTTTAAACAGAAAATCTAACTTTCATCAAAACATTCAAAATATAAACTCTTTAGAAAATGGAGTCCCTGGTTTGATATTTGTCGATCTTAGATGTGTCGAAAATCACAAATTTACACTACTTAAGCTAGTATATGACCTTTTTCCGCAAGCACCGTTTTCAGAAACAATACCTCGATCTTGACGGGTCATTTTTACATGTATTTTCAATGGTTTTGGACGTTAGTTTCAAGTTCTTCATTCATTTGATTATTTGAATGCGATGTTGAACCAAATTGTACATCAAATAAATAAGAATGGCTGAAGACAAATTTAGCGTTCCTTTTGGATCAGAATTGCAAACTAATGATATCATTTACTGTAAAACACACCCCAACTACGAACTTTCCACAAAGACATTTCATTTTCATATTTATTGGCACATTTTTGCTATATTTGAGTAGGGAAACCAATATTCATCTACAATTTAATTGAAAATTTGCTGAAAATTGTCAAACAACAAAATTTCAAAAGGGTACCAAATCAGCGACCATGCACCAGGAGCTAGAAACAACACAAAAAAAAAATGATCGAAACGTATTTAATCCTCTGAAACTGGAGTGCTTGAAACAGAAAACTATAATCAAATGTCTGATTAAATATTTATGATCAATTGAAAAATCACGATATAATATTATGTGTGTGTTTATTCCTTTTATTTATTAATTTTTATTTTTTTTTTGGGTTAGGTATATAATATGCAACACAATTGTCAGTTTCATTCTTGCTTTCTGAAATCGCGATTTCCAGCTAAAAGGTGAAGCGAATTGTGTAGCTGCAAAAATGACCGAACTTTTTTGAAGAAATCCTATTTTCTTCTTCCTTATACTTCCTGTTGGTAGAGGACAAAACAGGCCAACATTTGTATGTCCCATAGCAAGAACATGTGACAAGCTCAAACCTCTATGAAATATTCCTCTTCATATTCTGGGTGCACATAAAAAGAAAACTTTGTTACACGCACTTGATCTATATTATTACATCAACTTTTGGATTGAAATCTGGCTGTTATCATTTTACTTCTATTTTGGGTAGGGGTAAACAGTTTTGGTGGCAGATAACATTACTATAAATTGATATTATTGTTTTTACTATACTTTCATTGAACAATAAGCTTAAAATGCATCAAGGATGCAAAGTGCCGAGTTGCAAAACTTGAATGTAAGTATGAATACGCAGACTTAGAATATTCATGAATATTGTCTCGGCAGATTGGAAACATTACTAGCACATTCATAAATAATTCAGATAATCAGAGTCTTGTGACCTTGACCTAACGACCCAAAAGTCACTAGGGTTCATCCTTGATTCATGGGAAAACACTTCTTGCTCATAGGAGCTATACAGGCTCTTATATGGTCCGGAAACCGTTTTCAAGAATAAGAGTCTTGTGACCTTGACCTTTGATCTTTTGACCCCAAAATCCATAAGGTTCCTCCTTGACTCATAGTAAGTGTATCAAGTTTCATTACACTATAGGTTATACAGTGTTTTACAGAGGGGATATAGAAATATATTGGGTCGATGAAAAAAAGTGTATTGGGGAGGCTTCGCCTCGCCCAATATAACTTTTTTCATCGACCCAATATATTTTTTTATCCCACCTCTGGCAAATTTCTTGCAATCTGATTGGTCGAGAAGAACCGAATATTATGTTGTATCATTTTACTGACAGGATATTATTTTAATATCCTGCTTCTACAAAGACGCTTTACGATATTGACGTCACCGAGATGCTTTAAAATATGTTGACGTTACATACACAAGCCAAAAGCCATCGGTGGGATAAATTCGTTATACAGTGTTTTACAAGGGAGATACAAAAATATATTGGGTCGATGAAAAAAGTTGTATTGGGCTCGGCTTCGCCTCGCCCAATACAACTTTTTTCATCGACCCAATATATTTCTGTATCCCCCCTGTAAAACACTGTATAACTAATAGTATCCCCCCTGTAAAACACTGTATAACGAATTTATCCCACCGGTGGCTTTTGGCTTGTGTATGTAACGTCAACATATTTTAAGTAGCTTGACCTCGGTGACGTCAATATCGTAAAGCTTCTTAGTAGAAGCAGGATATTAAAATAATATCATGTCAGTAAAATGATACAACATAATATAAGATTCTTCTTGACCAATCAGATGGCAAGAAATTTGCCAGAGGTGGGATACCAGCATTTATCCCACCTCTGGCAAATTTCTTGCAATCTGATTGGTCGAGAAGAACAGAATATTATGTTGTATTATTTTACTGACATGATATTATTTTGATATCCTGCTTCCACTAAGACGCTTTACGATACTGACGTCACCGAAATGCTTTAAAATATGTTGACGTTACATACACAAGCCAAAAGCCATCGGTGGGATAAATTCGTTATACAGTGCTTTACAGGGGGGATACAAAAATATATTGGGTCGATGAAAAAAGTTGTATTGGGCTCGGCTTCACCTCGCCCAATACAACTTTTTTCATCGACCCAATATATTTCTGTATCCCCCCTGTAAAACACTGTATAACTAATAGTATCATACTTGACTTACTATCCGGAAACCCACCCGCCCGACCGTCTCGCATCAAATTATGAGCCGAGTGTTACAACTCGGCTAAAAATACCTCAGCCCTCATTTGCACGATGAGAAGCAGTATGATTTTTTATTTTTGAAAATAACCAAAACTGGGTGCTAAAACAGGTTTTTTGCCCCTATCCCTTTTAGATAATCTTTACGCATGTTTCTGTAGAGCGTTTTGGCCGCATGCATTATGACGTCAACTACATTTCGATCATTTGATTTCAAAGTCCGCGAGTGATTCTTAATAGGCCATGATCGTAAGATAATGACCGTATTTCTACATGTATTCAAAAATGGTACACATTTATATCAAATTGAATGATACGAACATAAAATACTAACTATGGTCTCAAAACATTCAAAGTATCTTTCTTTCTACCGTTATGTTATGACGAAATACCTATCGGTGTTGTGATAACAATGTCTAAGAAAACCTTCATCTGAAATCCTTTTCATTTGTTTATCCATTTCTGATTAATTCATGTCAAAGTTATAAGGTATGAACTTAAATATAATTTAGATAATGTTAATCCATATGAATATGTCTTATCCTCATTCAATCAGGCATAAAGGAGCAGTTAAGATAAGGCGTAAAATCAGCCCTGAAAAGTGGAATTTTGAAAATTGAAATTTCAAGAACTTTTTATGTAAAGTGTATACCTATACTGCATACCATCAGAATATGAAGTAAATTTTTATGTGTTTTGCATATTATTGCTAATTTTGGAGTCAAAACTTCTCTTTTTCTTATAGAAATCAATAGAAAACGGAAAAGTTTTTATTTAAACCTTGTTCCCCCCGGATATACAGAAAGCCACTTTCACTGGAGATGTATATCAATGTTACAATTTTTTTTTGGCCCAGCGGGGTTCTGTATCTCCGGGGGGAACACAACCCCTTAGACGAAAAACCAAAAATGGAAAGGGGGTGCATTTTTAAGAATCGACCTTTTCGACGATAAAATATAGCACATTTGACTATTTTTCCTGTTTAATCCTTCAAAAAATATAACCTAAATATGACTGAATGAAATATACAAGAACTAGGAATGAAATAAGCAAGAATGATGTTCATTTCTCCGCCAATGTGTATTTCGCGCTAATAGGCTTACATTGTAGGCATTGAATACAAAATGAGACCGTATTTTAAGTTCCGGATTGCATTAGTTACCAATTAAAGGAGATGGAACTTTCGAAATCTATTCCTGATACACAATGTAGACAATTTTGATGTCTTTCAATTTATATTTATCCATTTTTGGTAAAATATTCTAAAATTTCTACGATTTTTATCGATATTATCGGTTTTTCTATCCGTGTACCCCTACCTTTTTCGACCTTAATTTTAGAATCTTAAGGTTTCTTTAACGAAATGTAAAATATGTAAAAGGTCTGCAAATACATTTTATTTCAATAATGATTAATGTCTTTCTGTATACGATTCGCCATGAAGAAGAAATAAGTCACGATATTTAGGGCTAAATAGGGCCGTTATCTTAACAGGTCCTTTGAAAGGAATTTGATCAAAAGTATGTTAATTACTCAGTAACTACGGTTCGTCTGCGCATTCATAGGCCGCAATGACTTTAAAGATAGAAATCTGCATGCAATTACAAACGACGGTACCAGTTACATTCGTCTTATCACTGTAATTTAAGTTTGCGTTGGTCTTGCTAAATGAATATATGTCAATCACTCTGTTGAAATATTTTGCATAGTGTCGTGATCTCTGTTATTTCCATACATTAGTTCTTTAAAAAGCAATCCAATATTTTGGAGTTAACTTTAGTAGTTTGATATACATGTAACGTAGGTTTGATATGGTTTGCTTTAGGAATCATCAATATAATGATTTTTTCAATACGTCCAAAAATATTTGTTTGAAAATTTCTTGGCATTTCTAAAACGTTGGTCCTATAGCATCATAACCAACCAATCCCGTTACGTCTTTCGGTACATCTTTGGACATTATAACTTTCACGCTCTTTGGTCATATTACATTGTTAAGATTGAGGATCACTTACGAGGGCTAAGTACCCGAAACGTTCATGTCTGGGCCATGCTGCAAATTTATCTGTTCTCATATAATGAGACTCAACGCCATGATAAAGACACTTTCTTAAAACCGTGTCACAAAATGGCTTAAAGTTTTTAGAATACAGATATTTTTTTAAGAAATGATTCAAAGTGTTAAACCCATCCAAATCAGTCTTTCAAGAATTGTCCTTTGTTTCTTCAATGATTATTAACAATTTTCCCTGAATAAAAATACATGTAATTGCTTCAAATGACGTTTTCAAACAGAAAATCTAACTTTCATCAAAACATTCAAAATATAAACTCTTTAGAAAATGGAGTCCCTGGTTTGATATTTGTCGATCTTAGATGTGTCGAAAAGCACAAATTTACACTACTTAAGCTAGTATATGACCTTTTTCCGCAAGCACAGTTTTCAGAAACAATACCTCGATCTTGACAGGTCATTTTTATGTGTATTTCTGACCTTTTTCCGCAAGCAAAGTTTTCAGAAACAATACCTCGATCTTGACAGGTCATTTTTATATGTATTTGCAATGGTTTTGGACGTGAGCTTTAAGTTTGTCATTCATTTGATTATTTGAATGCGATGTTGAACCTAAATTGTACAACAACTAAATAAGAATGGCTGAAGACAAATTTAGCGTTCTTTTGGATCAGAATTGCAAACTAATGATATCATGTACTGTAAAACACACCCCAATATACGAAATTTCCAAAAAGACATTTCATTTTCATATTTATTTGCACATTTTTGCTATATTTGAATAGAAAAACCAATATTCATCTACAATTTATCTGAAAATTTGCTGAAAATTGTCAAACAACAAAATTTCAAAAGGGTGCCAAATCAGCGACCATGCACCAGGAGCTAGAAATAATACAAGTAATCCACCATTAACATTGTGATTTGTTGCAAAAAAATGATCGAAACGTATTTAATATTCTGAAACTGGAGTGCTTGAAACAGAAAACTATAATTAGATGTCTGATTAAATATTTATGATCAATTGGAAAAAATAACGATATAATATTATGTGTGTGTTTATCTATTTATTTATTTATTTTTGGTCAGGTTTATAATGCAACACAATTGTCAGTTTCATTCTTGCTTTCTGCAATCGCGTTTTCCAGCTAAAAGGTGAAGTGAATTGTGTAGGTGCAAAAATGAACGTATTTTACCACGATCGAATTTTTCTTTTTTGGCCGTATACATTCTGACGTCATGAGACTTTATATGTGAAATGAAACACGTTCCTTTTCAATAGTTTCATTTCTTGAAATTACATTGGTTGTGCTTATATTTGTAAATGGATACCATAAACACAGGAAGTACAAAAACTACGTGCTCTGCAGGTTCGGTGACTCCAATCTTTCTTTCAACCGAGAAGTCTAAAACTAGAACTTCCATACATTCGAATATATATGCACAGCCAATGTAAGTCTCTGGGATGTTTCTATTGAAAGGAACGTGCTGCAATTTGTGTATTAACACTCGTGACGTCACAATGCATAAGATCTGAAGAAACATGCCGCGACGGCTGTTCTAACCTGCAAACTGAACCCGCGTCGAGATGAATTTTGACGTCACCCTTTTACCTAGAAAAAGCAATTTCAGAAAACAAGAATGAAACAGACAATTATGATGCATATATATAGAATAAATGTCATAATTTGTGTTTTGTTACGGGTATGCAACAAATCAAGTGCATTTATCACATGAAATGCGCTAACGCGCATTACATGTACGATAAATGCACTTGCTGTGTGTTGCATACCCGTAACAAAACACAAATTAAGACACTTATTCTCTATATATATACTATTTCGATCATTTCATTTCAAAGACCGTACGTGATTCTTAAAAGGCCATGATCGTAAGATAATGACCGTATTTCTACATGTATTAAAAATGGTACACATTTATATCAAGTTGAATGATACGAACATGCTATAATAATCAGGGTCTCAAATATAAAAAGTATCTTTTTTTCTGCCGTTATTTTATAAAGAAATACCTATCGGTATTGTGGTAACAATGTTTAAGAAAACCTTCATCCAAAGTCATTTTCATTTGTTTATCCTTATCTGATTAATTCATGTCAAAGTTATGATGTAAGAACTTAGATAGAATTTAGAAAAAAAGGTATAATGTAAATCCATAAGAATATTTCTTTGCATATATATTATATATTGTTTTATTTTTGTGCATGAACATCGACGGCGGGTGCGGCTTGCCAACAAGGGATACTTAATCCTCCCGGGCACCTGGTCCCACCTCTAGCTTGATAGGGGTCCGTCGATGCTCAATTTGGTGCTCTGTTGATAGTGCTGTTAAGATTATCGTCAGGATCTTCTTAAACTCATTTGTGTCACACTTATGTCATTTGCCGTGTGGAGCTCGTAAAAAGGTTCCTCAAGAGGGGTTTGACAGTAAGTGTTTATAATATTACCCTGACATGGTCGCTCGCCATGACACTTTCTACATAGATATAACCTTAGACAGTGCAGTGCATGTATATATATTGTTTTTATTCTCATACATGGACATCGACGATGGGTGCGGCTAGCCAACAGGGGATGCTTACTCCTACCGGGCACCTGGTACCACCTCTAGCTTGATAGGGGTCCGTCCATGCTCAATTTGGTGCTCTGTTGTGAGTGATGTTGAGATTATCGTTAGCATCTTCTTTAACTCATTATCCTCATTCAATTAGGCTTAGATGGCAACATTTGAGCTCTCGAATGACTCGTCTTATTTGTGAAGAATCTGTGAAGAAACCGTCTTCATGGCCGTCATGGATTCAGTATCCTACAAAAGCTGAACAGAAAAATGTTTGGTCCGAGCGCGGAGGGAACCAAGGTTTTCAGCATGCTATCTAGCATGGTAGCCGGGTGCGCTAGCCACTACGCTAACGGAGTAGCTGACGCTCCGCCCACTTTTTATTCATGTAGAATCTTCGAATTATCTTTTAACCTATACATAAATTTGAAAGGGATTTTACCAAAAGTATGTTAATTACTCAGTAAATAAGGTTTGACCGTGCATTCATAGGCCGCAATGACTTACAAGATAGACAATCTTAAATTACAAACTACGGTACCATTTAAATTTGTCTTATCTCGGTAATTAAAGTTTGCGTTGGTATTGCTGCATAAATGCACGTCAATCACTGTATTGAATAATTTGTATAGTGCCGTGATCTCTGTTATTTCCATACATTAGTTCTTCATAAAGCAATCCAATAATTTGGAATTTACTCTAGTATTTTCATATGTGGTAGACTTTATATGGTTGATTTAGGAATCATGAATATGATGATTAAATGATTGATCGTTTCTTCAGCATATTCAAAATTTGTTTTCAACATTTTTTTTAATTTAGAAAAGGTGGATCCTGTAGCATCATATCCCAACCATCGTGCTACGTCTTTCGGTACATCTTTGGACATTATAACTTTCACACTCTTTTACATTGTTTAGATTGAAGATCACTGACGAGGGTTTAGTAACCAAAACGTGCATGTCTGATCCGTATATATACATATCTCCCTAAAGATCGAAAGAAAGGACTCAGTAGATCCTTACTTTACCGAGACATCTGATCTCATCTCCATCTGGCAATTCACTTTTGACTTTTTTCAGAATGTTTAAGTTGCGTGTATACTTTTAATTTCCAGCTTTTGTGAAATAGAAACATATTGTAGATGTCGCTGTTAATATTTATTTGGGTGACTTCGCACATAGATCTACCATAGAACTACTATAGATCTAACTCCTTCTTGATAATTGGGATATTTTGCATTAAGTTTAAAAAATATTTATACAAACAGAGAGTTTAAGTAGATCGTATTACGGATATCGGATATACAGAAAGCCACTTTCACTGGAGATGTATATCAATGTTACAATTTTTTTTTGGCCCAGCGGGGTTCTGTATCTCCGGGGGGAACACAACCCCTTAGACGAAAAACCAAAAATGGAAAGGGGGTGCATTTTTAAGAATCGACCTTTTCGACGATAAAATATAGCACATTTGACTATTTTTCCTGTTTAATCCTTCAAAAAATATAACCTAAATATGACTGAATGAAATATACAAGAACTAGGAATGAAATAAGCAAGAATGATGTTCATTTCTCCGCCAATGTGTATTTCGCGCTAATAGGCTTACATTGTAGGCATTGAATACAAAATGAGACCGTATTTTAAGTTCCGGATTGCATTAGTTACCAATTAAAGGAGATGGAACTTTCGAAATCTATTCCTGATACACAATGTAGACAATTTTGATGTCTTTCAATTTATATTTATCCATTTTTGGTAAAATATTCTAAAATTTCTACGATTTTTATCGATATTATCGGTTTTTCTATCCGTGTACCCCTACCTTTTTCGACCTTAATTTTAGAATCTTAAGGTTTCTTTAACGAAATGTAAAATATGTAAAAGGTCTGCAAATACATTTTATTTCAATAATGATTAATGTCTTTCTGTATACGATTCGCCATGAAGAAGAAATAAGTCACGATATTTAGGGCTAAATAGGGCCGTTATCTTAACAGGTCCTTTGAAAGGAATTTGATCAAAAGTATGTTAATTACTCAGTAACTACGGTTCGTCTGCGCATTCATAGGCCGCAATGACTTTAAAGATAGAAATCTGCATGCAATTACAAACGACGGTACCAGTTACATTCGTCTTATCACTGTAATTTAAGTTTGCGTTGGTCTTGCTAAATGAATATATGTCAATCACTCTGTTGAAATATTTTGCATAGTGTCGTGATCTCTGTTATTTCCATACATTAGTTCTTTAAAAAGCAATCCAATATTTTGGAGTTAACTTTAGTAGTTTGATATACATGTAACGTAGGTTTGATATGGTTTGCTTTAGGAATCATCAATATAATGATTTTTTCAATACGTCCAAAAATATTTGTTTGAAAATTTCTTGGCATTTCTAAAACGTTGGTCCTATAGCATCATAACCAACCAATCCCGTTACGTCTTTCGGTACATCTTTGGACATTATAACTTTCACGCTCTTTGGTCATATTACATTGTTAAGATTGAGGATCACTTACGAGGGCTAAGTACCCGAAACGTTCATGTCTGGGCCATGCTGCAAATTTATCTGTTCTCATATAATGAGACTCAACGCCATGATAAAGACACTTTCTTAAAACCGTGTCACAAAATGGCTTAAAGTTTTTAGAATACAGATATTTTTTTAAGAAATGATTCAAAGTGTTAAACCCATCCAAATCAGTCTTTCAAGAATTGTCCTTTGTTTCTTCAATGATTATTAACAATTTTCCCTGAATAAAAATACATGTAATTGCTTCAAATGACGTTTTCAAACAGAAAATCTAACTTTCATCAAAACATTCAAAATATAAACTCTTTAGAAAATGGAGTCCCTGGTTTGATATTGTCGATCTTAGATGTGTCGAAAAGCACAAATTTACACTACTTAAGCTAGTATATGACCTTTTTCCGCAAGCACAGTTTTCAGAAACAATACCTCGATCTTGACAGGTCATTTTTATGTGTATTTCTGACCTTTTTCCGCAAGCAAAGTTTTCAGAAACAATACCTCGATCTTGACAGGTCATTTTTATATGTATTTGCAATGGTTTTGGACGTGAGCTTTAAGTTTGTCATTCATTTGATTATTTGAATGCGATGTTGAACCTAAATTGTACAACAACTAAATAAGAATGGCTGAAGACAAATTTAGCGTTCTTTTGGATCAGAATTGCAAACTAATGATATCATGTACTGTAAAACACACCCCAATATACGAAATTTCCAAAAAGACATTTCATTTTCATATTTATTTGCACATTTTTGCTATATTTGAATAGAAAAACCAATATTCATCTACAATTTATCTGAAAATTTGCTGAAAATTGTCAAACAACAAAATTTCAAAAGGGTGCCAAATCAGCGACCATGCACCAGGAGCTAGAAATAATACAAGTAATCCACCATTAACATTGTGATTTGTTGCAAAAAAATGATCGAAACGTATTTAATATTCTGAAACTGGAGTGCTTGAAACAGAAAACTATAATTAGATGTCTGATTAAATATTTATGATCAATTGGAAAAAATAACGATATAATATTATGTGTGTGTTTATCTATTTATTTATTTATTTTTGGTCAGGTTTATAATGCAACACAATTGTCAGTTTCATTCTTGCTTTCTGCAATCGCGTTTTCCAGCTAAAAGGTGAAGTGAATTGTGTAGGTGCAAAAATGAACGTATTTTACCACGATCGAATTTTTCTTTTTTGGCCGTATACATTCTGACGTCATGAGACTTTATATGTGAAATGAAACACGTTCCTTTTCAATAGTTTCATTTCTTGAAATTACATTGGTTGTGCTTATATTTGTAAATGGATACCATAAACACAGGAAGTACAAAAACTACGTGCTCTGCAGGTTCGGTGACTCCAATCTTTCTTTCAACCGAGAAGTCTAAAACTAGAACTTCCATACATTCGAATATATATGCACAGCCAATGTAAGTCTCTGGGATGTTTCTATTGAAAGGAACGTGCTGCAATTTGTGTATTAACACTCGTGACGTCACAATGCATAAGATCTGAAGAAACATGCCGCGACGGCTGTTCTAACCTGCAAACTGAACCCGCGTCGAGATGAATTTTGACGTCACCCTTTTACCTAGAAAAAGCAATTTCAGAAAACAAGAATGAAACAGACAATTATGATGCATATATATAGAATAAATGTCATAATTTGTGTTTTGTTACGGGTATGCAACAAATCAAGTGCATTTATCACATGAAATGCGCTAACGCGCATTACATGTACGATAAATGCACTTGCTGTGTGTTGCATACCCGTAACAAAACACAAATTAAGACACTTATTCTCTATATATATACTATTTCGATCATTTCATTTCAAAGACCGTACGTGATTCTTAAAAGGCCATGATCGTAAGATAATGACCGTATTTCTACATGTATTAAAAATGGTACACATTTATATCAAGTTGAATGATACGAACATGCTATAATAATCAGGGTCTCAAAATATAAAAAGTATCTTTTTTTCTGCCGTTATTTTATAAAGAAATACCTATCGGTATTGTGGTAACAATGTTTAAGAAAACCTTCATCCAAAGTCATTTTCATTTGTTTATCCTTATCTGATTAATTCATGTCAAAGTTATGATGTAAGAACTTAGATAGAATTTAGAAAAAAAGGTATAATGTAAATCCATAAGAATATTTCTTTGCATATATATTATATATTGTTTTATTTTTGTGCATGAACATCGACGGCGGGTGCGGCTTGCCAACAAGGGATACTTAATCCTCCCGGGCACCTGGTCCCACCTCTAGCTTGATAGGGGTCCGTCGATGCTCATTTTGGTGCTCTGTTGATAGTGCTGTTAAGATTATCGTCAGGATCTTCTTAAACTCATTTGTGTCACACTTATGTCATTTGCCGTGTGGAGCTCGTAAAAAGGTTCCTCAAGAGGGGTTTGACAGTAAGTGTTTATAATATTACCCTGACATGGTCGCTCGCCATGACACTTTCTACATAGATATAACCTTAGACAGTGCAGTGCATGTATATATATTGTTTTTATTCTCATACATGGACATCGACGATGGGTGCGGCTAGCCAACAGGGGATGCTTACTCCTACCGGGCACCTGGTACCACCTCTAGCTTGATAGGGGTCCGTCCATGCTCAATTTGGTGCTCTGTTGTGAGTGATGTTGAGATTATCGTTAGCATCTTCTTTAACTCATTATCCTCATTCAATTAGGCTTAGATGGCAACATTTGAGCTCTCGAATGACTCGTCTTATTTGTGAAGAATCTGTGAAGAAACCGTCTTCATGGCCGTCATGGATTCAGTATCCTACAAAAGCTGAACAGAAAAATGTTTGGTCCGAGCGCGGAGGGAACCAAGGTTTTCAGCATGCTATCTAGCATGGTAGCCGGGTGCGCTAGCCACTACGCTAACGGAGTAGCTGACGCTCCGCCCACTTTTTATTCATGTAGAATCTTCGAATTATCTTTTAACCTATACATAAATTTGAAAGGGATTTTACCAAAAGTATGTTAATTACTCAGTAAATAAGGTTTGACCGTGCATTCATAGGCCGCAATGACTTACAAGATAGACAATCTTAAATTACAAACTACGGTACCATTTAAATTTGTCTTATCTCGGTAATTAAAGTTTGCGTTGGTATTGCTGCATAAATGCACGTCAATCACTGTATTGAATAATTTGTATAGTGCCGTGATCTCTGTTATTTCCATACATTAGTTCTTCATAAAGCAATCCAATAATTTGGAATTTACTCTAGTATTTTCATATGTGGTAGACTTTATATGGTTGATTTAGGAATCATGAATATGATGATTAAATGATTGATCGTTTCTTCAGCATATTCAAAAATTTGTTTTCAACATTTTTTTTAATTTAGAAAAGGTGGATCCTGTAGCATCATATCCCAACCATCGTGCTACGTCTTTCGGTACATCTTTGGACATTATAACTTTCACACTCTTTTACATTGTTTAGATTGAAGATCACTGACGAGGGTTTAGTAACCAAAACGTGCATGTCTGATCCGTATATATACATATCTCCCTAAAGATCGAAAGAAAGGACTCAGTAGATCCTTACTTTACCGAGACATCTGATCTCATCTCCATCTGGCAATTCACTTTTGACTTTTTTCAGAATGTTTAAGTTGCGTGTATACTTTTAATTTCCAGCTTTTGTGAAATAGAAACATATTGTAGATGTCGCTGTTAATATTTATTTGGGTGACTTCGCACATAGATCTACCATAGAACTACTATAGATCTAACTCCTTCTTGATTATTGGGATATTTTGCATTAAGTTTAAAAAATATTTATACAAACAGAGAGTTTAAGTAGATCGTATTAATATGTTTTGATAATACTTTCTTAAGATACTTCGTATAGAAGATATCAAGTTATTATTCTGTTTTGTAGGCATGGGGATGAATGGCATTGCATTCTTTAGTTATAGTGTACATCTGATTTTTTTTCATCAAACCTATTTAGTTTGGCATTGCTTACAATTGGGTTTTTTTTTGGTAATTTTCTTGTTCTTATTTCTCATAGTGCGACCAATGAGCAAAACTCTTCAATGTTTTACATAATATATAATATGTAGAGAAATAAACTTTAAGCTTCATTTTTTATACTTAGACACTAAAACTTTCATCAAATGTAACATGATTCATGCAGTATCTGATATTGTTTAAACTGTACTTATTAGCACTGTACCGCTTTTAAAACGCCACCAACATCTGTATTCCGTACTTACACCGGATTCAAGATTAAGCTGTCCTTCGTGTTTCTATGAGGCTTTGTTATAATGATTGTCTCCGTCTGTTTTTCGTAATTTGTTTTTAGGAGAGAGTAAACATCGGCATTGTAGGGCAAAACATAAACTTAGGTTAAATTTAATTCTTATAAAGCATATACTGAAAGGAACTAAGAGAAAATTATCTCAGTGCATTGGAAATTAATACTATAATAGGTCTAAATTACAGGAGATTTTAAAATTCAAATAACTAAGGTTTGTCTGTGCATACAAATGCCGCATTGTGCTTACGACAAGGACTTTCAAGATAAAAATCTAAACGTACAAAATGCTGTATCAGTTACTATGCTTACATTGAACAGTAGTCTTATCTGTGTAATTAAAGTTTGCATTTGGTATCGCTACATGAATGTTTGGCAATTACTCTATTGAAATATTTTGTATAGTGTCGTCATCTTACGTGATCTGATAATTTCTGCACATTTGTTGTTTGTGAAAAAAAATTCTTATGCTTTGGAATTTAACATTAGTCGTGTGATATAATGTATTCATTATAGAACACTTAGCGTATATGGTTGATGTAGGAAGCATGAAAATGATGGTTTGATAAAGATTAAGATCTACAATGGGGAATATGTAAGATTATTTATTTTCATTTCTCTTCATTTTCATTCCAAATGTTCAAAATTCCATTATATTCTGCTAGCAATGCTCTGATTTGCACTTGCGATATTTTAGGTCATATTTAGAGGATAAACGTACTGTGTTTTTGTGGTTCCGACAGGTATATGTTGGATATACTGTTGGAAACGCAGTCGTATGTCACCAACAGTATATCCAACATACACCCGTCTGAACCACAAAACACCGTACGTTTATCCCTTTTCTGATTCATGTGACATATTTTAACTTTTTATACCCCTCAGAGGGTCTCACGTATCGATTAAAGGATGACTTCGCTTTGGAGGACTAACAACGACCAACAGAAATTATTGCGCTGCAAAATATAAAATACAACGGCTTCGTGCTCATTACAATGGCGAAAAATTAAAGTAATATCAACAATAAACTTACTTGCCCTGTTTTTTATATGTGGAGAACGCCGTTTACAAGCTCATAATATGTAGTTTTACGTCACAATATGACGGCGCAGGAGCGAAGACCAAAGGGAAGCATGACATCATACGTAAAAAATGCGCTAAAGCTTGTTACGTGCAAATTTACGTAGGAATACATCTTAAACATGTTAAAGTATGTCAAGTGAGTCGGTTTGCAGCATGTATATTGTCGTTATACATGCTTGTAGAAATCATGAGAACCAATCAGAATGCGTGAAACAAACATAATGAATTAGAATGAATCTTAATATCACAATAGATTATTATGATCATGTTTAGCATTCATTTAGTCTAATAATCTTTGTCTCTTCTCTATTCTGCGCAAATAACCTTTTACTTTTGTAATTGTATTTTTTGATTTCGATATAACTATATCCTATCATAGATTATAATTCAAATTAGTTTTTATATTGATTACAAAAATCATATCAAAACCATTTTCATGAAGAAAAAACTATTAACCTGGGACAGTAAATCAAGTCTCACAAAGAACATATTCATGACTTCATGCTTCATTGATCATAAAATAATTTAATTTCCATTGTCATTTTTAAGAAAGGAATGTCCTGATTGGCCGACAATTTTTGTGATATCTGCATTAACTAGGACCTCGCTTAGCGCTTAGCAAAGTCATAAGCAAAGTCGTTAGCAACACAGTTTCAAACCTTCAAATAAACGTTGAAAAGCTACGAAATGATAAGTAATCATTGTAATATTTATTTGGTTGGTCGTGATAACTTGCTTCGCGCACGATGCAGTTTTCCCTTTATTTTTTGTGTAGATACCTCGATCAACCCAAAATATGTTACAATGATTTCTTAAAGAATGAAGGAGTATCAAGCTTTAAGGAGAATCATATCAAATAACAAAGTAGTAGCCTCTGAAATGGTCAAGAACTGCATTTTTAAATCTCCTTCCGTTTGTAAATATCTATTTTTCATATAAGACCCTCACTTGATGAGGAGATAGTTGACAAGACAACCTTATTGAATCTTTATGGAATACAGAGTATTTTTCCATTTGAGACGGTATCTGAAACACCGATATTGTTCTTGTGTCTCGTCTTAGCTCTCACTTCAAATTTGGAGTTTGCTTCTTTTTACGTGGTGGAGGTTTTTGTTTGTTTGCTTTGATTCATGTTTTATGTTGATTTCGTATGCCATAGATTTCTGATTTCCTGAATTATCGATTTTGTACTGTGCATTGGAATATGATTGTAAACGTCTTCAAATTGAATACCATCATTTAAGAACAGATAAACTGGCGAGGTGGACCAGACATGCACGTTTCTGATACTTAACCTTCGTCAGTGATCCTCAAATCTTAACAATGTAATATGCCAAAAAGTATAAAAGTTACTATGTCGAAAAAGCTTACCGAAGGACGTAGCAGGGTGGGTCAGATATGATGCTACAGGACCCACGTTTTAGAAATTTCAGGAATTTTGATAACAGAAATTTTAGAATGCGTTGAAGAAACGATCAACCAAAATTGACCGAACTTGGCTACATGTGCAATCGGGGAATCCTGGTCCACCAGCAGTGACACTCACCAATTAGTATAAGTATAAACATCTTCAAATTGAATACCATCATTAAAGAACAGATAAATTGGCAAGATGGACCAGACATGCACGTTTCTGGTACTTAACCCTCATCAGTGATCATCAATTCTAAACAATGTAATATACCAAAAAGTATGAAAGTTACTATGTCGAAAAAGCGTACCGAAAGACGTAACAGGATGGGTGGGATATGGTGCTAAAGGACCCACGTTTTAGAAATTTCAAGAAATTTTGATAACAGAAATTTTCGAATGCGTTGATGAAACGATCAACCGAAATTGATCGGACTTGGCTACATGTGCCTTTTGGAACTCCTGGTCTTCCAGCAGTGACACTCACCAAGTGGTATAAATGTAAACGTCTTAAAATTGAATAGCATCATTCAAGAACAGATAAATTGGCAAGATGGACCAGACATGCACATTTCTGGTATTCAACTCTCGTCAGTGATCATCAAATCTTAACAATGTAATATGCCAAAAAGTATAAAAGTTACTATGTCGAAAAAACGTACCGAAGGACGTAGGATATGATTTTACAGGACCCACGTTTTAGAAATTTCAAGAAATTTTGATAACAGAAATTTTAGAATGCGTTGAAGAAACGATCAACCGAAATTGACCGAACTTGGCTACATGTGCAATCGGGGAATCCTGGTCCACCAGCAGTGACACTCACCAATTAGTATAAGTATAAACGTCTTCAAATTGAATAGCATCATTTAAGAACAGATAAATTGGCGAGGTGGACCAGACATGCACGTTTCTGGTACTTAACCCTCATCAGTGATCATCAATTCTAAACAATGTAAAATACCAAAAAGTATGAAAGTTACTATGTCGAAAAAGCGTACCGAAAGACGTAACAGGATGGGTGGGATATGGTGCTAAAGGACCCACGTTTTAGAAATTTCAAGAAATTTTGATAACAGAAATTTTCGAATGCGTTGATGAAACGATCAACCGAAATTGATCGGACTTGGCTACATGTGCCTTTTGGAACTCCTGGTCTTCCAGCAGTGACACTCACCAAGTGGTATAAATGTAAACGTCTTAAAATTGAATAGCATCATTCAAGAACAGATAAATTGGCAAGATGGACCAGACATGCACATTTCTGGTATTCAACTCTCGTCAGTGATAATTAAATCTTAACAATGTAATATGCCAAAAAGTATAAAATTAACTATGTCGAAAAAGCGTACCGAAGGACGTAGGATATGATGTTACAGGACCCACGTTTTAGAAATTTCAAGAAATTTTGATAACAGAAATTTTAGAATGCGTTGAAGAAACGATCAACCAAAATTGACCGAACTTGGCTACATGTGCAATCGGGGAATCCTGGTCCACCAGCAGTGACACTCACCAATTAGTATAAGTATAAACGTCTTCAAATTGAATACCATCATTAAAGAACAGATAAATTGGCAAGATGGACCAGACATGCACGTTTCTGGTACTTAACCCTCATCAGTGATCATCAATTCTAAACAATGTAATATACCAAAAAGTATGAAAGTTACTATGTCGAAAAAGCGTACCGAAAGACGTAGCAGGATGGGTGAGATATGATGCTACAGGACCCATGCTTTAGATATTTCAAGAAATTTTGATAACAGAAATTTTAGAATGCATGTCCATATTTGTCATTAATTTAATCTATAGAACAGAAGTTAACGAAATTAGTTAACTATCTTTCAGATAAACAAGGCATCAAATATAGGTTCAAAAATCAAGTTTTTTTTTTACAACAGAACCAAACAAATCACAACCGCTTATATAAAGAACAATATATAATTAGACCACTTAATTACATTTCACGCGCTGACCGCTCTTGAATACAATACTTTAAGTATTGTGGATTGAATCATATAGCATTCCAAAATAAAACAAATATACATTCAGATAAATTAATTTGAACCCCGAAATGCATGTGGATTATACTTACTTTTCAATTGAATACATGGAGAAGAGTTTTGTGAAAATTTGATTTTATCTGTCGATAAGAAAGAAGTGTTCATCTTTTTTATACATATCAAAACAAATTAAATATTTTGACATAACTTGATATAATCAACAATATAAGTAAGGGTTATACTGCTGTCTCCGAGGGCGTAGCCCGAGGAGCAGTTTTGTAACCTATTTGTTGCACGGCAATTGTTAGGCCATCAAACAATTATCACCGATGATTGAGTAATTACAAGTCGTCATTCCTAGTACGTTACGGTAAGATAAAACTACTCATGTCAATAAGCAATAACAAGATACATCGTAGAGAGATAAGAATTACGCATTTCTTGAAAACTTGATTTGAAGGAAAATTGAATTAAAGATTTAAAAACATTTTTCCAGAATTTGAATTGAATGAGAGAAAATAAAAGAAACGGTATTCTAACTAACGAGACTTTACTTAATAAGCGAATTTTAGGAGGTGGGGTCGGGGATTTTCTGTACAATTTTCCATAAAATATTCGAAACTGTCGGAATGTTCCGCTATTATTTGTGTTCTGTTCAAAGCTATTCAATGGTTCGGGTCAGTGCAAAATTATTCGATCGAACTCTTACTTTTGCCTGACTCCGTTTATAGTGGATCCTATTCATTCAAGAATTAATCTAGAGGGCGCTGGGGGTTCAGGACCCCGCCCCCTCCCTAGAATTTGCCGTTTTTCAAATAATCTTTTTTTTTTCAACAACCATAGGATAATCGGACCCCTCCCCCATTCACTGTGGAAAAAATATAGATCCGCCCGTGACTTTGATGAAAGTGATTCATACCTGTAAGTCTTGGGATGTCCTTCTCATTTCTTAGAAACGCGCTTTTAGTGATGTTCCTAATGATCCTAAAGGTAAAATGCGTTTCCATTTTTCAGAACGGAAGACAGTTGACTTCGGGTCAGTTAAGGACAATAACCGGTTCAGTCGATCGTTCAATGGTTGGTTTAATCATTTATTTAATCATTGCTTCACAATGAAAAGTTATTGCACCATCTGGAAAGGTGTTAATTACCGTCTACAACGTAGACCTTGCAAGAAACTAGATATATTGACTATCGATCAATGTGCAAACATAACAAGAATTACGGACATCCCAATCGATAAAAAACACACATATAATTAAAGGAAACTTAAATCAAAGACATAAATGGTAATAAGTAGGAGGGTTGTACGTACGTAATCCGGAAAACTACACCATTTGCCAAAAGCAGATGGCCGTCCAAAGTCTGCGCCGGGTGCACATTGGTCTCCTTCCTTTTATGCGTGGTCATCAATGTTTTATGTTTCTGTACTTCTGTTACGATTGCTTTATATGATGTTCTAATGAATATTTTGCGTCTTTTTGCAATTTGGACTTTGTGTGGTGTCATTTATGAGTCACTTTCGTGTAGGTTTATTTCGATTGGTGAGTGCAGGGTTATCATGCTGGAGATCATTCCCTTTTCTTTACTGATATTACACTAAAAAGAAGATCATTATGAAAAATTGAAAATAAATGTACTTATAATATCTTTCTTGTTTTGGGGAATTTTTGCCACTCAGATATTTTTTTTATTTCAGAGTTTCACAAAGGAGAAGCACAATCACACACGAGCAAGAAAATTTTACACGATTTGGTAAAGCTATAGTTGGAATAGGTACCCAAGTGCTCCAAGAAATCCTAGAAACATATATTGCACCAAAGGACATCGCTTTAAAAGTGACCATCGTATCCCATCCAAATTTATGGAGGAGACTGAACGCACAACAGAGACTTCTGATTGGTCAGGCTGCTACTGACGGATATAAAGATTTTGACATCACACTTTGTTATACATTACTGAGAAATCTTAATGTTGGAGTCTCAGCACCGTTTAGTGCTCCTTTTCCAAAGCCAACGAGTGGGTGGGGTAAGCAGCCATTAGCCACAGACAGCACACAAAGTGATGACATCGAGCGAATAAGAATTCTCAGAAATGAAATGTATGGACATCTCGCTCGGCCATATATACCAATAAAACAGTTTTCAATCATCTGGAACCAACTGAGGGACTTATGCGCCAGATTGAAGAACAATAATCCTTCCGGGACAGACTTCCTAAAAAAACTAAAGTCTTTAGAGTCGTGTAAAGTTACGAGGGTTCAATGGAACAATCTTTTGGATCTTATCAAACAAAGCAGAGGTAACTTTTCTCAAAACATTAATTTGGGTATAACATTTTCAAAGTGATAGGCTGCCTTCGAAAATCTTGTCATGTTCGAGGTAAATATGCATAAACATGACTGAATCATTTAATTTTCATAAGACATGTATCAGGTATGTTCTTATCATTTTATTTTCATTGTTATTATTAAGAAACGACGATTCTGATTGGGCGAGAAATATTGTTAATACCACGTCTTACGATACATTTTTGGACATAATTACTTTCAAACATTTTGGCCATATTTCATTGTTTAGATTGATGATCACCGAAGATGGTAAAGTTATCGAAACGTGCATGTCTGGTCCATGCTGAAAATGTATCTGTTCTTAAATGATGCTATTGAATTTGAAGACGTCTAATCTGTATCAACACAAAACGAAATGATAAGTTTTATTTTTGGTTTATCGGATGTATAAACACCAAAAATTGAGGGAAAACTTCATCGTGTGCGTGTTTGTGTCAATACAGATATCAACAAAATATTTCGGCCAGTCAGAATCGTCATTTCTTAATGATAAAAAGGGAAATTAAATTATACCTCGATCCAAAAAAAATATTACAATAATTCCTTAAATCACCATTATTGGCATTTTTATGCATTGCGCAACAGTATTGCATACTATAATCGTATAGATCGGAGAGTTGTATTTCTGTTTTTATCCTAAGATGTTACACGCTATTAAATTCACAGCATCATTTAAGAACATGTAATTTTGCAACATGGACCAGACACCAACGTTTCGGCTACTCAACCCTCGTCAGCAATACTAAATCTAAACAATGAAATATGGCCATGGACTATGAAATTTATGTCCATAAAATACCGAAAGACGTAACAGGATGGATGGGGTACGATGCTACAAGACAAACTTTTCAGAAAGGATCCCGAAAAGGCTTCAAAGATCTGGGTTTTTTTAGCTAACCTGAGCAAAGCTCAAGTGAGCTATTGTCATAGTGTGGCGTCCGTCGTCCGTCGTGCGTCCGTCGTAAACTTTTCACATTTTCGACTTCTTCTCAAGAACAGCTGAAGGGATTTTGATGAAACTTGGTAGGTATGAAGTACTCATGGTCTCCTACAAGTGTTGTTGTTTTTTGTCCGGATCTGTCAACAGGTGGCGCCACCACAGCCAAAAGTAGGTCACGGGGGGTACCCTCCTTTGACAAACTTCTTCTTCAGAACCGAAGCATGTATCGACAAACCGAAAGCATCAGGATGATCTAGAGAGATGTCTTAAGAAGTGTTGTTATTTTTGGTTCCACTTCGAAGTCAAATTTTTGACGCGTTTTTGACGTCTTTTCGGACTTAGTCAGAAATGCACATTTTTGCACTATTTTTTTAAATAACTCAATAAGTGTATGATTTTACACAATCATTTAGTACATATTTATCATATTTAACTTACTTAATGCTTTGATATGTATTTTATGCTTAAATTCTATTTTTTGGATTTTTTATGAATTTTGTTCTTATGTAAAAAGGAAGGGGGGGTGATTTTCATACATTTTCTGCTTCTTTTCTATAACCACTCTTCAGATTGTCATGACAATTTGTAGGTATGAGGTACTCATGCATGGTACCCTACAAGTGAAAGAATTTTGTCAAGATATCCACTTTTGGATTTTTAAGGAATATTTTTTAAGATTGTACATAGGTATAATGTATATTTTCTTACCAAAAATAGGAGAAAAATTCTCAAATCGCACCGGCTTAAACACATTGACACTACTTTGGAATGAAGAAATTTTATTGGAATCACATAGAAAAATTGCCGTAAAGATTAAAAGTATACAACTTTTTAAATATTTTTTCAAAGCCATGCACTTGGTTCCGGACCGGAATTATTCGAATTTTATTATCTGCGGACCCATTTTCACACGTATTCTTCCACACATGTAGATGTCTCACACACTTTAAACTATCTTCAAAATTTTATTTCATCCATCTAGTAAACAATCACGGGAAGACAATTTAAGATAAACATTGTGTGTATTTTCCATCAATTGTGGAAAATAATAAGAAAATAATCGGAACTATTTGACAGGACAATGACCTAGATATGCATTAATTCATCTCCGTCCCCAAGGCGCATCGTACTCCGCTAGGCGCTTCATTACAATACAAACCGCAAAGTAGTACTGCGATACATTTCAGAAGAAACAGTGCAAACGGAATAGATTTTTATACTTTGAACACTTTCATAATGGTTATCATTCATGTACTTGGAACACTTGCATATACTTGTTATCATGTATAAAGTTTGCTCGAATTTCCTCTGTCTTAGACTCTCTTAGATGAAGTAATTTACGGACTGATTTCTTGAAGAAACGTCTAATGAGTAATCTATTCCTCTGGATTTTGAGAATTCATAGGACATTTGATATCTGAAATTCTTGAAAATAAATAATTCAGTTCAGAGTTCCTGAAATCTTCCAATGAAATGTTAGACCAGAGAAGCTCTTGTTTTAATAGAGAAATAAATTATTATTCACAACCTCATATCTCACTCTCATATCGGGAGTTCGCTTCTTTTCTTATGGTGGAGGTTTTTGTCTGTTTGCTTTGGTTCCTGTTTTATCCTGATTTTGTATGCCTTCGGTTTCTGATTTTCTGAATTATCGATTTTGTACTGTAAACAGGGATATGATCATTATCCATATTTGTCACTTAAGCCACTGTGTTCGTCATCTTGTATGTATAATATTTCTAAGAGGAACACAGAGGCCTGAGGTTGTGAATAATAAAACATTTTCTCTCATAAAACGACAGGTTCCTGTGTTAAGACATTTGGGATTTTTTATCTGTTCAAATAATAGATACATGATGAGTTTTTATCGGACCAAATAACTTTTTGTCGGCAAACCCAATGCAACCGATACATTTCATGAACTCTCTCCGCTAACAACTTGTCCGTGTAACTGACCTATGATGAGGTAAAACAATTAGTTAACAGTTAATAACGATGTCGTAGGTCTGCTAGTTGGACAAGCTTAACAATTTCATGGGCCTTTTAATTTGTTTCAAACTGCGAAATCCAGAGAAACCACTTGATTTGTTGAACAGCCTATGCTGAAATGCGACGCTCCTTCTCGCCTGTTGAAATATGCATAGGCAAGAAGCTTCGCATTTCAGCATATTTACTGAAAATTATTTGTTCAAGTGGCTTCACTGGGTCATGAGGTTTGATACAACATACACTGCTTTTTTGGAAAACAAACTGGCCCAATTTCTGCACAACTCACTTGAATTGATAAATATTGGATCAAAACGATTTTAACTGTACGTTTCATGTATATGAGATGAAATCAATACTATTCAAAAGCAAGATTCATAGATTTTAGTGAATAAAGGCAAAACCGAAAAATCTTTGTTTTTTATGCCCCTGGAATAGAAGATTCGGGAGCATATAGTTTTTGGCCTGTCCGTCTGTCTGTTTGTCTGTCTGTTTTCCGAAAAATTTTAAAATTGGGCATAACTTTTGAATGGAAGCTGGTGATAGAGGTTTCATATTTCACATGTGTATTTACCAAAAATTTTGACCTCATGACCATAACCTTGATCTTTCACGTACTTCTCAAAAACTTTAACATTGGGCATAACTTTTGAATGGTTAGTGATAGGGCTTTCATATTGTACATGTGTATTCCTTGTGACATGATCTTTCCATTGATACCAATATTACGCTGACCCTGACCTCTCACATACTTAACAGAAAATGGCTTTTATACTAACAAAGGTGCCGCCGGGGGCATTCTCGTTTCACAAACACAGGCTTTATAATTTCTGGCATGCTAGCTATCAATAATGAAAGGTTTTGTGTTCAATTTTAGATAAACATAATTTATGAAATCATTTCATTGTTTTATTCTTTTTCTGCTGCACATTAATGTGGAATTTTACAATATGATTTTATTTTTGATGTTGCATAATTGAACTATACCAGCTGGGCATATGACGTTGGACCACTTTATCCGTCTTTTCAAATCAGTAAAAAAGTTATTGTTTTGAAATGTGACTATTTTTTTCTTTTTTGTACTTTTAAAGGTTGTCTGATAAAAAACTTCTCTGCATCCGGCAAAAATCTTTTTAGAAAGATTGTGGGCTAAAAATCCTGGTACTGGCACTATCAGTATTCAATGTCAGTATGTCAATTAGAGCGTGCCACGGTATTAGGTGAGCGTTGTGCCCCCTGGGGCTCTTGTTTTATTTTCTCAATTTATTGAACTAACCTTATAAATTTATTGATCTATGCCTGAACAATAATTTGCATACCCTTTTGTTTATATCACCCTAAACACTTGCAAAAATAAACCAAAACGAACCCACTCATCGCAAGCTTTGGTTGAACAGTTCACAAAAACTAGGTTGTTATGATCAAATTAAAACGTCTTCAAATCATTCTCACTTAAATTGAATATCGGCGCAAAATATTATGGCTAATTCAGACAATCTTGTGAAAGATAGATATTTTACAAATTGTTTATTGAAACGGAATTAGTAATACTTGTTTGCGCCCGTATTGAAATTTGAGAAAACTGAAGAAAAGATATAGGACAAAATATAGATTAGCATGTCGCATAGCCATGCTTTACATTTATTGGTCTATATATCTGCATTGATTTTTACTTAGCGATGGCGCTTTATCCGGATATTTCGGTTACGCCTCTTGACTTTATAGACGTTACATGGGTTCTGGCGAGATAACAAACGAGATTTTCATAATTATTCTTACTTAAAATATTCTTAATTTTCTTCTGGTGTAAAAAAAGTAACACTTATTCTTCGTAATCAATCAATAAATAGACGATCAAAAACAGGGGTCTTAAGTTCCGGGATCCTTCTCGAGAAACGTTTGTGGAAAGTTATTTTCGTATGGGTTTGAAGAAACGATCAACTGAAAGTGATCGGACTTGGCTTTATGTGTCCTCGGAGACTTCTGGTCCGCAAGTTTCAAATAAGAAAAATTATTTTATCATTTGGTCAGATGCAACCACTGATATATTCGTAGTAGATGTAATCACTCCTTTGCGAAAATATATTGAAGGAGCAACCTACGAGTTTTAAGCGTCTGCAAATTGAATAGCATCATTAAAGAACAGATTAAGGAGAAGGTCCACTTGTCCCTAAACTTGGCCCTGTATTTTTGGTCTAAAATAAATTAATGACAATTATGATTTTCTATCTCTAATATTTCAGGATCACTGACGAGGGATAAACACCCGAAACGTGCATGAAGGCCATGCTGTTAATTTATCTGCTTTTAAATGATGCTAGTGAATTTGAAGACGTTTAACATTTGTACCTCATTTGTACCACGTGCTGAGTGTTACCGCTGGTGTACCAGGAGTCCCCGAATGCACATGTAGCCAAGTTCGACCAATTTTGTTTGGTCATTTCTTCACACGCATTCGAAAAATTCTGCTTATTAAATGTTCTCACATTTCTAAAACCTTGGTTCTGTAGCATCATATCGTAGCCATCTATCTACGTCTTTCAGTACATTTTGGACATAATTTTCAGATTTTAGCCATATTTCATTGCTTTGGATTGAGGATCACTTACGAGGGTTTAGTATCCAAAACATGCATGTCTGGTCCATGATGTTAATTTATCTGCTTTCAAATGATGCTTATGAATTTGAAGACGTTTAACATTTCATAAGAATATATGCGAATATATTAGGTTCATATTTCAAGTAGTTGTAAATGTTAAACGTTTTCAAATTCGATAGCATCATTCAAAACCAGTTTAATTTACAGCATGGACCAGACATGCACGTTTCGTGTACTTAACCCTCGTCAGTGATCCTCAGTCTAAACAATGTAATATAAAGTCACGTGCTTAAGATATGATGTCATGTTGTGATGTCATTTCTTGTGGATATTTGAAAATGAAGTAAAACCACCGTTAATTAGGTAAAAATCTTTAATAATTACATGGGGGCGCGACCTCTACCAAAACAAATTTTACATAGATAGAAAGATAAATCACACAGCTACCTTTAGAATTATTTTGGTTAAGGTTACGCGCCTTTCTTGTTTCAATTATTTTCAACCAACATTTGGCTTATTTCTTGACATTTTTTATCCTTCTGTAATTTTTTATGTATTTGTAGCTGTATATTTCAGTGCAATACCTGAAAATCGAAATTTTTATTTGATATTTCAAGCAACCAAACATTTGACGTCTTTGATATTGAATATAAACGAAATCTGAACAGCTTGAAAACTGGGCCAATTTTCTAGTTAACTGAACCTTCTCCTTTGCAGCATGGACCCGACATCGGATACTACATTCTCTATTGCCTGATCCCCTTTCGTGTTATTGAAATAAACTACATTTTCTTTTTTTCATTTCTGTAATTTAGAACACGAAAAGGCCATAGAAGACCACAGTAAAAGTATAGAAGCCTTGGAAAATCATCAAAGTGCCATAGATCATAATCTTCAAACTGTACAAGCTCGAAATACTGCAGTAGAAAACAAGACTCATTGTCATGATACTCAGATCGCAGCTCTAGACACCATATTACTGGGTCATGGAACCACTATTGATGAACATGGTACTCAGTTAGAAGAATATGGTAGAGATCTAGCTACATTGAACACTGAGGCTAATAGGCATGGTGCACAGATAGACGAACATGGTGCACAGATATACGAACATGGTGCAAAGATAGAGGAACATGGTGCACAGATACATAAACATGGTGCAAAGATAAAGGAACATGGTGCACAGATACATAAACATGGTGCAAAGATAGAGGAACATGGTGCACAGATAGACGAATATGGTGCACAGATATACGAACATGGTACACAGATAGACGAACATGGTGCAAAGATAGAGGAACATGGTGCACAGATACATAAACATGGTGCAAAGATAGAGGAACATGGTGCACAGATAGACGAACATGGTGCACAGATAGACGAACATGGTGCACAGATACATGAACATGGTGCAAAGATAGAGGAACATGGTGCAAAGATAGAGGAACATGGTGCAAAGATAGAGGAACATGGTGCAAAGATAGACGAACATGGTGCACAGATAGACAAACATGGAGCACAGATAGACGAACATGGTGGACAGCTTGGTACTTTAGCGTCACAGTCTCAGAACCAGCAGGCTCAGATTGTAAATATCAAGAAACAACTTAAAAGTGACAAACAGAAACCAGGTAATTATTAACTGACAGTCTAGAGAATAGTATAATATAGTTTATTAGCAAAAAAAAACACACTTAGTTTATATGCATAAGACATATAGTATAAATTCACAAAAGTAAGAATAATAGAGTGATCTGAGTTCAGAAGCATAATTCAAATATTTAGCTAAATAACATAATTGTTTTCTATTTTGTAAGGAGATTAATTGCACTAGTTTGAACATAGAGGGACGAATTTAACAGTAAGGCTTAATATATTGTCTTCTGAAATCATTATACAGAGGGCAAACTAAAATAAAATGATACTCATCCTCAACTTAATTACAAAATGAACAAACACGGTTTAATTTGTCTTTCAATTCTTCTATAACGGCCCTGCTCAATAGCTAATGTATGAGATGATAATCTAAATTCAGACAGGAAACATATCAAATAATCAGGAATAGATTTTTTAAGGTAATACTGAAATGTGAATGTATCAATCAAATATCTGAATAAGAAACATTTTGGAAAAACTGCAAAAAATGCATCTCTTTATTTCTAGAAAAAGAATAATATGTCCTTTTACAATTACTCACATTTATATTCTATTGATTAAATTCAAACCTTTACTATGGAAGTATAACTATATGCCGGAAAATAAAGGCGAATGTAGACAAAGTTTAACTAGATTATATTATAATGGAAAGGCTTAGCACAGTTTTATGAAAGTCATACCATGTCGGGGTACCACTCTGTTTGTATTGTAAAATAAACAGGTTGAGGTTGCATATCACCTATTTCTATTTTGAATAATACAAAATATTCTTTAATGCTTTTTCTTAAAATTTTGCATTTTTAAAACTTCAAACCAATTTATTTTGCACCAGACACGTGTAACAAATATTAAATCCTAATCAGTGATGCTTCCAGCAAAAGTGCCTTTCATACGCCGCCAAAATTCATTTCAGAAGCGCCCTCTGGATTTATTTTTAGACTTTAGATTTTGGCATTTTCTTTACAGAGAGTGCGCCGCTCCAAATTTCATGTAGGGGCGATTCAGTAGCATATAAAAAAATCTATGTTCAAAATAGCAACACAACAACATCACAGATACTTTGATATTGATAAAAAAAAACAACAAAATACACATAAAAAAAGCAAAACAAAAAACCGAACAAAATATGAAAAGAACATCACAAAGACCCAGAAAAATCAAGCATATAAAAAAACTTATAAATATATTATAGAGCTCCTTAAATACTGCATGCATCACCTGATATTCTAAATGCAGTACCTCGACGACCCTGTAATCCCTGTTAAATTTGAGTACTATGGAGGCCTCCTTATGCCTTAAGGCAATTATTCTGAATTTGTTTTATCTCCTAATTAGGAGGAATGATCTCCTAATAAGGAGAAATTAACTCATATTTAGGAGATTCTATCTCCTAATAAGAAAATTCTGTCTCCTAATTAGGAGATACCATCACCTAATTGGGACTTACATATCACCTAATAATGACGGTGTCTTCCTGTTTCTCCCACTTTTGTAAAAATATATATTGAAGGTTGGAACTGAGGTGGGAAGAACAGGAATAATTACTTAAATTACGGGGTTGTTAGAATCACATCATTAACTAATAAGTACTTAACTTTTACCTGTATTTTGTGCAAGTTCTTTATTTCTAGCTTATTATCACCTCGTACACGTACTTGTAGGGAGGCCACCTTTCGTGTGTGTGTGTGGGGGGGGGGGTTGCAAAATTGTGGTCACTCTAGAGACAGTTAACTTTAGACTGTCATCGTACTTTGCCTTAGGATTTGCCCTGGAAGCGGATTAAACCTTGATTTTCAACTTCAAAACATAGTCAGGATCCAAAGACTTCAATAGAATTTCCACTTAAAAATCATTATCCCAGAAGGATTTCTTTTCAAGGTCGTATGTCAATGGTCAAGGTCACAGATCGATGATTCTCAAGGCTGTATTTGAAACCAATTGTCACGATTATTGGACTCATTCCCAAAGCAGAAATGGTCAATATTTTCCTACTATATTTGAAGGAAATTTCCCAATTTCAAATATTTTACTATAGTGTCTTTTTCTAACTTTCAGAATAGTCATCCGTTCACTTTGAACGTAAGACACATTTTCAGAATTGAAACTTTGAAAAAGACAATAGTATTACATTCTATAGTTTAGGCATTGTATGATAATCAGTACCATGTGCTGATATGTGCTTTAAATTGAAAAGAACTTTGGAATATTTTGGAGCGGAAGATGAATTTTTATATGTGTTTGTATTTTTTCTTTTTTCAAAAACGTCGCCGCCTAAGACGTACAAACAAAATATCATAGTCTTATACTTTTGTCACAACACAATACCAAATTGAGACAACAGGATGTATTTTTCATATACCTCTGACTTAGCATGTCGTATAAAGATGAAAGAAACCTGTTGATTAACTCTTACAGTACGATTGTTAAGGAAACGGCATTATTTGTTGGGTATTTTCGGGGCCCGATTATCCATTTTACGATGTGGATTATACTGAAAGAGGGCGATTTTTTCTAGTAGAACTTGTTCATGATTTCTTATCTGGTAAGGCGTATTACTCGAAGAAGATACTTCATACCTACTGATCTTCAAAATCATGCGCGCAAGGTCATTCTGAGAAATACTTATACAGCATACAGGACTTTTTAATGGGTTAAAAATAAATACATATTCTGAGTTACAGGAAAACAAATAATCTTGGCGGCTCTGCATTAGAAATAAATAATCTGACCCGGAAAAAATTGCAATCCCCAACCCCTCCCCTTAGAATCAAATTGTCGTTCATTCCATAATACGAGAAGATGCCCTTGTTTGCAAAAAAAAATATTTTCTTCAATTTATCTTCTGTAAAACGTTTTCATGAATATTCTTTTTTCATAAAAAGCTAAATTTTCACCAGTAACAAGATGTTTTTACACTAATTAGTATCAACTAGATAAACATGTCAACTATTAAGTTAATTACTTCTATTGTTATCAGAAGTGGGAGAAACAGAAATATATATTTTTCAAAAGTGGGAAAAACGGGAAGTAACCATAATGACTAAGCTATCACCTAATTAGGAGAAACTATAACATAATTAGTAGACACTATCACCTAATTAGGACTTACCTACTGTAAATTGCTTTATTTTCGTCAGTACCAATTTTCGTCAATTCGTTCAAAATGACCATTTCGTCAGTACGTAAATTCGTCATCCAAGGGTCTCTAAAATATAAATTCGTCTGCTCAAATGCCAACTTAATATTCAGGTATAGGCCGTATGCGTTTGTTTTCATTGTTTGTTTAACAATTATTGGTAAACAAACAATTAGAGACATGTATACCGCCTAGCTTGTTGTGAATATAGTAATTAGAAGTACATTATATGTGACTTTGTGTGCGTATTCAGTTTTCAATGATTTATCATTTGCCTGTTGTACTTTAAACTCTTAAGATTCAATTTTTCCTTTCTACACCATATTTTGTCAAGAGTATTTATATTCGTCGATACGTAATTTCGTCAAGGGGGGCACTGACGAAAATGACGAAAATTGGTACCTGACGAATAAAAACCAATTTACAGTATCACCTAATTAGGACTTACCTATCACCTAATTAGGAAATGTTATCGAATCATACGGACATGACTATCACCTTATCACGACTTATCTATAACCTAATTAGGAGAACATCAACAACACACACAGAATAATCACATAGTACAAACTCATACCACATATGTCATAAACAGAATATCAACAACACACACAGAATAATCACACTGTACAAATGTAGCCATATGGCCTCTCCCCCACAATATTTATGGTGAATTATTGTTTTATTTTGGGGAATTAGCACACTGTAAAAAGAGGTATAACTCTAAAGTAAATCGATGCATTTGTCAGAACACGAAAGTAAATTAATTCCCTTACATGAAAGAAGGATGATGTTAATATTAATTCACATAAAGATAATTTTGAAACAAGATTAGAAACAGATTCATGAAATCTCAGTTAATGATTTTATCTTAAGATTTTAAGGGAAATATTTTCTCAACTTTAATATGTTTAATTGTAATATTGGTTATTTAACAATTGGAAAGTCCAGAGATTGATAAGAACTTAATTACAAATTGGTTTTATCTATGAGTTGGAGAATTCTACACGTGAAGTACCAGCATATTGAGTTTATTTACGTACAATCCCTCATAATTTCAGATGCTTTTGAAGAGTTGTAGACAACCTTATCTTTGAGGGATGAACATGGAATTATCTAGAAATATGTCCATCATATTGTGCAATTCCCCTCCCAGGTTTAAATACAATGTGTCATTTTTCAATTGTTAGATTTACTTTCTCGTTGTCTTAGATTACTTTCTCGCATGCTATGGATTCTGTCAAATTATGTTTCGTGAAATAAACTTTGTAAAATTTCAACAATGTTTTCCTTCAACGACAAAGTACTGAACATTAATTAATCACACAACGCGAAGTACTAAGTATGGCTTGTAAGCCCGCACCGGCTTACACAAACTCATACCACATATGTCATAAACAGAACATCAACAACACACAGGGAAGACTCACACTGTACAAACTCATACCACATATATCATAAACAGAACATCAACAACACACACAGAATAATCACAGAGTACAAACTCATACCACATATATGATATACAGAACATCAACAACACACACAGAATAATCACACAGTACAAACTCATACCATATATATCATAAACAGAAAAACAACAACACACACAGAATAATAACACAGTACAAACTCATACCACATATATCATAAACAGAACATCAACAACACACACAGAATAATCACACAGTACAAACGCATACCACATATATCATAAACAACAACAACAACAACACACAAAGAATAAATACACAGTTCAAATGACAAATTTGGATAAAGACCGTATACCAATACACAGTACAAAATCGATAATTGAGAAAAGCATACACCGAAGGCATACAAAATCAGGATGAAACAGGAACCAAAGCAAACAAACAAAAACCTCTACCACATATATATCATGAACAGACCATCAACAACACATACACAGAAAAATCACACACTACTTATACCACATGTATCATTAACACACAGGATAATCACACAGAACAAATGTTTAACGTCTTCAAATTCATTAGCATCATTTTAGAGCAGATAAATTCACAGCATGGACCAGACATGCACGTTACGAGTATTTAACCCTCGTCAGTGATCCTCAATCTAAACAATGTAATATGGCCAAAATCTGTGAAAATGATGTCCTTAATATACCGAAAGACGAAGCAAGATGGTTGGGATATGATGCTACAGGACCCAGGTTTTAGAAATTTGAGACAAAATTGTAAACAGAAATTTTCAAATGCGTTTGACGGAACGATAAACAATTCGTTCCACATATAGTAAGCAAGTCATCATCAAACACACAAGAAAATCGCACAGTACAAACTCAAACTCAAACCACGTATAATGAACGAGTCTTCATAAAAAACAGACAAACCACACAGTAAAAACTCATTCTACACATTAATAGTACATTTCACATATATCATGAATAGAACATCTAAAACACATACAGAATAACACAAAGGAAGGGAGGACAAGAGACGAAAAAGAGATATATAACATATACATAGGTCCGTCGATGCACAATTTGTGAGTACTGTTTGGATTGTCGTCAGGATCTTCTTGAACTCATTTGTGTCACACTTATGCCCTTTGCCGTGTGGAGCTCATCAAAAGTTCCCTGCGAGGGGTTTGACAATGTTTTGATTATTTTGCCTAACATGGTCGCCATAGCACTTTCTATACGGATATAAACTCAGACGGTGCATGTATCTCATATTATTTACATATTCGTGCATGAAAATAATCGATTGTGGATGCGGCTAGCCAACAGGGGATGCTTACTCCTCCCGGGCACCTGGTCCCACTTCTGGCTTGCTAGAGGTCCCTCGATGCTCAATTTGGTGCTCTTTTGTGAGTGCTGTTGGGATTGTCGTCAGGATCATTAACTCATAGAAACAAACGTCAACCAACGAGACCAATTGGAAACGGGTGTGGACTTACGACTGTCATTTGCTGGCATTTCATTTGCTCATTTGTCAATAAGCAGACGGTGTTGTTATCTTGAATTACGTGCGCACAACCCTCCCACATTCCCGGTTACCAAAAGGTCTCGAAGAACGCGCAATTGTACTGTAAAAAGGCCTTCTGACTGTTAGATGGCCATACTAACAAGACAGCAAAACGGAGGGTCCCAAACATCACAGATGAATATGTAAATGTTTATAAAGGGGGCGTACGTAAAACAGTCCGTGCTCTGTCGGCTGTAGCGAGCTCATGCATGTTATCCCGCGAAGTCCGAATGACATTCAGAAAGGACAAATGGTCGGGGCCCAGTCTTTTAAAGAGGTTTGGACAGGGCCAGGCTTGGAGTCCCGTCGTAGAGTCAGTCAGAGTGCAAATCATAAGAAAATGTCGATTAGTAAAGTACCAAGCCTAGTGTCCGTCCAATGATACTAGGATCACAACTAAGTTATAAAAGATGTTTTATGATTCTGACGCATTTTCGATGGTAATGCTGTATACCTGTGATCCTTCTAATTTTGTATATCACTATAAAAAGCGGGTTGTGTAATACCCAAAGTAATTACTAAGTTGCTTGTTTAGATCCGAATTTTAAAAGAAGCTATCTATTGGGTTTTTTTTAATTTCCAAAAAGTCTTATCTAGCTTATGAAAGCGGAATCCTTGACCTGTTTCTTGGTAATCTGAAAATTTCTACTGTGAAATTCCAAAATATTGTTACATGTGTTAGCGTATGGATTAGCTGTGATATGTACTTGCCGTATGACGGTACTCTGGAAACACAACCGTCAAGCTATGGGAAATAAACTATATTGACACCAAAATTATCTCTGTTGTCATATTCAATTGTATGAATCTTCCCGTTTACGATTTTGATATTAAGGTCCAGAAATGGTGTTTATTTGTAACATTTGCCTTGTTAAATGTTAAGTCTTGTAGATAAATTTCTTTAGAATATAATATGAAAGCAGGATTGTCAATCGTCGGGATACCAGGCTTGTTTCAGCTGGCAGATCACGGACTGTATTACGCATGTCCTCTTTTTACATCCATATACATATTCATCTATATGGGCCCCTGCGTTTTACTGTCTTGACTGTGAGTGGTCATCTTACAGTGAGAAGGTTGTTTTACACCATAATTGTAAGTTCTTTGGGACCTCTGGGTAATTGGAAAAGTGGAAGGATTGTGCGCACTAATCCAGGATAACCACACCGTGGTTATCCTGGATTGCTTACGCACAACGTGTATAAAAGTCTCTGGATATAAGTTTGTTTTTCTCAATCAATATTACAATAATCTACTTTTACTTCGAGACCTCTTGGTAATTGGAAAAGTGGACTGGTTGTGTGCATGTTACTGTAAATTGCTTTATTTTCGTCAGTACCAATTTTCGTCAATTCGTTCAAAATGACCATTTCGTCAGTACGTAAATTCGTCATCCAAGGGTCTCTAAAATATAAATTCGTCTGCTCAAATGCCAACTTAATATTCAGGTATAGGCCGTATGCGTTTGTTTTCATTGTTTGTTTAACAATTATTGGTAAACAAACAATTAGAGACATGTATACCGCCTAGCTTGTTGTGAATATAGTAATTAGAAGTACATTATATGTGACTTTGTGTGCGTATTCAGTTTTCAATGATTTATCATTTGCCTGTTGTACTTTAAACTCTTAAGATTCAATTTTTCCTTTCTACACCATATTTTGTCAAGAGTATTTATATTCGTCGATACGTAATTTCGTCAAGGGGGGCACTGACGAAAATGACGAAAATTGGTACCTGACGAATAAAAACCAATTTACAGTATCCAGGATAACCACACTGTCTGCTACTAACATGGCAGATAGCCATCCAAAGTCAGCACAGGTTGCCCATTGGTCTCGTTGTTTTATGTGTGGTCTTTTATGTTTCATTTTTCTATGGTGTGAGTTGCCACGTAAGTAGCAGACGATGTGGTTATACTGGATTACGTGCGCACAACACACCAATTTTTCCGATTACCCAGAGGTCTCGAAGAACGTACGCACAACGTGTATATAAGTCCCTGGAAAAGTTTGTTTTTCTCAATCAATATTACAATAATCTACTTTTACTTAATCGATGACAAATACAATAAAAACAAACACTTAGAATAGATTTACCACTAAACTGATATATATTCAACATTATAAAATGACTATTTATGTTGTTGTTCAATCTTAGCTGATGAATCAGAACTCAGAGGATTAAAACAGAGGCTGATAAAAATCAACACTGATATCACCAAAGCCATAACAATATCACCTCTACAGGAGCGAGGGAAAGCTGAATTACCAATAGAGCTCCTATTTGCCCAAGTTGTTATCAGAGAGGATCACAAGTATAGAGAAAAGGGAGAGAACTATGCAGAATACAAAAGAGAAGTTACAGATCCAGATGATATTTTTATGATGAACGGCGAAGAAGTAAGAAAAGTATACATGTTAGGTGATGCTGCACATGGCAAAACTACGTATTGTATATGGCTTGTAAAGAATTGGTGCAATGCTCAACAATTGGATCCAAAGGGAAGTAAAATGCTTGATGAATGGGAAAAAGCTCTGAAAAGATTTGACTATGTATTTCTATTACAGTTTCGTCATGCGAGCCCAGATCTAGCCTCTGTCATAGACATGATTTGTCAAGACGTGTTTGCGGATGACGAAGACTACTGGGACACGATACGCTACGTATTATCATCCAACAAATACAGAAGTCTCATCATAATGGACGGACTGGATGAGTGGAATCCAAATGAAGGAGCACGAGGACAGTTGACGTGTCAAGGAATGCCAAGCCTCAATGTGTCAAGTACTGTATCATGCTTTTACTCAATGCGACCATGGGTGTTTTCATCTTTATCAAAACTTGTTAAAGTCAGCGACAGAGTATTAGAAATAATTGGACTTAATGATAAAGGAATGGAGCAAGTTGTTGAAAATGTTCTGTTGAATTATTATGAATTGAAATGTAAACGTCTTCAAATTGAATAGCATCATTTAAGAACAGATAAAGTGGCAACGTGGACCAGACATGCACGTTTCGGGTACATAACCCTCATCAGTGATCCTAAATGTAAACAATGTAATATGCCAAAAAAGTATGAAAGTTACTATGTCGAAAAAGTGTACCGAAAGACGTAGCAGGATGGGTGGGATATGATGCTACAGGACCCACTTTTTAGAGATTTCAAGAAATTTTGATAACAGAAATTTAGAATGCGTTGAAGAAACGATCAACCGAAATTGATCGAACTTGGCTACATGTGTCCTCGGGGACTCCTGGTCCACCAGCAGTGACACTCACCAAGTGGTATAAATGTAAACGTCTTCAAATTGAATAGCATCATTTAAGAACAGATAAAGTGGCAACGTGGACCAGACATGCACGTTTCGGGTACATAACCCTCATCAGTGATCCTAAATGTAAACAATGTAATATGCCAAAAAAGTATGAAAGTTACTATGTCGAAAAAGTGTACCGAAAGACGTAGCAGGATGGGTGGGATATGATGCTACAGGACCCACTTTTTAGAGATTTCAAGAAATTTTGATAACAGAAATTTAGAATGCGTTGAAGAAACGATCAACCGAAATTGATCGAACTTGGCTACATGTGTCCTCGGGGACTCCTGGTCCACCAGCAGTGACACTCACCAAGTGGTATAAATGTAAACGTCTTCAAATTGAATAGCATCATTTAAGAACAGATAAAGTGGCAACGTGGACCAGACATGCACGTTTCGGGTACATAACCCTCATCAGTGATCCTAAATGTAAACAATGTAATATGCCAAAAAAGTATGAAAGTTACTATGTCGAAAAAGTGTACCGAAAGACGTAGCAGGATGGGTGGGATATGATGCTACAGGACCCACTTTTTAGAGATTTCAAGAAATTTTGATAACAGAAATTTAGAATGCGTTGAAGAAACGATCAACCGAAATTGATCGAACTTGGCTACATGTGTCCTCGGGGACTCCTGGTCCACCAGCAGTGACACTCACCAAGTGGTATAAATGTAAACGTCTTCAAATTGAATAGCATCATTTAAGAACAGATAAAGTGGCAACGTGGACCAGACATGCACGTTTCGGGTACATAACCCTCATCAGTGATCCTAAATGTAAACAATGTAATATGCCAAAAAAGTATGAAAGTTACTATGTCGAAAAAGTGTACCGAAAAGATGATCGTCCTAAATTTGAACTTACATATACCAAAATAATGCAGAATCTATGTAAATATAGTCTCAAATCATTCATGCAAATACCATTGTTAGCTGTTGTTTGTGTACAGATATTGTATAAGGGGAGTGAAATTGGAAATAGTATGGCAAGCTTCTATGCTGCAATGTTAAATATGTTAATTGAGAGAGCTTATCAGAAACATGACATTAAAACAGAGCAGGAAAATTCAAAGTCAAAGTCAAAAATAGACAACAGATTACCAGAAATTTTGTCCCAACATGAATGCATTCAGAATTGGATCTCTGTATTGTTAAAGCTAGGAAAAGAAGCATATGAAGGTTTGATATCCAATAAAACAAACATAGTATTTCAGAAAAGAAAGTTAGAGAAAGAAATAGGTGAGAGAGATTTACAATTTGCACTAGATGTTGGATTGATCAGTCAGAAGGAAGCACCCAGCCTTTTAACAAAGAATGTAAGTCTACATTTCTTTCATAAAACAATACAAGAGTTCCTCGCTGTGATCTACATTTTAACAAACAAAGAGGCAGGTGACTCATTCTGTAAATATTTGTCCAATGTAAAGGTCATCATGGAGTTATCTAACGTTATCATGTTTATATGTGGGATTTGCCCGTCCCTTGGTAGTGTTATATCACAGCGTGTTGTGAGTGTTACAGATAGTGACATAGAGATCTGTGAATACAGAGAATCACCTGAATATAACAAAACAGTAGAGGAACTTTATAAACTACAAGGGAGTTGGTACAGGGAGTTACAGGACAGACAGTTAGAAAACCCAGTGACATTTCATATTTCAGATGTTTATTGTCGGCTTCAATGTGACATGGAGACAGTGAGGGTGACTAAAGAACTCCTGTCTGATCAACTTGTAGATATAAGGTCACTTAATTTACAATATGCGCCTATTGACATAGAGCGTGGTGTCACTAACACACAACTAAATGACTTCCTCTGTAATAGATACAACAACACAAGGTCACTCGTGATGGTCTATATCTATAGTAGTACCAAAAAGATGTGTGTTCCTCCGCTGTGTATACCATCACTGAAATGTTTACATCTATGGAGTGTTAAGATAGACTACACTCATCTAGATGGTAATGTTTGCCCTCCACTCTTGTCAAACATGTCGTTACTACGTGTGTTAAAGATTGAACATGTGACCCTGGGTATCGGAGGGCTGGATCTGTCTGGCATACCTTCACTACAGGTGTTAAAGCTACGTGATATAAACCATAGTGGGATAGGACTAGATATGTCAGACATGCCTTCACTAAAGGTGTTATCACTACAAAATGTAAACCTGCATGGCAGAGGACTGGAACTGTCTTGCATGCCTACACTACAGGTGTTAGAGCTACACAAAATCACCCTTAGTGAGAGAGGACTAGATTTGTCTGACATGACATCGCTGCATGAGTTAAAGCTGGTTCATATGACCCTGGGGGACAGAGGACTAGATCTATCTAACATGACATCGCTGCATGAGTTAAAGCTGATAAACATTACCCTGGGGGACAGAGGACTGGATTTGTCTGACGTGACATCACTACATGTGTTAGAGCTGTGGAGAGTGACCTTGGGTGACAAAGGACTGAACGTATCTGACAAGACATCATTACATAAGTTATGTTTGTCACTCATGACCCTGGGCGACAGAGGACTTAATCTGTCCACTAACATGATACATATAGAGGAGGTAATGTTATTGGATGTAGAAATGTCAGCCACACGATGGCAACAGTTTTTAATATCTGTCCTGAACATACAACATAGATTTACTGTTGAACTAAAAACACAAATATTGATGATGAATCAATGACAATGATCCGGTCGTCTCCTGATTTCAAAGTTACAAAGGACGGTACATTTAAGAAATGGCTATTGATCAGGGATTTACTAAATAGGGATGCGTATCAGTTACACTTCACCAGAGTCTGGCCACCGTCACATGTTTAATGATGTTACACATGATGATGCTGGAAATGAAATACTGTATACCAGATTATAGATACTGTCCTACATCACAGAGTAAAATCAATGTCCTAATAATCTGACTACATGGTAAAATCTAGTACACTTGAATATTATTAACGCAATGAAATGTATCATGAAATATACCCCTAGATATGAGAACTCAATAAATATTTCATAATGTAGACAGAAAATTAATGAGACTGAAAAACAGGTAAGTTATTTAAAAAAAAAACCAGGTTCATATCCTTTCACTTTCATCCCAGATACATTGGTGTATCGTCAAATAAAACCCAGGTTTGTATAAGATATGTTTTAATGATTGATCGCATATATTCTATATGTTTAACTGGTTGATCTCATATATTTCATCTGTTTTTATGACAATCTTCATGTGCTACTTTTCATTCCAAGTTATCAATTGGTATAAGCAATTGGATACCAGTGTAAAAATACTGCCCTGTTTTCATAGAATCATATCTATATCTGTACACAATGTGTATTTCGACCTAATCTGGGTTATTTGAAAAATGAAGAAATGAACTTTCAAATGTCTTATTGGAATAATTTGTACAGTTTACCTACTCTCATCGTTGATTATCAATTATAATGATTGTTATCCAATGGAAAACAAATTATGTATTTGTTTGATTCGTTATTGTAATGTTGACATCTTCATTGCTATTTTTATCTCTTATATAATGTCTATTTTCTCAGATCAGAATTTAATTGAACAAGTTCACATAAGGCATTATTGGACGAAGAGAGCTTGATGTGGAATTATCATACACTTGTTATCTGTCTTTCAGTGATATGTGATATGAAGTTTCATTGATCCAACACTTTAATGTATATAATTAATGAATTTTGATGATGTAAATGTTTTAAATAGAATTGAAATGTCATTGGTTTCTGAAAATAAATGAAGAAAGATGATAATCGGCGAAGAAGAAAAAAATTGTTTCATTTTTAGCTCACCTCCACGAAGTTGAGTGTGCTTATGCTATACCCCCGCGTGTCCGCGTCCGTGTCCGCGTCCGGTTAAGAAGTTTGGGGTAACTCAGTATTTGGCAAAGTACTGATTCTACAGTAACCAAACTTCCACAGTCAAGTGATTCATCTTTGGATGCTAGGGTGAACCCATGCATTAAATGCTGTACTGACCTACATTTTTCGCTTGAGTGACTTGTTTAAGAAGTTTGGGGTAGCTCAGAATGCCTTGGCGAAGAAGTTTGGGGTAGCTCAGTATCTGACAAAGTACTGATGCTACAGACACCAAACTTGCACAAGTGATTCATCCTTGGATGCTGAGGTGAACCCGTGCATCCAATGCTGTACTGACCTCATTTTTAGCTTGTGTGACTTAGTTAAGAAGTTTGGGGTAGCTCAGAATGCCTTGGCTACGAAGTCTGGGTAGCTCAGTATCTAACCAAGTACTAATGCTACAGTAAGCAAACTTGCACAGTCAAGGGATTCATCTTTGGATGCTGAGTTGAACCCATGCATCAAATGCTGTACTGACTAACATTTTTCGCTTGAGTGACTTGGTTATGAAGTTTGGGGTAGCTCAGAGTGGTTTTGTTGAGAAGTTTGGGGTAGGCCAGTATCTGACAAAGCACTGATGCTACAGTAACCAAACTTGCACAAGTGATTCATCTTGGGATGCCGAGATGAACCCATGGATCGGATGCAGCATCTGACCTACTTTTTCCACTTGAGTGATTTCGCTTTCAAAAGCCAATATTTAGCATAGTATAAGTGCTACATGTACCAAACTTGCATATTGGATGTCTCTTTAATCAGACTTTCATAAAATGACCATGACCTACTTTTCCGCTTGAGTGATTTTGCCTTTAAATGCCAATATTGAGCAAAGAATAAGTGCTACATGTACCAAACTTGCATATTGGATGTATCTTTGATCAAACTTTCATAAAATGACCTTGACCTACTTTTTCTGTTTGAGTGGTTTTGCCTTTAAAAGCCAATATTGAGCAAAGTATAATTGCTACATGTACGAAACTTGCATATTTGATGTATCTTTGATCAAACTTTCATAATATGACATTGACCTACTTTTTCCTTTTGATTGATTTTGCCTTTTAAAGCCAATGTCAGGAACTTCCTTGACTCATTTGTGTCACACTTATGCCCTTTTGCCGTGTGAGCCTCGCGAGAAAGTTCTCTGCGAGGGCCGGTATTTTACAGTAAGTGTTTTGAATATTTTCCCAAGCATGGTCGCAATGGCTTTTTCTATATAGACATAGCCTCAGACGGTGCATGAATTTTAGAATTCTAGCCAAACAGGGGATGCGTACTCCTCCCGGGTACCTGGTCCCACCTCTGGCTTGCTAGGGGTCCGTCGATGCTTAATTTGGTGCTCTATTGTGAGTGCTGTTGAGATTATCGTCAGGATCTTCTTTATCTTATTTAGGACCCATGGGCGCGTCAAGACAATGAAACAAGGTCATATGTAAAACGCATTAACACAATACACTACATTTATAAAAGATAATCCAGGCCATAGCTTTTCCCCTTATATAGATATATTCTAATTATGTTTCACAGACATACCTATGAGAATCTTTGTATTTGTCATGACCTTGAACCGAAACAATAGCTTGAAGATAAGGTCACAGCATCCAACATGGGTAAAAACTTGTCTGGATATAACTGTTTCCATGTTTATGGATATTTGCATTCCAATAATTAATATTGAGGACCAATGAGATAAAGATCCTGACGACAATCTTAGGATCAATGTTAAACGTCTTCAAACTTCAAACTCAATAGCATCACTATGTATCATGGTTTTGTATCATGTCATCACTATGTATCATGGTTTTGTATCATGTCATCACTATGTATCATGGTTTTGTATCATGTCATCACTATGTATCATGGTTTTGTATCATGTCATCACTATGCACCATCGTTTTGTATCATGTCATCACTATGCATCATGGTTTTGTATCATGTCATCACTATGCATCATGGTTTTGTATCATGTCATCACTATGTATCATGGTTTTGAATCATGTAATCACTATGTATCATGGTTTTGAATCATGTAATCACTATGTATCATGGTTTTGAATCATGCCATCACTATGTATCATGGTTTTGTATGTCATAACTATCAAATTGAAACACGAACTTGAATTGTATCACACTGAGATATCTTCACATACCAAAAATGATTTCAATATCTGCGATACCATGGAAGAAAAGTCTGGAAAACTGAGAATTTCATGAAATTTGCTAAGTCAAATGGCCATAACTCTTGTGAATTTAGGTCAATCAAAACCAAACTCGAACTTGATCTGAATTATAACACTAAGATCTAATCACATATAAAAAATTATTTCAATATCTACAATACCTTGGGAAAAAAAGTCCGGAAAATTGAGAATTTCAAGAAATTTGCTAAACCCAGGGACAATAACTTTTATAAAAATAAGTCAATCTGAACCAAACTCGAACTTGATCTGAATCACATTGAGATAAAATCACATACCAAAGATGAGATCAATATCTGCAACGACAGCGAAAAAAAGTGTGGAAAACTAAAGTGTGACGGACAGACAAATGGGCTGGAAACTACAAGTCCCCTCCGGCGAGACAAACGGGGTGGAAACTGTTAGTCCCCTCCCGCGAGCCGGTAGGGGACTAAAATATCACAAGAAGGCGCTAGTGAAGTTAATTTAGGAAAAACACTTTGGCTGGAGGCATCACTGACAAGAATTTCATATTTGAAACACGTGTCTGGTCCATAGAAATTGGTTTGAAATTTTCTTCAAGAAGGTATAGAGTTGGAACACAGTCCGTATTATTAACAACAAATGAGGGAAGATACTCGGTTGCAGCATCCACAATTTCCATGTCATAACTCACTATTGATGCCTCGGCAACTGTTCTGTTCAATAATGTAATACATTCGTATAATAATTGGTAATTCTTCTCTGGTATACATATAACACTTAACAGAAGGTCACAGAATACAATATCTGTATGAATCGGTCCAGACCATTCCTTATTCTTAACTTTCAAGAGTTTCAATGTTTTAAAGATTTGTTGCTGAAGACAAAAGGATGTGTCATAACAATGAAACAAGGTCAGATGTCAAGGTCACAGAGTAATACATGCACATTGGTATGACCTGGTCAATTCAAGACATTTTCTGAAGAATTCTTTTATCTCACTTGTCCGCGCAATTAGGTGTCAGTAAAAATGTTATCTCATCCTGCAGGGTGAGATAAGCTCATTCCTGAAGTTCCTTTAACTGTCGTGTCATTTTTACGTAAAACATGATTGCTGCGTTAGCCGGTCAAAATATTAAAAAGAATACATAAAAACTCATTTCTGAGCTCTTTTAGACAGTGAGAGAAAAATAATCAATCCCAAGATGTGATCAGGGACACGTAAATCCGGGATTTGTTTTTGTCAACGACTCTGCAAGCCTCGTTGTGGTACAAGCAAATATTGGACACTCGGGACACTCGGGTTGGATATTGTCCCTGATCACATCTATTAATTCTATTAATCTTCTTAATGAATTTCAATGTTGATAGAACGATTTATTATTGTCACTTCATCGTTGGTAAACATGCTACCACATGCTGACAGATACTGCCTCAATTGGGGAAAAAACTCTGCATATAGCTTCTTACATTGATTTTTCGACACTTTACACTACAATCCCACATTCTGAATTGAAAAAAGACTCGCAAAAATTATAAGTAATGCGTTTACAAGTAAGAATGGCAATCGCAAACACAAATGTATTGTTGTTAACTATGACAAAACCTACTTAGTAAAAGAAAAGTCCGATTTTGAAAATAAGTACACTGAAACAGATATTATTCAGATGTTAAACTATCTGATCGACAACATTTTTGTGGTGTTTGGAGGAAAGGTCTTCCAGAAAATTGACGGAATTCCAATGGGGACCAATTTGCCCCACTCCTTGCCGATATATCCCTTTACTCGTACGAAGCTGAATTCATTCAATCTTTGGTCTTTGCAGGGAAAAGATACTTAGCTTCTGACTTCAACTTCACTTACAGATACATAGACAATGTGTTGTCCATCAATAATCCAAAATTCGCGGATTACCTCAGCAGTATCTATCCTTCGGAGCTCGAAGTAAAAAAAACTACAGAGACAAATAGTTCAGCATCCTATTCGGACAAAATATTGTCCTACGACACTGATGGTCACATGAACACCTCACTCTATCACAAACGTAACGACTTCAATTTCAGCATTACAAACTTTCCTTTTCTGAGTAGCAAAATCCCTTCATCGCCTGTTTATGGCGTGTTCATATCTCAGTTGATACACTATACCCGAGCAAGTACCAAATATACGGATTTTGTTCTTAGAGCTATGCGTCTCTCATATCAGCTTCTTAGTCAGGGATATGAGTGTGACCGACTAACATCGTCACTGAGGAAGTTCTACGGTCGAATTGGGGAACTCGTGATACACTATGATATCCCATTCTCCAGAATGGTGGATGATATTCTGTCATAGACCTATTTGAACCATCCAACCAAAGAATTTACTCTAATTTATGTCTTCAGAAACGGAAGTAACCGAATGTGACAGTTGTACCAAATTGAAGCGGCGGGTGTTGTATGCAAGCAGGAGATGCTTACTCTTCCTGGGCACCTGGTCTCACTCCCATATCGGGTGTTCCCTTCTTTTCATATGGTGAAGAGTTTTGTTTGTTTGCTTTGGTTCCTGTTTTATCCTGATTTTGTATGCCTTTGATTTCCGATTTTATGGATTATCGATTTTGTGCTGTATACAGGGATATGATCATTATCCATACTTGTCATTTTAACACTGAGACAACGTCAGATGTCAAGGTCACAGAGAAATACATTTGTATGACCTGGTCATGTCCAGGCATTATTCGGGCAATCGTCTCAATTAGGATATGACTCTGCATGTCACAACCAATTAATACTGCAGTAAACCACAAAATGTAACAATTTTAATGTTTTACAGTATATATCACATTATCACAATATATCATTATGCTATCTCAGTCTGTCTGTTTGAGCATAGTCCTAAAAGACGACAGAAAAGTATTGTTGTTTGATCGCATCATCGTACTGCTGTGAGCCTTAATTGGTTAGAACAAGGCATAAATCGTTTTCACACAATCTCAAAATATATCTTGAATAAGTGAGGATGATCAATCACCTTGATGCCTGGTCGTAGGTAAAATGTTAAGGAAACATTACATGGATTACAAATTACTTTACAAATGCGCCTAAGAACTGAAGGATGTGTCATAACTTTGAACAAGGTCAGATGTCAAGGTCACAGAGTACAATATCTGTATGACCCGGTCCGGACCATTCCTTATCCTTATCCGGGTGTGTCATAACAAAGAGACAAGGTAACATGTCAAGATTACAAAGTAATACATTACAAAGTAATACATTGCTACATTGCAGGGTAAGATCAGCTTATTTCAGAATTGCTTCTAACTGTAACGTCATTGTGGCATCATACATGATTGCTGCATTAGCCAGTCAAAATATTAAAAGAAAATATGAAACCCAATTTTGCTTACTCCTACCGGGCACCTGGTCCCACATCTAGCTTGCTAGGGGTCCGTCGATGTTTAATTTTGTGCTCTATTGTGGGTGTTGTTGAGATTTTCGTCAGGATCTTCTTTAACTCATTTGTGTCACACTTATGCCCTTTGCCGTGTGGAGCTCGTAAAAAAGTTCCCCGCGAGGGGTTTGACAGTAAGTGTTTTGATTATACCATCCTGACATTGTCGCCATAGCACTTTCTATATAGAAACAACGTCAGACAGTGCATGAATTTTACATATTTTCATTTCCATGCTTCATAAACATCGACGGCGGTTGCGGCTAGCCAACAGGGGATGCTTACTCCTCCCGGGCACCTGGTCCCACCTCTAGCTTGCTAGGGGTCCGTCGATGTTTAATTTTGTGCTCTATTGTGGCTGCTGTTGAGATTTTCGCCAGGATCTTCTTTAAGTCTTTTTAGCTCTTTTAGACAATGAGAGAAAAATAATCAATTCCTGAATGTAATCAGGAACACGGAAATCCAACATTCGTGTCCGGGATTTGCTTTTGTCAACGACTCTGCAAGCATCGTTGTGGTAAACGCATCGTAGACAACGCTGTCAACGCTGTTTTTAAAATTTATTGATACTTCTTTGTTGGCATAAATGCTATCGTATGCTGACAGATACTGCTTCAATTGGAAAAAACTTTGCATATCACAGCTTCTTACATTGTAACACTGAAAAAAGGTCAGATGTCAAGGTCACAGAGTAATACATTTGTATAACCTGGTCTTGTCCAGGCACTATCCGGGTAATTGTCTTAATTTGGAAATTTCTCTGAATATCACGACCAATTAATACTGCAGTTAACCACAAAACCAACATGTAACAAATGTAATGTTTTACAGTATATATCGCTTTATTACGGAAGCCCGTTAGTGCCAATTATGAAAAATAAAAAAAGAGGAAATGCGAAATATATTTAGGAAAAAGGAGAAATAAATTTAGGAAAATGAGAAATATATTTAGGAAAATGAAAAATAAATTTAGGAAAATGAGAAATATATTTAGGAAAATGAAAAATAAATTTAGGAAAACGAGAAATATATTTAGGAAAATGAAAAATTAATTTAGGAAAACGAGAAATATATTGAGGAAAATGAAAAATAAATTTAGGAAAATGAGAAATATATTTAGGAAAATGAAAAATATATTTAGGAAAATGAAAAATATATTTAGGAAAACGAGAAATATATATAGGAAAATGAGAAATATATTTAGGAAAATGAAAAATAAATTTAGGAAAATGAGAGGGAAGGCAGGTGAGGGAAGAAGGGGGCGGGAGGAAGGAGAGAGGGTGGGAGGGGAGGTAGAGAGGAGGTCGGAGGATGGGAAGGGATGGGAGAGGTAAAGGGGCAGGAGGGGGAAGTGGAAAAATAAATGTGGGGTGAACAGAGTGAAAAGGAGAGTGATGATGGAGGGAGAAGTGGGGAGGAAGGGAGGGAGGTAAGTGGATGGAAGGGTCATGTCATAAAAATAAATGGAAACCACAAAAAGAAATACGATATGTATAAACATGGAAATCCCCCACTACACTCGACTTTTACCACTCCCAGAATATTAATGAGATGCAGATCAAGAGATAACGGCCTTCTTGTATTTCTTTCACTCCTTCCCCAACCCCCGCTGCTTTTACGAGATAAATAAACGATTTGTACTGGTCAAGAAGCATAATATTAAACCTTACGAGCTGTTCGCAAGACAGATAATTTCTAACCCCCTACAGGTGATTATTTTTCCTCATTTAGCTTTCGACATTTTTCGAAATGGACGTTTGAAATTAACCCACCAGATGAAAGGGATGAAGTCAAATTTACCAATACACCTTTATGATATGAAATTTCCCATTCCACATCGACTTATGCAGAGCTGAATTACACATTAGCTGTAATTTTCCTTAACACCAAAGGGAGGATCTATATTTCTTCCAGTGAAGATCAAAGTCATCAGGGGGAAGGAGCCAATGGTTAAGAACGAAATATACGTAAAAATGGGGAACATTTTCAGTTTGCACATTTTAACCCACCCCCACCCCCCCCCCCCCCCGAATCTTGATTCGTGCATAAAATTGTGTTTTCATTAGAAAAAGATAACATATATATATATATATATAGATCTTATCTGTGAAAAATGCACATACTGAGTAAAATCACTTAGAGAGAGAGAGAGAGAGAGAGAGAGAGAGAGAGATCCTAACATTATAGCTTTGGCCAGTGGCCGATTGGCTCGCCGCTGTTACATCATAGACGTATATACATTTACCATGCATCTTGATCAAGCAGCGGGAGTTGCTTTGAAGTAATTTGCAAGAAAGTATTTATCTCTTGATAAGTCAATAAGAGGCGGTATGTATCTTTCTACCTCCCCTCCCTCTTTAATATTCTGGGAGTGGCTAAGGGCTAGTGAAATGTTTCCACATTCCGCATTCTGAAAATACATCTTATTTTCCTAAATTTATTTTTCATTTTCCTAGATTTATTTTTCATTTTCCTAAATATATTTCTCATTTTCCTAAATATATTTTTCATTTTCCTAAATATATTTCTCATTTTCCTAAATATATTTCTCGTTTTCCTAAATTTATTTTTCATTTTCCTAAATATATTTTCTCATTTTCCTATAAATTTATTTTTCATTTTCCTAAATATATTTCTCATTTTCCTAAATTTATTTTTCATTTTCCTAAATATATTTCTCATTTTCCTAAATATATTTCTCGTTTCCCTAAATTTATTTTTCATTTTCCTAAATATATTTCTCATTTCCTTCTTTTTTTATTTTTCATATTTGGCACTAACGGGCTTCCGTACATTATCACAATATATCATTATGTTATCACAGTCTGTCTGTTTGAGTATAGTCCTCAAAGGCTCGATGTTTACCGCGTCATCGTCTGGCTTTGAGCCGTGATTGGTTAGAACAAGGCATATTAAGTCTTTTTCACACCATCTCTTTGCAGTGTATATTCATGTATCTAAGGGTCTAATACCGCAACTACAATGTGATCCAAAAAGTAAGGCACCTAAAATTGAGGTATATCATGATGGTCTAGGAATATCAATTTGCAATTTAGTTTAAACATATTTATTCATCACAATAATATAATACATGAATACATTTGGTACAATTAGTATATATGAAAGGATCGGGGAAAAAAAGCTGAAAGCTTGTATAAATTCACTGGTGAGGAAAAGAGGCAATTATACAATCATGTGACAAAATGAAAAAATGCAATTAAACGTAAAAAGAAGAGAGAGAGGGAGAGAGAGAGAGAGAGAGAGAGAGAGAGAGAGCACTGGCAAAACCCCACTTGTGGGGAACTCACACCTGTCAAATGACCTTTCTTGTGAGGAATGTTGGAAATTGTGGGGAAAATCGCCATTCCCCATAAACCTAATCGGTATTTCGAAATGGTTCGAGGAATCCACAGGCAATAAAAAAGATATTTTTTGATAGTTTTGTTGTATTATTTTTGTCAGTAAAGAGTTTAGGCATCGCAGAAGCGTATACAACAATGGTAGGAGGGATTTTTCTTTGTGGGGAATTTCTCTCTCTTTCGTACGATCAAAATTATCTCTTCACCGTAAAATTGGTGTCTTGGCATGCTGGGTAATTTTTCTGTTCGGAGCCTTCTTTTGTTTTTCTTTGTTCCTGTGATGTAGAGCTGATTGATTTATCGATATTTCATTCATGATGGATCGATAATTATCGATTAACGGGGTGTTGTAGTCATCCGATTTCGGTAATCGATTTGGAAGTAAAATAATCGATCGCCTAGCGCGAAAAATGCAGAAGTAGGGGCTGCCGCTGATGTATCAGAGGAAATTCTGTCCGATGGTCAAAACTATTTCTTCATACCGCACTATACATACAAGTTTACGTTATCAGATGAGCCCAGCATAGAGGATCCTACAGAACCTGCACTGGAAAACAACGATACAGTAAGTAATTCATTTTTTATGTAAACTGATCAACAGGTGCCTGCGTACGCCCCCCCCCCCTAAAATTTTCCAATCATGGGTGAAACGATCATTTAAAGTAAAAAAGTAAATATTATACAATTATTGCACAGTGATGAGGTCGATATGATGCTTTATGGAGTGATAAAACCAATATCCCGGGGGGGGGGGGGGGTGGCCTTCCTGGTTCCCCTACCAGTACAAGGGCTCTGCCCTGGACCCTGCTGGGGACCTAGGTGGTCCCAAGACCCCATGCCAATTCTTTGGGCCCCCAACTGAAAAGCTGGATCTGCCACTAAAATGATGTTTCATGATACAAATCGTATTGTGAGTAAATATCATGAAACATTATCATATCATAAGCTTAGCGTATCGTGACAGCCCTAAATTTAACCCCTGGACCAGTGACTGTATGGCTCATTTATGACTTGGGAAATAGAAAAGCCCTGACGATTTTTTAATACTAGAACAATTATAGTGACTATAACTTATATGTACATGTAATCAGGGGCGGATTCAGAACCTCAACTGCCGGGGGGGGGGGGACAAATACAATTTTTGATGGGAATCACTTTCAAGGCCCGAAGGGCAGAGTGGGGGTCCGAGAAAATTTTGAAATAATGAAGCAATTTGGTGGAATCTGAAGCATATTTGAACTGAATTTAGAAGGGATTAGGCTGCACGATTCAGTCAGTGGAAGGACTTATAAACAGATAATTATTATGTTTTAAAAATTTTCGACAATATCTGATGCTGTATTGTTTTTGTACGGCATGCCAGGGCCGTCGCTAGGGCTGATTTAGGGCCGATATTCTGCCCCATTCCCAATGCAAAAAAAGTATCTTTTTTTCCCAATTTAGACAAAATGTTAGACTCTAAAAATTCCCAATTGTTTGGTCTTTGTTTGATATAGTGTATCAGGGTTTTTTTTCCCTTGTTTTGGGGCCGAATTTCGGCCCCTTCCCAATGCCAAATTTCCTCTATTTTTCCCAAAAAATCACCCTGAAATTCCCAAAAAGGAATTATCAAAAAATCACCTGAGAAAATAAGACTCAAAACCTGGAAGTCAGCACAAAATGTCCTATTTCGAAGTGCATTTTTAAAAGATTTTTATTCATCCCTTGTTCAGTTCAAGCAAATCAATAGATTATCAGTGTTAATAAATGATACTTTAGAGTTATACTTTGGTGAGAATTTGTTCCAAAATTTTCCCAATTTTAGCAAAATGTCGCAAATTTTCCCAAAAGGGACAGGCACAGGCACCTTCCCCAAAATAAAAAAAAACCCTGTGTAACTCTACCTCACTAGGAAAAGGTTGCTGTGCATTTCAGTATTTTTCCCTTTATGATGACATTAACATATACATTTAGGTTAAAGTTAGTGTTGTAACGATTATCGCCGACATCGGCGACATCATCGCTAATACCCTTCGATTTCGATTAATCGATTATGTTTTTAAGAATCGATTATAATCGGAAATATTCAACGTGGAAAAGAATGACATAGTTTTCGGTTGAATTTGCGTATGACAAGTACGAATAAAACGAAAGTAGATCAACGATTGTTTCTAGGAGTAAAAGTTCCGGGCGTAGTGTAAATAATTTGAAAAGGATACACTCTCTAATGCATACAATGGATAGAATTAGGATTCTCATTGAATTTAATAGTAATAAAAAGTACTCTTATAGAAAACTCCATCGTCAGATGTGATACGGTCCTTCGATACGTCAATATACCTACTCGTCTAGAAAAATTTTTTTTTTAGTTTTTACGCCGAACTCCTGAGCTTTGTAAGAAAGACAAGGTCAGTGAATTTCACAGTACTGTTAGCCTAAACTCCACGAAGATATTGCTTGATTCCTTGAATGAGAAAAATCTTTCGGTTCAATTAGGTCGTATGGAAACCCCCCCCCCCCTCCTCCCATCCCTGCATCTGCCGTATAAAGATGTCCACTATTACAATCTCATATTTGTTTTGACTCCATTACTGCTGTGATCTTGACTACTAGACAGGATTTTATCATTCTATGGTTGGAGTTCTTTCTAGACATTTTGCTATGTATATTAGCATAAGATTTAGTGAATTTTATTCATTGCTTGTAATATTCCTTTCTGTAAAAACAGGAAAGAATTATTTCCGATTAAATCGAAATAATCGATTAAAATCCTCTCCGATTATAAACCGATAATCGATTATGAAATTTTTCAGATTATACAACACTAGTTTAAGTTGAGGAGTGCCAGAACAGTCTTGAAGCCCTGATTGACACAAAGGGGCTCTATACAGTCCAATTTCTACAATGAACACAAGATCTCAGGATTCGAGAGAAGAAATCAAAAGTGCTAAGACCAAATTCCTAGAACAACTCCAGGAAAACATTGAACAAAGGTATCTTTTGGGTTAATTATCCTGCTATATTGCATTCACAAGCACACATTTATTCATGGAGGTACAGTACAGTTAAAATATTTTGATATCTATAATTTACGTATTGAGCCACTGACCCCCAGGGTAAAAGTGCAGATAGATAAGTCCTCAGATACAATAAGGGACAGAATGATATATATTTTTGCAATTTTTTTATCGTTTTTTTTTTAACAGAATCTCACTCCTAGGACTTCCGTTATAATTTTGTATTTTAAATAATAACACTATGATACTTCAGGTTACATATGCTATGACAAACACCCTGCAGTCTGTTCCATCAGATTCCGACGATCGAGTACGGAGCATGACTACAGTACAACACCCTCCTCCTCAGGCCATGCTATCTCCAAATAAAAAAATTACCAGGTAAGAAAGTTGTTACATTTCAGAGTTGTGTTTTTTTTTGTGAATACTGCATGACAATCTGGATATTGTACCTTTTTAGCTTGCCGGGATGAAAAAGTCCGAAGAGCTAATCTTGGCGTCGTTGTCGTCATTGTCTGTAGTCAAAACTTTAACCTGGGCTAAATCTCTTGAACTATAAGGGGTAGGGTGTTGATATTTCACATGGAGATACCCTCTTACAAGGCCTTTAATTTGAGACCATGACCTTTGACCTCTTGACCTTGGACTTTGACCTACTTTTGAAAAACTTTTACCTGGGCTATATCTCTTAAACTGTAAGGGACAGGGCTTTGATATTTTACTTTGAGACCATGACCTAGTGACTGTGGCCTTTGACTTTGACCTACTTTTCAAAAAAAAATTAACCTAGGCTATATCTCTTGAAGTTGAACTGTAAGGGGCAGGGCCTTGATATTTTACATGTGGATACCTTGTGTACGACCTTAAATTTGAGACCATATCCTTTGACCTAGTGACTGTGGCCTTCGACTTTGACCTACTTTAAAAAAATAACCTGGGCTATATCTCTTGAACTATAAGTGTAGGGCTTTGATATTTCACATGTACGCCATGATGTAGATTCCTTGTGATGGTACCTATCATTTTAGACCATGACCTTTGACCTTGTGACCTTAACCATTTACCTAATTTTTAATTACTCGTACTTTGGCAATATCTTCAGCTCTCTAAGAGATAAGACTAACATCAGATGAATAGAATCCTCATGACAATACTTCTTGTATTTTGGAAGTTATTTGATTTTTGACAAAAACCTGCTACTGAGAGCTATGTAATTTTTAGCTCGCCGGGACGAAAAAGTCCGGAGAGCTAATGCCATACCCTCGGCGTCGTCGTTGTCGTCATTGGCGTCGTTGTTGTCGTCGTCCGTAGACAAATCTTAAACCTGGGCTTTATCTCTTGAACTATAAGGGGTAGGTCTGTCTGTACATATTTCCTTCTTTACCCATGGATAGGATCTAGACCAAATCTAGACCTAATCTAATAAAGGGTAAGGCTTTCATATTTCACATGTAGATACCTTATGACGGGACCTTTGGTTTGAGACCATAACCTAGTGACCTTGAACCTTAGACTTTGACCTACTTTTGAAAAACTTTAACCTGGGCTATATCTATACAACCATAAGGGTAAAGGCTTTCATATCTCACATGCAGATTCCTTGTGATGAGACCTTTCATTTGAGATCATGACCTTTGACCTAGTGACCTTTACCTTAAAGTTTGACTTACTTTTCAAAACTTTAGCTTGGGCTATATCTCTTGAACTATAGGGGGATAGGGCTTTGACATCACATATAGTTTCCTTGTGATGAGACCATGTCTATTGACCTAGTGACTGTGATCGTAGACTTTGACCTACTTTTCAGACACTATCTTTTGAACTATAAAGGATAGAGCTTTGATATTTCACATGTAGATACCTTCTGATGAGACCTTTCATTTGAGACTATGTCGTTTGACCTTTTGACCTTCCTTTAAAAAAAACTGTAATCTGGGCTATACATGTACCTCTTCTACTATAAGGTATTAATGTAGTGACCTTGACCTTAACCTATAATTTCAATTATTCATACTTCAGCAATATCTTTAGCTCTCTAAGGGATATTGCTAATATTAGATGCATAGTCTGCTCTTGATAAAACTTTTTTATGCCCCCGTAATCGAAGATTCGGGGCCTTTAGTTTTTGGTCTGTCTGTCAATCTGTTTGTTTGTCTGTTGGTCTGTTTGTCCACAAAAACTTTAACCTTGGCCATAACTTTTGAATGGTAAGGGATAGGGCTGTCATATTTCACATGTGTATTCCTTTTGACAAGACCTTTCCATGGATACCAAAATTTTTGACCTTGTGACCTTGACCTTGGAGTTTGACCTAATTTCAAAAATTTAAACTTTAGCCATAACTTTTGAATGGTAAGTGATAGGGCTTTCATATTTCACATATGAAGTCCATGTGGCAAGACTTTTCCATGGACACTAAATTTGACCTTTTGACCTTGACCTCAAATGTGATACTACTTTTGATCTGTTTTACTGACAAAAATGGCAACGGGGGCATTTGTGTTTCACAAACACAGGTTTTTTTTTATAGATTTTAGAAGTTTGCTGATTTACAATAAAAACTTGCTATCTTTGATATCACTATTTTTTAGCTCACCTCAGCGAAGCTCACGTGAGCTATTGTCATGGCATGGCGTCCATCCGTCGTAAACTTTTTACATTTTTGAATTCTTCTCAAGAACCACCAAAGGAATTTTGATGAAACTTGGTAGGAATTAAGTACTCATGGTCCCCTAAAAGTGTTGTTGTTTTTCGTCCGGATCCGTCAAAAGGTGCCAGCAACCAAATGCAAAGTAGGTACTAGGTCACAGGGGATACCCTCCTTTGACAAACTTCTTTTCAGAACCGAAGCACATATGACAAAACAAAAGCATCTGGATGATCTAGAAGGATGTCTTAACAAGTGTTGTTGCTTCTGATTCCTGTGGGAAGTCAAATTTTTGACATTTTTTTGACATTGGACTTTGTCAAAAATGCTCATTTTTGAACTGTTTGTGGTTTGAAATGTGTGGTATTGTGCCCTCATTTAGCATATGTTTGTCATATTAAAGTTACTATTTGCTTCTATATACATTACATGCTATAATCTTCTTTTTTTGGAATTTTTATAGATTTTTTAAAATATGAATAGGTATGTTTACTGAGCACATGGACCCAAGGGTTGTGGGTTCAAGTCCCGGCACTGGCACCCCAAATTTTTTCTTCCCTTTTCATTTTTTTTTTTCAATTTTGTCACCTTTTTATGCACTTTTAAATCATCTCAATACCTTTAATTTCATTTTTGACCAAAAAATCGTTTTCTTCCATTTTCATTTTTTTTCTGTTTTGCACTCTTTCACTGTGCATTTGACATATTTTAAGTTTTCTTATGGCTGTGATATATATGGGACCTCCATTTATTAGTTCAACTGTCTATCTGTTTCATACAGCCTATCTGACAATTCAAATGCATGAGCAGTTTATAGGGATCACTTTGTCCCATGAAAATCCATCTGCCAATCTGTTTGTTAAACTGTTTGTCAGTCTGTCTGCTTGTTGGGTATTGTAGTCACACATTCACATTATGGCTATAACTTGATTAATTAGGGGATAAACGTACTGTGTTTTGTGGTTCCGACAGGTATATGTTGGATATACTGTCGGAAATGCAGTTATACTGTCGGGGCTTGCCCCCGACGGTATAACGTATGTTTCCAACAGTATATCCAACATATACCTGTCGGAACCACAAAACACAGTACGTTTATCCCTATTCTAATTCATGTGATATAATTTAACTTTTTATACCCCTCAGAGGGTCTCACGTATCGCTTTAGACGTGACGTTGCTATGGAGTACTAATAACGACCAACAGAAATTATTGCGCTGCAAAATACGAAATACAACTGCTTCGTATTTATTATAATGGCGAAAAATCAAAGTGTTATCAATAATAAACTTACTTGCTCTGTTGTTTACAGGCAGAGAACGCCATTAACAAGCTCATACATTGTAGTTTTACGTCACAGTATGACGTCACAGGAGCGAAGAACAAAGGGAAGCATGATGTCATACGCAAAAAGTGTGCTAAAGCTTGTAGGTACATTTACGTAGGAAAACATTTTAAAGTATGTCAAGTGAGTCGGTTTGTGGCATGTATATCATCGTTATACATGCTTGTAGAAATCCTGTGAACCAATCAGAATGCGTGTAACAAACAGAATGAATTAGAATGTATGTTATACTTAAATCACACTTGCAGGGTTGGTCAAGCATGATAAGACTCAATACCCTATTAGGCTCAAGGTCACCTGCAGAATAAGTTTTATATCTTATAAATCTTTTATCATTTATCGTGTATAATTTATTAAGGTATATTTATCTTGCCAACTATTTATCTACATTTATTAATGAACAATGGATGTATAATTTCAGATGATATAGAGGTTATTCCTTATCCTGAAGCCTCCAATAAACTGCCTTTGATCCACAAACATGGGAATCCAGTCGATTCAGCTTATCCTAAATCTGCAACAAAATCCTCAAAATTCAATCCGTTTAAAACCATTCAGAGCAAAGGCGAAAAATCCGAGGGGAGAGAATCAGGAAAACTAGACAGTATAGAAATGCAAACAAAATCTCCCATGTTACTGAATGGTGACAATATTGACAGCTTACGTCATCATAGACAATATAAAATTGCAGCATCCTGGTAAAAGAAACGTTGATCATGATTTGATGGCTGATGAAAAGTTCAATTCTTCTCCAAGCAGTGCTAGCGTAATGAAACAGAAAACTATCTGCGATGTTTTAATATTTCTTGAGTGTATTTAACAAAAAATTATGAATTGCTGACAACGTGTTTAATGTAATGAGCAGAAAAATTCTGGGAAAATGTGCAGGGATGGTCAATTATGATTAGATTCAACACCCAAATAGGGTCTAGGTCAAATATCCAGGGGCAAACAAATAGGACATGTCACATACTTTTTATTGTCCGTTGCCAAAATGGTTGGAGTTAAGTGTTTTTAGTGATAATAATATACTGTGTAGTATGACTGGTTGAGAAATCTATATGCAAGGTTTTTTTTAAACATTATTATATGCAGTTGAATTGTATGCTTTTATTTCTTCTACTTATCCTTAGAAATTTATGTGATTTTTTCACGGTATTATACAAAATGTGTAAAGAAATGGACCTTGACTTAAAAGTGTCATGATTTTTAAAATGGAGTTGACATCTAGAATTTGAAGGTATGATTTTTTAGCTCTATTGGTCGAAGACCAGTCGAGCTTATGTGATACCATGTTGTCCGGCGTCTGTCCGTCCATCTGTCTGTTAACAATTTTTTTGTGATCGCAACTCCTCTGGAACCGCAAATGATAGAAACCTAATTCCTTTTGCATTTAGATTGATCCATGGTCTAGTCGTGCACCTGATATTTTGTTTGAGCCTCTGACCCCCAGGGTCTTCAAAAATGGGTGTGGTCATTTTCTCCTATATAACTCTGTAACTTGTGAACACATTCTCATAAAGTATAATTCATAGAGAGTTAATTCTTTTTGTGATATAATCCACCTCTGGTCTAGTTGTGAATCTGCTATTTTAAATGAGCCTCTAACCCCCAGGGTCTTAAAAAATGGATGTGGTCATTTTCTCCTATTCAACTCCATGTAATCTTGTTAACACTAGTTCTCAGAGAGTGTAATTGACAGAGAGTTAATTCTCCTTGCAATATTATCAGTCGCTGATCTTGTTGTGAACCTTATCTTTTGTTTGAGCCTTTGACCCCCAGGGTCTTCGAAAATTGGTGTGGTCATTTTCTCCTATACAAGTCTATGTAATCTTGTGAATGCCAGTTCATTGATAGTGATATAATTCTTTTGGCATCATATTCATAATCAGTCTCTGGTCTAGGAAAATGGGTGTGGTCATTTTCTCCTATATAAGTCTAGGTAATCTTGTGAACACCAATTCTCAAAAAGTATAATCAATAGAGAGATAATTCTTTTTGCATTATAATCACCCTCTGGTCTTTTTATGTTTCGGATATTGTGAACTTCTGACAGCCCCCCCCCCCCCCCCCGAGTCTTGGAAAGGGGTGTGGTCATTTCTCCTATGTAAGTCTATATAACTTTGTGACCACCAATTCTCATGAAGTATACTTGATAGAGAGATACTTCTTTTTGCATTACCATGAGTCTGTGGACTAGTTGTTTACCTGATATTTTGTTTGAGCCCATGGCCCCCAGGGTATTTGAAAATGGGTGTGGCCATTTTCTCATACATAAGCCTTATAATAATGTTATCTTGTGAACACCAATTCTCAAAAGTGTAAATTCTTTTTGCATCATTTTACAAGTGTCTGTGGTGTAAATGTGCACCTGATATTTTGTGTGAGCTCCTGACCCCAGGGTCTTGAAATGGGTGTCACTTTAAGTTGAGTGAATTTAAGAAAACAGCCAGTAGAGCTTCAGTCTCATTAGAGACTTCTGGTTTAAAGAATCATTGACATCACTGAAGAACCAAGATGATTAATAAAAGAATTTGTACAATTCAAGGTCTTTTTGGAAATACGACTCATTCCCAATTGAGAGAGTATCTGGCGTCATGAAATTGGTATGAAAGCGTTGATTTTAGTTCGGTTTTTACCCATTTTGTTGACTGATATCAGCTTTATATGTAGGTACTGTATCACAAATTCAGTTTGTCCCAATACCTCCATTTCTTTGGTGGTTACACAAACATATTGTTCAACCTTATATTGATTATCTAGTATTACATACTATATATGTAGGCTATATTTAAAAGATAAAATGTGGAATTAGATCTTTGTGTTCTGCTTAATATTTGTAGACTATTTTTTATCCACTTCAAATGGAAAACTTTATCACAGATTACAAGTTGAATTTGGCCTCCAGAATTTTTGTCTGTGAAAATTGTCATCTTTTATCCCAATTCAGATCTTTTTTCTGTTGTACAATGGGATATATATCTCCACCTTGTGTTAGTGTGTGTGTTAGTGAGTATGTAGGTCTACAAATGCTTGTGGACACTCACAATTTTTTTCAATCTTCATCAAACTTTGCATGCAATTTGTCCGTGTTGAGACAATACCTATTGATATTAAAGGTCAAATGGTGATAATAGAAAAAGTTTGTGGACACTCTAGAGGTCACATTCTGCTTCCAGTCTTCTTCAGGCATGTAAGTGTTATTTGTCCATGGTGAGAAAACAACACTTATTAAATTTCATGGTCAAAAGTCAGGGTCACTATTTGTAATTATTGAAAAACCTTGTGGACACTCTTGGATGTCACAGTTTTCATAAAATCTCCATCAAACTTTGCATAGAAGTCGTCCACAGCAAAAGGACAAAACCTACTGTTTTAAGGGTCGGACCTGTCACAGTTTACCTCTAATATTCATCAATCTTTGCATGTAAGTTGTCCATAGCGAGAAGACAATACCTATTGATTTTCAAGGTCAAGGTCACAATTGATGATAGTAGAAAAAAATTTAGACACTCTAGATATCGCAGTTTACTTCCTATCTTCATCAAAAATTGCATGTAAGATGTCCATGATGGGAAGACAACACCATTGATTTTCAGGGTCAATGTCACTATTCATAATTATACAAAAGCCTTTTGGACTCTCTAGAGGTCACAGTTTACCTCAGGATCTTTATCAAAAGTTGCATACAAGGTGTCCGTGGTAAGAGGACAAGACCTTTTGAATTTCAGGGTTAGAGATCAAAGGTCAAGGTCACAATTGGTGATAATATGAAATCATTGTGGATACTCAAGTAGAGGTCACCAGTTACTTCCAGTATTCATCAAACCTTGTGTATGTTGCCCATGGTAAGAAGACAACATCTATTGATTTTAAAGGTCAAAAGTCAATGTCATGTCACTATTGGTAATCATCGAAAAACTTGAGGACATCATAGTGAATTACTTCCAATCTTCATCAAACTTCGCGTACTAGTATTAGTTGCCCATCGTAAGAAGGCAAGACAAGACCAAGGTCACAATTGGCAATACATGTAATAGAAAAAAAAACCTTGTTGACACTCTAGAGAACCTCTTTAATACAAAATGCCATTTGGATTCATCAAAATATAAGGAGAAAACAAAGACAGAAGGACATGATGATGACATACCACAACACTATTCAATTTGTGCTACATACAGAATTACTACGTTCAGAAATTCCTTTCAAAAATCATCACTTTAAATTTAAGGCAATTATTATAACCCCCCCCCCCTCCTGCAAACGAAGTTAATGCTAGGTTTACACGATCGCCCCGATTGAGGCGAATCGTAGAGATCGTAAGAGAGCGTGGGGTTGAATCGTGACGATCGTAAGAGAGCGTGGTGGAATCGTGATGATCGTAGGAGATCGTAGAGATCGTGGCAAAATTTTTGATTCTCAAAAAATTTACTACGATTGTCCCGATTGATCCTTACATCGTGAGAGAGCGTAGTGGAGCATAGTGAACGTGATGGAGCGTAGTATAGCGTAACAGATCTTGACAAAGCGCAACAGATCGCAATATGCAATCGTAGGAGATCTTGGTGAAACACGTTCTTCTACGATCCACTACGATTTCACTCACGCTCTTTGACGATTTGTTACGATTTCCACGATTCAGTCCACGATGTACAATATTCGTTGCGATTCCTATCATGAAAATTATAATGGATTACGAGTTTTCCACATTCGCAACAATTTCTAACACACGAAGAAGACTAAGAAAAGAAGTCTTGTTAACCAGTGCGGTGCTGCATTAATTGTCTTCGAACGAGTTAAATGTATACACGCAATCAAAGATTTGAATTGCTCAATAAAAAATGTTACCTTTAATAATCGAAAAAAGAAAGATCAAATAAGGTTCATCAATGCCATTTCCAGCGTTTTGCGATATAAAATCTTCACCTCCTGGATGTTAAGTTTAATCTTGTTCGGATATTGCAAGTAGTATTGAAACTGGTTGTCTATTTCATATCAAATCGTGTTAGAGCGCGGCAAATCGTAGTCCTGCATCGTAACAGATCGCAACAAAACTTGATAAGTGTAGGGAACCGTGATAGAGCGTGGCAAAGCTCTTCGTGGTAATCGTGCGGGAACGTAACGAAGCTTGAGAGAACGGGATGCAATCGTAACAGATCTTATCTACAATCGTAACAAATCGCTACAGCGCGTATCAGAGCGTGATGGAGCGTCGGAGAGCGTGTGAAGACCAATTTTATTTATAGAATCGTGGAGCTCCACGATTTTGCTCAATCGTAGACATCGTAGGACATCGTGGCTAAGTGTAAACCTAGCATAAGGGAGGTACAAATGTATATAGGAATCACCCTGTCTGTTTGTCTGTCCGTCCGTCAGGTTATAAAGTTTTGAAAGCAGTTTTCTTTTATACTATTAATGGTAGACAGTTCATATTTCATACACATATTCACCATTAAGAGTACTACATTAAAGTACCATGAATTTTGACTCTGTGACATTGACCTTCAACTATACAACATTTTATGTTAAGATGTTTTGAAAGCAGATTTCTTTAATACATGAAATGGTAGGCCTTTCATATTTCATACATACATTCACCATAAAGAGAACTACATTTTAGTACCACGAATTTTGACCCTGTGACCTTGACCTTCACCCTATACAACATTTTATGCTAAGATGTTTTGAAAGCGGATTTCTTTTATAATATTAATGGTAGGCCTTTCATATTTCATATACACACATTCACCATAAAGAGTACTACATTTCGGTACCATGTTTTTTTTTACCCTATGACCTTGACCTTCAACCTGTACAACATTTCATGTTAAGATGTTTTGAAAGCAGATTTCTTTTTAAACTATAAATGGTAGGCCTTTCATATATCATACACATATTCACCACAAAGAGTACTACAGTTTGGTATCATGACTTTTGACCTTGTGACCTTAACCTTGACTTTGGGCTTATGTTAAAATTAGGACGTGTTTAGAAATTTTGAAAGCAGATTTCTTTCATACTATGAATGATAGCCTAAGGTCTTTCACTTTTCATAGAAACATTCACCACGAAGAGTACTATAGTTTGGTATCATGACTTGTGACCTTATGACCTTGACTTTTTACTTATGTTGCAGTTTAAGTTATGAAGAGTGAACGCAGATTTGTTGCATACTATAAATGGTTGGCTTTTCACATTGCATCATGAATGGTCCCATTTATAATATAATGTCCCGCGGGGGTGTAATTCGTCCACTGTAGGGTAGTTCTAGTTTTCCCTGAATTTTGCGCCGATTCCATACAATTTGATGCTATTACAATTACATTGTATCACACTGTGTTTCCGGCGGTCACGGTAGCCACGTTTCAAGCCACCGTGGACGAAATGTGGTGACCGTGATGGACAACGTAGGGGAATGGGATCGACAAAAGTCACTAGCCGTGATTGTCGGGGCAAATGTTTAAACTGTCAAAACATCTGCCACAGCAGCCGAGGCGCAGATACCTACTTTCGCAACAAAACGTGACAGGACGTAACAGACCGTAAGAGAACTTGAAATTGGTCGGTAACGGGACGGGAAGTAACAGTATTAATCAAACTCTTGCGAGAGGCGACGAGTTTGTACATGAGTACGATGTATACACTACATCATGCGAGTTGTTACGACTCCTCTTCGACATCTGCTCGACACTTTCGCGACATTTTCGCGAGCTCTGCCGATTTGAGTATTTAAAGCCATTCCCATGATTCCCTCACTTCCTCTTACATTAATGTTTTCATTTTCATAGTATACATGAATCAACGAAAAAAAAAAAGCAAAAAAAAGAAAAAGAGGCCCTAATGGGCTGACATATTCAAGGGTCCAGGCCATGCGAACCCCCTCCCCCCCAAAAAAATAAAATAAAATAAAAGTAGGTAGGTAAGGTAGGTAGGTCGGTAGGTCGGTAGGTCGGTCGGTAGGTAGGTAAAATGGAAAAAAATTAATCAATCATATTAAGTTTGTCCAAATAACTTAGATCATTTTGTCATAATGAATAAATTAAAAAAGAAAGAAAAAGGTCCGTCTTTCATCTATAATGGAATATTTATTCGTAAAAGACGACGAGTACATACTCCTTCTAAGATCTGGTGACATTTCATGCAAGAAATTCAAAAACATCAATTATAAACGTTTTTAAGCTTGAAAGTATCAAACTCAGATCGTTAAAGATACTTATAACACACTTCGTGTCTGGTTTTATTGAAAAGAAATGTAACACCCCCCCCTCCCCCCCACTGGCAGATTCTATTGGTGTTACATGTAGGACCTTCAATACTTTTTGGAACATTTTGTACGTAATTTACGTGTAATTTTCAGCCATAAAAATGTTTAAAAGTAAGAAAAATCCATGATTTTACCATGTACATATATAATCCAAAAGTCAAAAGGGTTCTTAGATGTTGAACAATCTTGAAATCTTGAATATGCACGCTTCTTGGATACTTAGATATCATAAGAAGATACTTTTCAACATAATTTGCACAATCCAGAATCTATCCTCGAAAGAAGCTTAAGATAAGTATAAAATGAAGAAATCTTGTATAAATCTGTGTATCTTGTTTGTACCGTGTACAGACTAATTCATTCAAATTGTGCAGCAGATCTGAGGAAGAAAATGAAGATTCAATACATGCAAAACGTGCAAAAGGAAGACAAATCTAGTCGACGGTCGAATGCTATCATAATGACAAATTCAATCCTTGTTAAAATGTTTCAGCTCGTACATTTCTCGTTCTTAGCTCGTGCTTAACTCGTATGTATGTTGTTACATCTCGTATAAATTCGTAAAAATTTAAACTCGTACTGATCTCTTATCTTCTCGTACTAGAGTCTTCGTTTGTCGAAAAGATGTCGTTTACAAGTCGATGTGTGCATTCACAATAACATTGCATATATTCGCGATAGTTTTACGTATATTCGCAATAGTATTCCATATATTCGCAGAAACATTGCGTACATTGTCTATTCGCACTAGAATGGCAGATATTCGCTATAGTATTGCGTATCTTCTCAGTAATTTTGCATATATATATATAGTCGTAATAGGATCGCGTATATTCGCAGTAATTTTGCGAATATACGCAATGTTATTCCGAATATACGCAATACTGTAATAGTCCACCCTGATCATTTCGGTTATGTTAAGAACATACATTCAACGGTCAGATACCCAAATGTTGGGTTCGTTTGGTGTTGAAATAGATGATAAATATGGTATAAACATATATAGTTTGGGAGACACATTATGCTTTTGTATGCATTTTGGGAGAAGTAATCAAGCGAAACCAAAGTGTCACGTTATTTTAAAATCATTTAACTTCTCTCTATTCTCTTCTCAACCGCCCAAACACTACAACAAGAGGCCCAAAGGAGCCATGTCGCTCACATGACAAGAGCAGCGATCTTTGATTTCCGATCGGGACGAAAAACACAAACTTTGTAGAGGACATTATGGAATCCTGTTTGGACCGCTAAGTGTCATTATGCCATCGCAGGCGATGTCACGATGACGATGCTACGATGGCGAAGTTACGATGCCACGATGGCGAAGATATGATTATATCATCGCCATCGTAGCATGATGTTTCGTAACATCGTGTCATTGCCAATGTAACATCTTGTCACCGTAGCATCGTGTCATCGCCATCGTAGCATCATGTCATCGCCATCGTAACAACGTGTTATCGCCATAGTAGCATCGTGTCATCACAATCGTAACAGTGTGTCATTGCCATCGTAACATCTTGTCAACGCCATCGTAACATAGCATAACGGTAATTTTACCCCACGAGTATTTTACTATGAAAGTCCATTAGTGCAACCCCAAAACTGAAAAATATACTCCGAAAAGAGAAATATTGTCCAGAAAAGATTTTTTTCCAGAAAAGTAGCGTAATTGAAAGAAAACTAGGTCTCTGACGAGACTTAAGCTCTACCGGTTGTTTGGTAAGATTTATCGTAGTGGCTAACTCTTTTTCCAAGACCCTGGGGTCAGGTGCTCAAAAAATATCAGTTTAACAACTAGATCACAGACTACATGTAACTATACTACAAAAAGAATTTGAGGTAATCCATTTTGTATAATACTAGGCCTGTATAATATTATATAATATTCTCTATCAATTATACTTTCTAAGAATGTGTGCTCCAAAGATAAGATTAACATAACAGAAATTTACCACACCCCTTTTCTAATACCCCAAGGAGCATGGGGCTCAAATAAAATATCAGATGATTAACTAGATAACAGACCTAGGATATACAAAATGGATTACCTCTCTATCAATTTATACTTTCGTTCTGAAAATGAAATTTCACAAGATTACATAGAGTTAAATAGAGGAAAATGACCACTCCCCTTTTCCAAGACCCTAGGGGTCCGGCGCTCTATCAAAATATCATATGCACAACAAACTGATTATAATGCAAAAATAATTAATTCTCTATCATTCATACTTTTTGAGAATTGGTCTTCACAAAATTACATAGAATTTACAGGAGAAAATGACCACATCCATTTTTCAAGACCCTGACTTCAGGGGCTCAAACAAAACTACACCATAGACCCATTATAATGAAAAATACCATTCACAGATTCAGAGGATTCGCGTTCACGAGAAAAGTTTAACGGACGGACAAACAGACGGACGCCGGACACAGGGCGATCGCATAAGCTCGGAGCTAAAAAAAATCATCAAATTATATATTATTTTTGCAGCCACCTAACCTTATTTGGTTAACTTTGCAATAAAATTTCAAACCAAACAATTGTTTGTGTATCAAATTCATGAAGTTATGTATAAACCCTTCTACACCTAAAATTTGCTTTTTGATTGGTCTTTTTCTGATAATTGTAACAATAAACTTCAGACTGGGTACCCTAACAGCAGAGGGGATTGGATTTTTGGTATGTAATAATTAAATCCACTCCCCCTTCACTCGCCGAGGGGCGTATAGCTAGGGTGTTTTCGACGTGGACATCTATAGAGGGGTCAACACAGAAGGGGATGATTTGTTATACAAGAAAGTTCCCAGAGAAACATTTTTTAAAATGAAGGAAATGGTTGCTTCTTAGGCACAATATCTACTGAAATTAGACTTTTCAAAACGATCAAGTGTATGGTGAACCTAATATTTAGATAAAGATGAGAAAAAAATCGATATGCATACATGTACGTCCACATCCAGATATTGAATACCCTCAATGTCTCAACTGAAAGCACTCAGTTTGATAGCGATCAGTGAATGTGCATTGTATAAACCTACGAAAATTTTGAAATAAAATGTATTCAAATCGGTGCTTTCTGAACTTTAACCGACAGTAGTTTGCTTTAAAAACATGTCATACAGTGGCGGATTCAGCCGCGGGGGGGGGGGGGGACACGGGGGCACGTGCCCCCCCCCCCGGCAGTGCCCAAAGAAGGGGCACTTATGACATGCTTTTGGAAGCATTAAACTACTGTTTCCGTAATAAATCTATGAAACTAGTCAGAAATAGCCCCAAAACACCCCAGAAACCACCGATTTGAGTATATTTCCCAAAAATTTCTCGGGGATAGATAGTCATGTCCATTGTTTATACGTGGACGTACACACGTTTCGGGAACAACCTACATTGAATCATGTTCATATCGAATTTTTTTTTATCTGAGGGATGAATCGGGAACTTTATATCCTATGCAAGGCATACGGTATTTAACACACATATTTCTTGACCAAATCTTCGATACAACCTCCTATAAAACTTACATTTTTTAACTCTAAATTTGAGGTCGTGATCAATCTTTTTAAAATGAACAATTGAAATTGTTTTTGCCAGATTTAAACCGGTTACCTCCAAGAATTTTGAAAAGATGAAAATGCATGTTTTTCTTTATTTTAAGAATCGAAGTTATCGTGATTACATTTTTGGTTAAGCTTGTAGGTAAATCAAAAATATAATCATGATATATATAATTAAACCTTTCAATCTGGACGATGCAGGGAATGGGGCACCCGTGATCTCTATTTTGTCAAGGAAATTTATAATGTACAAGGGAATTTTTAGGGTCTGTATGGGGCCGAAATTCGGTAAAAAGAGGTACTTTTCCCCAATTTTAGACCTAAAAATTCCCAATTCAATCTTTTCTCCAAAACGAGAAATTCATTTCCAGTTTACGTATCACTAACTGAAAGGAAAACGAAAGTAGAACAAACATGCTCTAGGAGGGATTCAAAATATAGACAATTGATATGATAAGGGATAATTTGCATGAATATATCTTTATGTTGTTTGGAATTTATTTCCCAATTTAGGTTAAAATGTTGCAAAATTCCCAATTTCATCGGCCCAGGCCCCTGACATCAGGGGCTAGAAAAAACCCTGTAATTACTTATTTTCTTTACCTTTATACAAATATTAACAAACAATTAAGTGCGGATCTAGAGTGGTTAGGAAGGTCAAATACGTCCTGCCTGGAAATTGCATAAAATGCTGATTTTTCCTAGTTTTACGAGAATTTATGGCTGGACACCCCTCCCTCCCATGGGCTGACATCTCTGCCCTTTCAAAACTTCTCCTGATTCGCCCGTTTCTTTAGGAAATCCTGAACATGTTGACTTCTGCATGCCGTGCAAGAACAGTACAGCATCAGAAAATTTCGAAAATTTTCAAATACATTTGTATATTCTATATAAATAATAATTATTGTTACTGACACTGACTGAATCATGCGCGCCAAATCCCTTCTAAATTCAGTTCAAATACGCTTCAGATGCCACCAAATTGCTTCATTTTTTCAAAAATTTCTCGGGGAATCCTGAACATGTTGACTTCTGCATGCCGTGCAAGAACAGTACAGCATCAGAAAACTTCGAAAATTTTCAAATATATTCTATATAAATAATAATTATTGTTACTGACACTGACTGAATCATGCACACCAAATCCCTTCTAAATGCAGCTCAAATACGCTTCAGATGCCACCAAATTGCTTCATTTTTTCAAAATTTTCTCGGGGGAGGCCCCCCGAACCCCCACCAATGGGAGGGGGAAACACCCTCCCATATCCTCCCCCACTCGGCCCTTCGGGCCTCGCAAGTGATTTCCATAAAAATTGCATGTGCCCCCCCCCCGGCAATTGGGGTTCTGGATCCGCCCCTGTCATAATGGCCAATAGTACTTCTTTTAGCACTGCCGAGGAGGACACTTCCTCTATTTGCGAAAACGATGAGGATGGTTTTACGTACAAACGTATGCCTGGCTATACCCCTGTCGCCAAATTTATTCATTTTATTTATTTTATACAATGAATGATTCCTTTCCAAACAAGATTTCCAATTGCTAATACTACATTTCAGTATTTTCTTATCTTACAAATGCCGGTGTTATATAGTAGTTCTTTCCCCATAGTAGCTTCCCCCCGGAAAAAAACTGCTTTAAAGTAGTCTTTCCCCCATAGCAGAGGTCCCCCTACCGTTACTGGCTTGGATTTTATCTCTTTATTATCTTGCGTTCAATAGAGATTTTCAATTTCTAAATGCTCACTCCGTTTGTCTTATATTATCTGTCTGTGTATCTGTTTGTTTGACGATCTGTTCGTGTCTGTCTTTATGTCTGTCCTTTCCTATCTTCCTGATGATGAGTGTCTCTGTATATCTTTCTTTGTGTCTGTTTGACTTTCTGTCTGGATCTCGTTCTGTGTGTGTCTGTCTGTGCGTGTATATGTAAGTTTTTCTACCTGGATCTTTCTGCATATATTTATCTTTTTGCGTGTCTGTATTTTTGAAAGGACGTATGTTTGATTCAGTCTGTATTTGTTTCTTTTTATATGTCGTTTAACACTCCTTATGTCAATGGAAATTGTTCTGAAATGCTGTGGAAATGGATGTGATTTAAAAAATTATAGTCATGTGTATTTATCTTTCTTATGTATATCTGTCAATATACAGTGCTCCCCCGATATAACGCCAACATCCGTCCAGAGAAAAAATTGGCGTTAAAGTGAGGGTGGCGTTACATCGAGGGAGTAAATAAAAGGATGATAGACAGCTATATGCTAAATACAAAAATTCTTATTTTCGCATTTCAAGAATGTGTTAGGTCAAAGAAAAATGCATGTACATGCAGAGTGTTCAAAACGATTTATTTGAGGCGGCGATTGAGAAATTTTAGAGCAAATAAACGATCAGGGGAAATTCAAACCGGCGACTTTTATCATCTGAGTCGGCAAAATTTTGCCGGGTGCCGCCCCTTAATGAAGTCAGTGTAAAACAGTAACATGAAATACATGATACAGGTTTATTCGTACATTTGTATTTTAGAACATGTAGGCACTGATGAGCACCTTCCTCGCATTGGCATTAGTAGCGCCGAGATACGTGCTCAACGCATCTTTTACTTTTTCGTCTATAGTCGGTTCAATGACGCTGGGCTAAATGCCGTTCTCTTTTTTAAATATTTGCATCCTCACTGGACTCGCCATAAGTATTAATTAAAGTTCAAATTACACTATCTAGGCAAACGTACATATTGATTGTTTATCAAAACATTAATGTAAATGAAAATAAACCCAAGCGCGATAATTAACTTGTTTGTTCAATTAAATGGAATTGTAATCGGTGGTTTTACGTACCAAATACGACAATTTGTACGCCGAATTCAGTGGCGGATGGCGGTATGCGGGGGTTGGCGTTACAACGGGGGTTTATAATGCATGGAAATCTGTACATTGGGAAAAAGTGGCGGTAGCCGGGGTTGGCGGTTTAACGAGGGGCGATAAATCGGGGGAGCAGTGTATGTCTACGAGTGAGTACGTCTGTCTCTCTGTCTGTCTGTGAGATTCTGTGTATGTGTGTATGTTTCTATCTCTGTGTCAGTCTTTGTGACTGTCTATTTATCTGTTTGTCTTTGTCTTTTTCCGCCTTTGTTTTTGTCTATCTGTGTGGTTTTCTGTCTGTCTGTTGCTGTGTGTCTGTCAGACTATTTATCTAACTGTGCTTACCTGTTTGTCTTTGGGTTTGTCTGTCTTTATTTCCCTTTCTTCATATGTCTGTCTAAGTGTACTTTATTTATTGGCCTATCTTTGTGTCTATATGTGACTGTCTGTGACTTTACTAGTGTCTGTCTGTGTATGTATGCATATGTCTATCTATCTGTCTGATTTATGTATATCTGTTTGCCTTTCTGTCAGTCCAACTGTCTGCCTTTTTAAGATACTTCTTAATAAAAATTAGCTCAAGGTCAAATGTATGGGTTAGTACAGTTTAAACATCTAAATTAAATTTCTTAAAGCCAATCCTCTTGGTCAGGGTCAGTATACTTGAAATTAATCAAGTTTTTTTGTACAGTTTTTATGTCAATGTGATATTTCATAAAGTTTTGGTACAATGAAGTGTAATACAATAGGTCAAGGTCAAATCTCAAGGTCAAGGGTAATATCTGAAATCAGGTCTACCTGCTTAGAAATATCGCTAAGTTCAAGGTAGATTGTACCTCAGGTCCAAAATCGGAGAAAATTATCATAATGCATTGACACCCCATATTTTCTTTTCATATTATTGCACATTGGGTTAAGCTTATATAGGTTTCAAATACAGATTTTTGGATAATAAAAATGTTTAATAACAATGTAAGAAATATGGATTTATGGATTTTTCCTTGGGGTGTAATATGTTAAAGATAGGTTTATTCGAATTTATAGACGATAAAGATAACCCTACAATCTAGGGTTTATTTGAAAAGGTTCAAGGATGATCAGCACGTAAAAAATATCATAGGGAGAATATAAGCTGAGGTACGAGCTACCTTAAGCGGAATATTTGATATATTATATGTACATTACGATATATTGTATCTTCAAGGTCAAATGTCTATGTCGAGGTCAATACTTGAAATAATTGAAATCTTGAAGTCAACTCATAATTTTCTTTATCCAAGCAATATTCTACTATAACTACATTATTACGGAAGCCAGTTATATTTTTTACTATCTCGTAGTTACGAGAAACGTTTCTCGTAGTTACGAGAAACTTTTCTCGTAGTTACGGGAAAAAATTCTCGTAGTTACGAGAAACATATCTCGTAGTTACGAGAAAATTTTCTCGAAGTTACGAGAAATAAATCTCGTAATTACGAGAAAAAAATTCGAACGCACTATTTCTCGTAACTACGAGATTTCTATCCCGTAACTACGAGAAAAGTTTCTCGAAATTACGAGAAATGTTTCTCGTAACTACAAGAAAAGTTTCTCGTAACCACGAGAAACGTTTCTCGTAACTACGAGATTTTTTTCTCGTAACTACGAGAATGTTTTCTCGTAACTACGAGAAAAGATTCTCGTAACTACGAGATAGTAAAAAAATATAACATGGCACGAACTGGCTTCCGTACATTTTTCAATGTCAAAGTCAATATCTTATTTCAAATCTTCTCTCTAATTAGGCTGTGTTTGGATTTGGATGATTATTGTCGTGCTTTTTTATAACATGAATTAAATGAAATTCCGGAATTCATTTGAGGGGGGTAAAATGGCTATATAGCAGATTTTCCCCGGGGAAAAACTACTATAACATGGGGAAAGTCTACTATATAGCAGAATTCCCCCCCGGGGAAAACTACTTTATAGTAGATTTTCCGGGGGAAAAACCACTAATATATAGCCATTTTTCCGGGGGGGGGAGACTACTACATAACATCGGCTCTTTCACATTAAATGATTTTTCCATCAAGGAGCGCCCCCTCCCCTCCCCTCGAACTTTGCCCTGCTCGTTTGGCGAAGTCTGATTTTAATAAGACGTAATAATACATGCAAAGAAACCGGAAAAATCAGCATTTTTGATACATTCTCTATTCTAACTATAGACCCAACCGACCTTGCCTCCTTAAGATCCGCTTCTGATAGAACTTGAAAAGCACGTTCAGAATATGGGTATATGCGGGGATCGACCGATTTTCATCTGTTGTGGAGGGGATGATTATCTTAGAAACTAGGGGGTGGGGCTACCAACATGTTCTGTCCGAACAGATAGAACCTGAACCATTTTAAACTTGAAGTATTGAAATTATTTTGTCTGATAACCCCTGGAAACGGATTCATGTAATGATCGAAAATTGGGATTCATTTTGACTACTTTTACTTCCTCTTTTCATGGTCCATTTTGTACTCATTTCATGAGAAAACACGCTAGGAAAGTCATAAATTAAGACAATTACATGTATACGTATAGATATTCTAATAAAAGTGGAAACCTAATAAATGATAAATTATCATATAAAAAAATGAAGTGATACATAATGTCTCACGATATAAATATCTTGGCCTTAATTTTACACTATCTGGACCTTTGAAAAATAATCCACCGCGCATGCGTAAAATGAAACGAAGTTACGATAGCGATTACGATGGCGATGACAAGATGTTACGAAGTCGATGATACGATGTCGATGATACGATGGCAATGATGTTACAATGGCGATAATACGGTGTCACGATAGCGATGTCACGAAGTGAACATCGTATCTACGCCATCGTAACATCGTGTCTTCGTCATCGTTGCACAGAAACTTCGCCATCGTAACATCGTAGCGTCGTAACATTGTCATCGTAACATCGCCATCGTGACATCGCACGATGGTACGAAAGTAGTCATGTTCATGGCCGAGATCTGATTGATATACATGTTGTGGTTGTCAACAACAGATTTTGTCACAATGTTTGAAAGAAAAGCGTTTACTGACCATCCAGTGGATTATTGTAAAAGTATCAGTATTAGTTGAATAAAATAGCGTTTTCATTCGAAACTCGTGATAGTCTTGAACAGATACTCAAACTTCTTTTTTTCAATTTACAGAAGTCCCTTAAACAGCATCATTGTATATTTCTGCCCCCCCCCCCTTTCCAATTCAGTGATAAAAATTCCTCATAAGTTGGCGGATAATAGATAACATTCCCCACAAATTTCAATGATAGAGATATATATTTCCTAATTTTTAAAATCAGTTCTGTTAACCAGGGAAATTGTGATCGTCTTGAACAAATACTCAAACTTCACATTTTTCAATTTACAGAAGTCCTTTAAACAGCATCATTGTTTATTTCTAACCCCCCTCCCCCTTTCCAATTCAGTGATAAAAATTCCTCACAAGTTGGCGGATGATAGATAACATTCCCCCGAATTTCAATGATAGAGATATATATTTCCTAATTTTTAAAATCAGTTCTGTTAACCAGGGAAATTGTGATCGTCTTGGACAAATACTCAAACTTCACATTTTTCAATTTTCAGAAGTCTTTTGAACAGCATCATTGTTTATTTCTAACCCCCCCCCCTTTCCAATTCAGTGATAAAAATTCCTCACAAGTTGGCGGATGATAGATATCATTCCCCACAAATTTCAATGATAGAGATATATCTTTCCTAATTTTCAAAATCAATTTTGTTAACCAGGAAAATTGTGATCGTCTTGAATAAATACTCAAACTTCACATTTTTCAATTTTCAGAAGTCCTTTGAACAGCAACGTTGTATCACTTTGTCTCCCCCCTCCCTTTCCCCCTTACGAATATTCAGTGATAAAGTTTCCTCGTAAGTCGGCGGAAGTTACGTCAAATGTTGAGTGGCGGCATTCGAAGACATTCCCCACAAATGTCAATGATAGAGATATGTCATTCCTAATTTTGAAAATTAGTTCTATTTAACAGATATCGTCTCAATCAAAATAACAAATGAATAAAAACTAATAATAAATGAGCGTATGTCTACAAATCACGATATCTAGACCCCCTTTTCCCTTCAGTGATAAAGTTTCCTCATAAGTTGGCGGAAGTAGCATACGTCAACATTAGAGGGGTTCCGAAATATTCCCCGCAACTAAAAGAGATAATTTTCTTTCCCCACAATATTGAGATGCCTTTCTTTCAAATATTAAGCCTCAACTCAAAAAAGTAAGTGAGTGACATTCATAATCATCCTAATTTCCACCAGAAAAAATCGAAAAATCACTGTTTTCATCACTAGAAAGCACTTTCCCCACAATGTGATAAAAACACCCGATTCCCCACAAGTGAGTTTCAACGCGTAAGAGAGAGAGAGAGAGAGAGAGCACTGGCAAAATCCCACTTGTGGGGAACTCACACCTGTCAAATGACCTTTCTTGTGAGGAATGTTGGAAATTGTGGGGAAAATCGCCATTCCCCATAAACCTAATCGGTATTTCGAAATGGTTCGAGGTATCCACAGGCAATAAAAAAGATATTTTTTGATAGTTTTGTTTTATTATTTTTGTCAGTAAAGAGTTTAGGCATCGCAGAAGCGTATACACCAATGGTAGGAGGGATTTTTCTTTGTGGGGAATTTCTCTCTCTTTCGTACGATCAAAATTATCTCTTCACCGTAAAATTGGTGTCTTGGCATGCTGGGTAATTTTTCTGTTCGGAGCCTTCTTTTTTTTTTTTGTTCTTGTGATGTAGAGCTGATTGATTTATCGATATTTCATTCATGATGGGTCGATAATTATCGATTAACGGGGTGTTGTAGTCATCCGATTTCGGTAATCGATTTGGAAGTAAAATAATCGATCGCCTAGCGCGAAAAATGCAGAAGTAGGGGCTGCCGCTGATGTATCAGAGGAAATTCTGTCCGATGGTCAAAAACTATTTCTTCATACCGCACTATACATACAAGGTTACGTTATCAGATGAGCCCAGCATAGAGGATCCTACAGAACCTGCACTGGAAAACAACGATACAGTAAGTAATTCATTTTTTATGTAAACATTCAGGGGTGCTACTTAAACAAGTAATTAAAAAAATTACCTTTTCAAGTAACTTTTTAATTCTGCCTTCTAAAATAATTACTTCTTAAAGTAACTGATTTACTTGCTATGTCCATGCAAAATATTACTTCTACAAGTAATATACATAAAAAGTAGGGCATTCGATGGTTTGTAATGATGGTAGCATACAAATTAAAAGTTCTCAATAATAATAATAATAATAATAATAACAGAAAGGATTCCGACGGAAGTCGGAATCCTTAATAATATTTATTCAGGTAAAAAGGCATGTACAGAGTACAAGATAAATATGATATAAAATATCCTTCATATTCATATAAAATATCACAATATTAAGAGAGATTCAAACCTAAACAAATCTGACTGAGATGAAAGCAACTATATATATCACAGAACAATAATGACTAGTACTTTGGATTGCATGTTATCACAGGATCCATGACTATTGATTACATCTACATGAATAATGAGTTATCACAGATGAAATTTGAGCAAATTTTTGTGATTAATTTTATAATATGGTATAGTAGCACTATAAACAATAATTGCCTTATTTTACCTGGGATAACCCAGAAAAGCTATTCAGCTTATTTCCACTGGGGTCCCTAATTGCCAGATCTTTATAGGCAATGATAGTATAATACTATAAGATATATATGTATATCTTTTAATTCTTATTAGGACTACTCATATCAGTAATGATTGCTTCAGTAACAGAAATATTAAGGTAAATACCATTCCTTAAAATTACTTGTTTAAGTGATATTTATTGAATGGGGCTTATCTTTAAAGGAAAGGAGTAAAGCTTTAAGCAATTATCGTAATTGAAATTCAAATTTTATTTTGAAAAGGAAAGTCTGAATTTACAGGAAAAATTATTGCTATTGGGATGAAAATTCTATATAAAAATCTACAAGGTTACAAACTTTCACAAATTTGCAACTTTTTAAGTGAAATTCAGCTACAATTTCGACTATCTTTCTTAACTGAAACAGTTTCTTCTGAGAAAGTTATTTCCTTATGAAAACGATGGAAATGCTATTGCCTTCTACTGCTGTATTTTCTTACTTGCTATAGGAAATTAAACATTATTTAACTTTTTATGTGAAATCATGGGTACATTTGATATCAGTCAGATAATTACATGTAGAAGTAATTTTTTCGATTACTTGTTGAAGTAGCACCCCTGACTGGTAAACTGATCAACAGGTGCCTGCGTACGCCCCCCCCCCCTAAAATTTTCCATCATGGGTGAAACGATCATTTAAAGTAAAAAAGTAAATGCACAGTGTTGAGGTCGATATGATGCTTTATGGAGTGATAAAACCAATATCCCGGGGGGTGGCCTTCCTGGTTCCCCTACCAGTACAAGGGCTCTGCCCTGGACCCGCTGGGGACCTAGGTGGTCCCAAGACCCCATGCCAATTCTTTGGGCCCCCAACTGAAAAGCTGGATCTGCCACTAAAATGATGTTTCATGATACAAATCGTATTGTGAGTAAATATCATGAAACATCTTATCATAAGCTTAGCGTATCGTGACAGCCCTAAATTTAACCCCTGGACCAGTGACTGTATGGCTCATTTATGACTTGGGAAATAGAAAAGCCCTGACGTTTTTTTAATACTAGAACAATTATAGTGACTATAACTTATATGTACATGTAATCAGGGGTGGATTCAGAACCTCAACTGCCGGGGGGGGGGGGGGGCACATACAATTTTTGATGGGAATCACTTTCAAGGCCCGAAGGGCAGAGTGGGGGTCCGAGAAAATTTTGAAATAATGAAGCAATTTGGTGGAATCTGAAGCATATTTGAACTGAATTTAGAAAGGATTAGGCTGAACGATTCAGTCAGTGGAAGGACTTATAAACAGATAATTATTATGTTTTAAAAATTTTCGACAATATCTGATCATGCTGTTTTTGTACGGCATGCCAGGGCCGTAGCTAGGGCTGATTTAGGGCCGATATTCTGCCCTATTCCCAATGCAAAAAAGGTATCTTTTTTCCCAATTTAGACAAAATGTTAGACTCTAAAAATTCCCAATTGTTTGGTCTTTGTTTGATATAGTGTATTAGGGTTTTTTTTCCCCTTGTTTTGGGGCCGAATTTCGGCCCCTTCCCAATACCAAATTTCCTCTATTTTTCCCAAAAAATCACCCTGAAATTCCCAAAAAGGAATTATCAAAAAATCACCTGAGAAAATAAGACTCAAAACCTGGAAGTCAGCACAAAATGTCCTATTTCGAAGTGCATTTTTAAAAGATTTTTATTTATCCCTTGTTCAGTTCAAGCAAATCAATAGATTATCAGTGTTAATAAATGATACTTTAGAGTTATACTTTGGTGAGAATTTGTTCCAAAATTTTCCCAATTTTAGCAAAATGTCGCAAATTTTCCCAAAAGGGACAGGACAGGCACCTTCCCCAAAATAAAAAAAAAAACCCTGTGTATCATCCCCGTCATAACTCTACCTCACTAGGAAAAGGTTGCTGTGCATTTCAGTATTTTTCCCTTTATGATGACATTAACATATACATTTAGGTTAAAGTTAGTGTTGTAACGATTATCGCCGACATCGGCGACATCATCGCTAATACCCTTCGATTTCGATTAATCGATTATGTTTTTAAGAATCGATTATAATCGGAAATATTCAACGTGGAAAAGAATGACATAGTTTTCGGTTGAATTTGCGTATGACAAGTACGAATAAAACGAAAGTAGATCAACGATTGTTTCTAGGAGTAATAGTTCCGGGCGTAGTGTAAATAATTTGAAAAGGATACACTCTCTAATGCATACAATGGATAGAATTAGGATTCTCATTGAATTTAATAGTAATAAAAAGTACTCTTATAGAAAACTCCATCGTCAGATGTGATACGGTCCATCGTGACGTCAATATACCTACTCGTCTAGAAAAAATTTTTCTTTTAGTTTTTACACCGAACTCCTGAGCTTTGTAAGAAAGACAAGGTCAGTGAATTTCACAGTACTGTTAGCCTAAACTCCACGAAGATATTGCTTGATTCCTTGAATGAGAAAAATCTTTCGGTTCAATTAGGTTGTATGGACCCCCCCCCCCTCCTCCCATCCCTGCATCTGCCGTATAAAGATGTCCACTATTACAATCTCATATTTGTTTTGACTCCATTACTGCTGTGATCTTGACTACTAGACAGGATTTTATCATTCTATGGTTGGAGTTCTTTCTAGACATTTTGCTATGTATATTAGCATAAGATTTAGTGAATTTTATTCATTGCTTGTAATATTCCTTTCTGTAAAAACAGGAAAGAATTATTTCCGATTAAATCGAAATAATCGATTAAAATCCTCTCCGATTATAAACCGATAATCGATTATGAAATTTTTCAGATTATACAACAGTAGTTAAAGTTGAGGAGTGCCAGAACAGTTTTGAAGCCCTGATTGACACAAAGGGGCTCTATACCGTCCAATTTCTACAATGAACACAAGATCTCAGGATTCGAGAGAAGAAATCAAAAGTGCTAAGACCAAATTCCTAGAACAACTCCAGGAAAACATTGAACAAAGGTATCTTTTGGGTTAATTATCCTGCTATATTGCATTCACAAGCACACATTTATTCATGGAGGTACAGTACAGTTAAAATATTTTGATATCTATTATTTACGTATTGAGCCACTGACCCCAGGGTAAAAGTGCAGATAGATAAGTCCTCAGATACAATAAGGGACAGAATGATATATATTTTTGCAATTTTTTTATCTGTTTTTTTTGAACAGAATCTCACTCCTAGGACTTCCGTTATATAATTTTGTATTTTAAATAATAACACTATGATACTTCAGGTTACATATGCTATGACAAACACCCTGCAGTCTGTTCCATCAGATTCCGACGATCGAGTACGGAGCATGACTACAGTACAACACCCTCCTCCTAAGGCCATGCTATCTCCAAATCAAAAAATTACCAGGTAAGAAAGTTGTTAGATTTCAGAGTTGTGTTTTTTTTTTGTGAATACTGCATGACAATCTGGATATTGTACCTTTTTAGCTTGCCGGAATGGAAAAGTCGTTGTCGTCATTGTCTGTAGTCAAAACTTTAACCTGGGCTATATCTCTTGAACTATAAGGGGTAGGGCGTTGATATTTCACATGGAGATACCCTCTTACAAGGCCCTTCATTTGAGACCATGACCTTTGACCTCTTGACCTTGGACTTTGACCTACTTTTGAAAAACTTTTACCTGGGCTATATCTCTTAAACTGTAAGGGACAGGGCTTTGATATTTTACTTTGAGACCATGACCTAGTGACTGTGGCCTTTGACTTTGACCTACTTTTCAAAAAAAAATTAACCTAGGCTATATCTCTTGAAGTTGAACTGTAAGGAGCAGGGCCTTGATATTTTACATGTGGATACCTTGTGTACGACCTTAAATTTGAGACCATATCCTTTGACCTAGTGACTTTGGCCTTCGACTTTGACCTACTTTAAAAAAAATTAACCTGGGCTATATCTCTTGAACTATAAGTGTAGGGCTTTGATATTTCACATGTACGCCATGATGTAGATTCCTTGTGATGGTACCTATCATTTTAGACCATGACCTTTGACCTTGTGACCTTAACCATTTACCTAATTTTTAATTACTCGTACTTTGGCAATATCTTCAGCTCTCTAAGAGATAAGACTAACATCAGATGAATAGAATCCTCATGACAATACTTCTTGTATTTTGGAAGTTATTTGATTTTTGACAAAAACCTGCTACTGAGAGCTATGTAATTTTTAGCTCGCCGGGACGAAAAAGTCCGGAGAGCTAATGCCATACCCTCGGCGTCGTCATTGGCGTCGTTGTTGTCGTCGTCCGTAGACAAATCTTAAACCTGGGCTTTATCTCTTGAACTATAAGGGGTAGGTCTGTCTGTACATATTTCCTTCTTTACCCATGGATAGGATCTAGACCAAATCTAGACCTAATCTAATAAACGGTAAGGCTTTCATATTTCACATGTAGATACCTTATGACGGGACCTTTGGTTTGAGACCATAACCTAGTGACCTTGAACCTTAGACTTTGACCTACTTTTGACAAACTTTAACCTGGGCTATATCTATACAACCATAAGGGTAAAGGCTTTCATATCTCACATGCAGATTCCTTGTGATGAGACCTTTCATTTGAGATCATGACCTTTGACCTAGTGACCTTTACCTTAAAGTTTGACTTACTTTTCAAAACTTTAGCTTGGGCTATATCTCTTGAACTATAGGGGGATAGGGTTTTGACATCACATATAGTTTCCTTGTGATGAGACCATGTCTATTGACCTAGTGACTGTGATCGTAGACTTTGACCTACTTTTCAGACACTATCTTTTGAACTATAAAGGGTAGAGCTTTGATATTTCACATGTAGATACCTTCTGATGAGACCTTTCATTTGAGACTATGTCGTTTGACCTTTTGACCTTCCTTTAAAAAAAACTGTAATCTGGGCTATACATGTACCTCTTCTACTATAAGGTATTAATGTAGTGACCTTGACCTTAACCTATAATTTCAATTCATACTTCAGCAATATCTTTAGCTCTCTAAGGGATATTGCTAATATTAGATGCATAGTCTGCTCTTGATAAAACTTTTTTATGCCCCCGTAATCGAAGATTCGGGGCCTTTAGTTTTTGGTCTGTCCGTCAATCTGTTTGTTTGTCTGTTGGTCTGTTTGTCCACAAAAACTTTAACCTTGGCCATAACTTTTGAATGGTAAGTGATAGGGCTGTCATATTTCACATGTTTATTTTTTTTGACAAGACCTTTCCATGGATACCAAAATTTTTGACCTTGTGACCTTGGCCTTGGAGTTTGACCTAATTTCAAAAATTTAAACTTTAGCCATAACTTTTGAATGGTAAGTGATAGGGCTTTCATATTTCACATATGAAGTCCATGTGGCAAGACTTTTCCATGGACACTAAATTTGACCTTTTGACCTTGACCTCAAATGTGATACTACTTTTGATCTATTTTACTGACAAAAATGCCAACGGGGGCATTTGTGTTTCACAAACACAGGTTTTTTTTTATAGATTTTAGAAGTTTGCTGATTTACAATAAAAACTTGCTATCTTTGATATCACTATTTTTTTAGCTCACCTCAGCGAAGCTCACGTGAGCTATTGTCATGGCGTGGCGTCCATCCGTCGTAAACTTTTTACATTTTTGACTTCTTCTCAAGAACCACCAAAGGAATTTTGATGAAACTTGGTAGGAATTAAGTACTCATGGTCCCCTAAAAGTGTTGTTGTTTTTCGTCCGGATCCGTCAAAAGGTGCCGCAACCAAATGCAAAGTAGGTACTAGGTCACAGGGGGTACCCTCCTTTGACAAACTTCTTTTCAGAACCGAAGCACATATGACAAAACAAAAGCATCTGGATGATTTAGAAGGATGTCTTAACAAGTGTTGTTGCTTCTGATTCCTGTTGGAAGTCAAATTTTTGACATGTTTTTGACATTGGACTTTGTCAAAAATGCTCATTTTTGAACTGTTTGTGGTTTGAAATGTGTGGTTTTGTGCCCTCATTTAGCATATGTTTGTCATATTTAAGTTACTATTTGCTTCTATATACATTACATGCTATAATCTTCTTTTTTTGGAATTTTTATAGATTTTTTAAAATATGAATAGGTATGTTGACTGAGCACATGGACCCAAGGGTTGTTGGGTTCAAGTCCCGGCACTGGCACCCCAAATTTTTTCTTCCCTTTTCATTTTTTTCAATTTTGTCACCTTTTTATGCACTTTTAAATCATCTCAATACCTTTAATTTCATTTTTGACCAAAAAATGGTTTTCTTCCATTTTCATTTTTTTTCTGTTTTGCACTCTTTCACTGTGCATTTGACATATTTTAAGTTTTCTTATGGCTGTGATATATATGGGACCTCCATTTATTAGTTCAACTGTCTATCTGTTTCATACAGCCTATCTGACAATTCAAATGCATGAGCAGTTTATAGGGATCACTTTGTCCCATGAAAATCCATCTGCCAATCTGTTTGTTAAACTGTTTGTCAGTCTGTCTGCTTGTTGGGTATTGTAGTCACACATTCACATTATGGCTATAACTTGATTAATTAGGGGATAAACGTACTGTGTTTTGTGGTTCCGACAGGTATATGTTGGATATACTGTTGGAAACATACGTTATACCGTCGGGGGCAAGCCCCGACAGTATAACTGCATTTCCAACAGTATATCCAACATATACCTGTCGGAACCACAAAACACAGTACGTTTATCCCTATTCTAATTCATGTGATATAATTTAACTTTTTATACCCCTCAGAGGGTCTCACGTATCGCTTTAGACGTGACGTTGCTATGGAGTACTAATAACGACCAACAGAAATTATTGCGCTGCAAAATACGAAATACAACTGCTTCGTATTTATTATAATGGCGAAAAATCAAAGTGTTATCAATAATAAACTTACTTGCTCTGTTGTTTACAGGCAGAGAATGCCATTAACAAGCTCATTCATTGTAGTTTTACGTCACAGTATGACGTCACAGGAGCGAAGAACAAAGGGAAGCATGACGTCATACGCAAAAAGTGCGCTAAAGCTTGTAGGTACATTTACGTAGGAAAACATTTTAAAGTATGTCAAGTGAGTCGGTTTGTGGCATGTATATCGTCGTTATACATGCTTGTAGAAATCCTGTAAACCAATCAGAATGCGTGTAACAAACAGAATGAATTAGAATGTATGTTATACTTAAATCACACTTGCAGGGTTGGTCAAGCATGATAAGACTCAATACCCTATTAGGCTCAAGGTCACCTGCAGAATAAGTTTTATATCTTATAAATCTTTTATCATTTATCGTGTATAATTTATTAAGGTATATTTATCTTGCCAACTATTTATTTACAATTATTAATGAACAATGGATGTATAATTTCAGATGATATAGAGGTTATTCCTTATCCTGAAGCCTCCAATAAACTGCCTTTGATCCACAAACATGGGAATCCAGTCGATTCAGCTTATCCTAAATCTGCAACAAAATCCTCAAAATTCAATCCGTTTAAAACCATTCAGAGCAAAGGCGAAAAATCCGAGGGGAGAGAATCAGGAAAACTAGACAGTATAGAAATGCAAACAAAATCTCCCATGTTACTGAATGGTGACAATATTGACAGCTTACGTCATCGTAGACAATATAAAATTGCAGCATCCTGGTAAAAGAAACGTTGATCATGATTTGATGGCTGATGAAAAGTTCAATTTTTCTCCAAGCAGTGCTAGCGTAATGAAACAGAAAACTATCTGCGATGTTTTAATATTTCTTGAGTGTATTTAACAAAAAATTATGAATTGCTGACAACGTGTTTATTGTAATGAGCAGAAAAATTCTGGGAAAATGTGCAGGGATGGTCAATTATGATTAGATTCAACACCCAAATAGGGTCTAGGTCAAATATCCAGGGGCAAACAAATAGGACATGTCACATACTTTTTATTGTCCGTTGCCAAAATGGTTGGAGTTAAGTGTTTTTAGTGATAATAATATACTGTGTAGTATGATTGGTTGAGAAATCTATATGCAAGGTTTTTTTTTAAACATTATTATATGCAGTTGAATTGTATGCTTTTATTTCTTCTACTTATCCTTAGAAATTTATGTGATTTTTTCACGGTATTATACAAAATGTGTAAAGAAATGGACCTTGACTTAAAAGTGTCATGATTTTTAAAATGGAGTTGACATCTAGAATTTGAAGGTATGATTTTTTAGCTCTATTGGTCGAAGACCAGTTGAGCTTATGTGATACCATGTTGTCCTGCGTCTGTCCGTCCATCTGTCTGTTAACAATTTTTTTGTGATCGCAACTCCTCTGGAACCGCAAATGATAGAAACCTAATTCCTTTTGCATTTAGATTGATCCATGGTCTAGTCGTGCACCTGATATTTTGTTTGAGCCTCTGACCCCCAAAAATGGGTGTGGTCATTTTCTCCTATATAACTCTGTAACTTGTGAACACATTCTCATAAAGTATAATTCATAGAGAGTTAATTCTTTTTGTGATATAATCCACCTCTGGTCTAGTTGTGAATCTGCTATTTTAAATGAGCCTCTAACCCCCAGGGTCTTAAAAAATGGATGTGGTCATTTTCTCCTATTCAACTCCATGTAATCTTGTTAACACTAGTTCTCAGAGAGTGTAATTGACAGAGAGTTAATTCTCCTTGCAATATTATCAGTCGCTGATCTTGTTGTGAACCTTATCTTTTGTTTGAGCCTTTGACCCCCAGGGTCTTCGAAAATTGGTGTGGTCATTTTCTCCTATACAAGTCTATGTAATCTTGTGAATGCCAGTTCATTGATAGTGATATAATTCTTTTGGCATCATATTCATAATCAGTCTCTGGTCTAGGAAAATGGGTGTGGTCATTTTCTCCTATATAAGTCTAGGTAATCTTGTGAACACCAATTCTCAAAAAGTATAATCAATAGAGAGATAATTCTTTTTGCATTATAATCACCCTCTGGTCTTTTTATGTTTCGGATATTGTGAACTTCTGACAGCCCCCCCCCCCCCCGAGTCTTGGAAAGGGGTGTGGTCATTTCTCCTATGTAAGTCTATATAACTTTGTGACCACCAATTCTCATGAAGTATACTTGATAGAGAGATACTTTTTTTTGCATTACCATGAGTCTGTGGACTAGTTGTTTACCTGATATTTTGTTTGAGCCCATGGCCCCCAGGGTATTTGAAAATGGGTGTGGCCATTTTCTCATACATAAGCCTTATAATAATGTTATCTTGTGAACACCAATTCTCAAAAGTGTAAATTCTTTTTGCATCATTTTACAAGTGTCTGTGGTGTAAATGTGCACCTGATATTTTGTGTGAGCTCCTGACCCCAGGGTCTTGAAATGGGTGTCACTTTAAGTTGAGTGAATTTAAGAAAACAGCCAGTAGAGCTTCAGTCTCATTAGAGACTTCTGGTTTAAAGAATCATTGACATCACTGAAGAACCAAGATGATTAATAAAAGAATTTGTACAATTCAAGGTCTTTTTGGAAATACGACTCATTCCCAATTGAGAGAGTATCTGGAATTGGTATGAAAGCGTTGATTTTAGTTCGGTTTTTACCCATTTTGTTGACTGACATCAGCTTTATATGTAGGTACTGTATCACAAATTCAGTTTGTCCCAATACCTCCATTTCTTTGGTGGTTACACAAACATATTGTTCAACCTTATATTGATTATCTAGTATTACATACTATATATGTAGGCTATATTTAAAAGATAAAATGTGGAATTAGATCTTTGTGTTCTGCTTAATATTTGTAGACTATTTTTTATCCACTTCAAATGGAAAACTTTATCACAGATTACAAGTTGAATTTGGCCTCCAGAATTTTTGTCTGTGAAAATTGTCATCTTTTATCCCAATTCAGATCTTTTTTCTGTTGTACAATGGGATATATATACTCCACCTTGTGTTAGTGTGTGTGTTAGTGAGTATGTAGGTCTACAAATGCTTGTGGACACTCACAATTTTTTTCAATCTTCATCAAACTTTGCATGCAATTTGTCCGTGTTGAGACAATACCTATTGATATTAAAGGTCAAATGGTGATAATAGAAAAAGTTTGTGGACACTCTAGAGGTCACATTCTGCTTCCAGTCTTCTTCAGGCATGTAAGTGTTATTTGTCCATGGTGAGAAAACAACACTTATTAAATTTCATGGTCAAAAGTCAGGGTCACTATTTGTAATTATTGAAAAACCTTGTGGACACTCTTGGATGTCACAGTTTTCATAAAATCTCCATCAAACTTTGCATAGAAGTCGTCCACAGCAAAAGGACAAAACCTACTGTTTTAAGGGTCGGACCTGTCACAGTTTACCTCTAATATTCATCAATCTTTGCATGTAAGTTGTCCATAGCGAGAAGACAATACCTATTGATTTTCAAGGTCAAGGTCACAATTGATGATAGTAGAAAAAAATTTAGACACTCTAGATATCGCAGTTTACTTCCTATCTTCATCAAAAATTGCATGTAAGATTGTCCATGATGGGAAGACAACACCATTGATTTTCAGGGTCAATGTCGCTATTCATAATTATATAAAAGCCTTTTGGACTCTCTAGAGGTCACAGTTTACCTCAGATCTTTATCAAAAGTTGCATACAAGGTGTCCGTGGTAAGAGGACAAGACCTTTTGAATTTCAGGGTTAGAGATCAAAGGTCAAGGTCACAATTGGTGATAATATGAAATCATTGTGGATACTCAAGTAGAGGTCACCAGTTACTTGCAGTATTCATCAAACCTTGTGTATGTTGCCCATGGTAAGAAGACAACATCTATTGATTTTAAAGGTCAAAAGTCAATGTCATGTCACTATTGGTAATCATCGAAAAACTTGAGGACATCATAGTGAATTACTTCCAATCTTCATCAAACTTCGCGTACTAGTATTAGTTGCCCATCGTAAGAAGGCAAGACAAGACCAAGGTCACAATTGGCAATACATGTAATAGAAAAAAAACCTTGTTGACACTCTAGAGAACCTCTTTAATACAAAATGCCATCTGGATTCATCAAAATATAAGGAGAAAACAAAGACAGAAGGACATGATGATGACATACCACAACACTATTCAATTTGTGCTACATACAGAATTACTACGTTCAGAAATATCACTTTAAATTTAAGGCAATTATTATAACCCCCCCCCCCTCCTGCAAACGAAGTTAATGCTAGGTTTACACGATTGAGGCGAATCGTAGAGATCGTAAGAGAGCGTGGGGTTGAATCGTGACGATCGTAAGAGAGCGTGGTGGAATCGTGATGATCGTAGGAGATCGTAGAGATCGTGGCAAAATTTTTGATTCTCAAAAAATTTACTACGATTGTCCCGATTCATCCTTACATCGTGAGAGAGCGTAGTGGAGCATAGTGAACGTGATGGAGCGTAGTATAGCGTAACAGATCTTGACAAAGCGCAACAGATCGCAATATGCAATCGTAGGAGATCTTGGTGAAACACGTTCTTCTACGATCCACTACGATTTCACTCACGCTCTTTGACGATTTGTTACGATTTCCACGATTCAGTCCACGATGTACAATATTCGTTGCGATTCCTATCATGAAAATTATAATGGATTACGAGTTTTCCACATTTGCAACAATTTCTAACACACGAAGAAGACTAAGAAAAGAAGTCTTGTTAACCAGTGCTGTGCTGCATTAATTGTCTTCGAACGAGTTAAATGTATACACGCAATCAAAGATTTGAATTGCTCAATAAAAAATGTTACCTTTAATAATCGAAAAAAGAAAGATCAAATAAGGTTCATCAATGCCATTTCCAGCGTTTTGCGATATAAAATCTTCACCTCCTGGATGTTAAGTTTAATCTTGTTCGGATATTGCAAGTAGTATTGAAACTGGTTGTCTATTTCATATCAAATCGTGTTAGAGCGCGGCAAATCGTAGTCCTGCATCGTAACAGATCGCAACAAAACTTGATAAGTGTAGGGAACCGTGATCGTGCGGGAACGTAACGAAGCTTGAGAGAACGGGATGCAATCGTAACAGATCTTATCTACAATCGTAACAAATCGCTACAGCGCGTATCAGAGCGTGATGGAGCGTCGGAGAGCGTATGAAGACCAATTTTATTTATAGAATCATGGAGCTCCACGATTTTGCGCAATCGTAGACATCGTAGGACATCGTGGCTAAGTGTAAACCTAGCATAAGGGAGGTACAAATGTATATAAATGTCTGTTTGTCTGTCCGTCCGTCAGGTTAAAAAGTTTTGAAAGCAGTTTTCTTTTATACTATTAATGGTAGACATTTCATACACATATTCACCATTAAGAGTACTACATTAAAGTACCATGAATTTTGACTCTGTGACATTGACCTTCAACTATACAACATTTTATGTTAAGATGTTTTGAAAGCAGATTTCTTTAATACATGAAATTGTAGGCCTTTCATATTTCATACATACATTCACCATAAAGAGAACTACATTTTAGTACCACGAATTTTGACCCTGTGACCTTGACCTTCACCCTATACAACATTTTATGCTAAGATGTTTTGAAAGCGGATTTCTTTTATAATATTAATGGTAGGCCTTTCATATTTCATATACACACATTCACCATAAAGAGTACTACATTTCGGTACCATATTTTTTTTTACCCTATGACCTTGACCTTCAACCTGTACAACATTTCATGTTAAGATGTTTTGAAAGCAGATTTCTTTTTAAACAACATGTATAAATGGTAGGCCTTTCATATATCATACACATATTCACCACAAAGAGTACTACAGTTTGGTATCATGACTTTTGACCTTGTGACCTTAACCTTGACTTTGGGCTTATGTTAAAATTAGGACGTGTTTAGAAATTTTGAAAGCAGATTTCTTTCATACTATGAATGATAGCCTAAGGTCTTTCACTTTTCATAGAAACATTCACCACGAAGAGTACTACAGTTTGGTATCATGACTTGTGACCTTATGACCTTGTTCACAGATTTGTTGCATACTATAAATGGTTGGCTTTTCACATTGCATCATGAATGGTCCCATTTATAATAAAATGTCCCGCGGGGGTGTAATTCGTCCACTGTAGGGTAGTTCTAGTTTTCCCTGAATTTTGCGCCGATTCCATACAATTTGATGCTATTACAATTACATTGTATCACACTGTGTTTCCGGCGGTCACGGTAGCCACGTTTCAAGCCACCGTGGACGAAACGTGGTGACCGTGATGGACAACGTAGGGGAATGGGATCGACAAAAGTCACTAGCCGTGATTGTCGGGGCAAATGTTTAAACTGTCAAAACATCTGCCACAGCAGCCGAGGCTCAGATACCTACTTTCGCAACAAAACGTGACAGGACGTAACAGACCGTAAGAGAACTTGAAATTGGTCGGTAACGGGACAGGAAGTAACAGTATTAATCAAACTCTTGCGAGAGGCGACGAGTTTGTACATGAGTACGATGTATACACTACATCATGCGAGTTGTTACGACTCCTCTTCGACATCTGCTCGACACTTTCGCGACATTTTCGCGAGCTCTGCCGATTTGAGTATTTAAAGCCATTCCCATGATTCCCTCACTTCCTCTTACATTAATGTTTTCATTTTCATAGTATACATGAATCAACGAAAAAAAAAAAGAAAAAGAAAAAGAGGCCCTAATGGGCTGACATATTCAAGGGTCCAGGCCATGCGAACTCCCCCCCCCCCCAAAAAAAAATTTAAAAAAAATAAAATAAAATACATAGATAAAATGGAAAAAAATCAATCAATCATATTAAGGTTGTCCAAATAACTTAGATCATTTTGTCATAATGAATAAATTAAAAAAGAAAGAAAAAGGTCCGTCTTTCATCTATAATGGAATATTTATTCGTAAAAGACAGTGAGTACATACTCCTTCTAAGATCTGGTGACATTTCATGCAAGAAATTCAAAAACATCAATTATAAACGTTTTTAAGCTTGAAAGTATCAAAATCAGATCGATAAAGATACTTATAACACACTCGTGTCTGGTTTTATTGAAAAGAAATGTAACACAACACCCCCCCCCCCCCCCCACTGGCAGATTAATTCCTATTGGTGTTACATGCAGGACCTTCAATACTTTTTGGAACATTTTGTACGTAATTTACGTGTAATTTTCAGCCATAAAAATGTTTAAAAGTAATAAAAATCCATGATTTTACCATGTACATATATAATCCAAAAGTCAAAAGGGTTCTTAGATGTTGAACAATCTTGAAATCTTGAATATGCACGCTTCTTGGATACTTAGATATCATAAGAAGATACTTTTCAACATAATTTGCACAATCCAGAATCTATCCTCGAAAGAAGCTTAAGATAAGTATAAAATGAAGAAATCTTGTATAAATCTGTGTATCTTGTTTGTACCGTGTACAGACTAATTCGTTCAAATTGTGCAGCAGCTCTGAGGAAGAAAATGAAGATTCAATACATGCAAAACGTGCAAAAGGAAGACAAATCTAGTCGACGGTCGAATGCTATCATAATGACAAATTCATTCCCTGTTAAAATGTTTCAGCTCGTACATTTCTCGTTCTTAGCTCGTGCTTAACTCGTATGTATGTTGTTACATCTCGTATAAATTCGTAAAAATTTAAACTCGTACTGATCTCTTATCTTCTCGTACTAGAGTCTTCGTTTGTCGAAAAGTTGTCGTTTACAAGTCGATGTGTGTATTCACAATAACATTGCATATATTCGCGATAGTTTTACGTATATTCGCAATAGTATTCCATATATTCGCAGAAACATTGCGTACATTGTCTATTCGCACTAGAATGGCAGATATTCGCTATAGTATTGCGCATCTTCTCAGTAATTTTGCATATATATATATACTCGTAATAGGATCGCGTATATTCGCAGTACTTTTGCGAATATACGCAATGTTATTCCAAATATACGCAATACTGTAATAGTCCACCCTGATCATTTCGGTTATGTTAAGAACATACATTCAACGGTCAGATACCCAAATGTTCGTTTGGTGTTGAAATAGATGATAAATATGGTATAAACATATATAGTTTGGGAGACACATTATGCTGTTGTAAAGCGAAACCAAAGTGTCACGTTATTTTAAAATCATTTAACTTCTCTCTATTCTCTTCTCAACCGCCCCAACACTACAACAAGAGGCCCAAAGGAGCCATGTCGCTCACATGACAAGAGCAGCGATCTTTGATTTCCGATCGGGACGAAAAACACAAACTTTGTAGAGGACATTATGGAATCCTGTTTGGACCGCTAAGTGTCATTATGCCATCGCCGGCGATGTCACGATGACGATGCTACGATGGCGAAGTTACGATGCCACGATGGCGAAGATATGATTATATCATCGCCATCGTAGCATCGTGTCATCGCCATCGAAACATCGCCATCGTAGCATCGTGTCATCGCCATAATGTCATTGTCATCATAACATCATGTCATCGTCATCGTAACATCTTGTCATCGCCATCGTAACATCGTGTCATTGCCAATGTAACATCTTGTCACCGTAGCATCGTGCCATCGTGTCATCGCCATCGTAGCATCATGTCATCGCCATCGTAACAATGTGTTATCGCCATCGTAGCATCGTGTCATCACAATCGTAACATTGTGTCATTGCCATCGTAACATCTTGTCAACGCCATCGTAACATAGCATAACGGTAATTTTACCCCACGAGTATTTTACTATGAAAGTCCATTAGTGCAACCCCAAAACTGAAAAATATACTCCGAAAAGAGAAAGATTGTCCAGAAAAGATTTTTTCCAGAAAAGTAGCGTAATTGAAAGAAAACTAGGTCTCTGACGAGACTTAAGCTCTACCGGTTGTTTGGTAAGATTTATCGTAGTGGCTAACTCTTTTTCCAAGACCCTGGGGGTCAGGTGCTCAAAAAAAAATCAGATTAACAACTAGACCACAGACTACATGTAACTATACTACAAAAAGAATTTGAGGTAATCCATTTTGTATAATACTAGGCCTGTATAATATTATATAATATTCTCTATCAATTATACTTTCTAAGAATGTGTGCTCCAAAGATAAGATTAACATAACAGAAATTTACCACACCCCTTTTCTAATACCCCAAGGAGCATGGGGCTCAAATAAAATATCAGATGATTAACTAGATAACAGACCTAGGATTATACAAAATGGATTACCTCTCTATCAATTTATACTTTCTTTCTGAAAATGAAATTTCACAAGATTACATAGAGTTAAATAGAGGAAAATGACCACTCCCCTTTTCCAAGACCCTAGGGGTCCGGCGCTCTATCAAAATATCATATGCACAACAAACTGATTATAATGCAAAAATAATTAATTCTCTATCATTCATACTTTTTGAGAATCGGTCTTCACAAAATTACATAGAATTTACAGGAGAAAATGACCACATCCATTTTTCAAGACCCTGACTTCAGGGGCTCAAACAAAACTACACCATAGACCCATTATAATGCAAAAATACCATTCACAGATTCAGAGGATTCGCGTTCACGAGAAAAGTTTAACGGACGGACAAACAGACGGACGCCGGACACAGGGCGATCGCATAAGCTCGGAGCTAAAAAAAATCATCAAATTATATATTATTTTTGCAGCCACCTAACCTTATTTGGTTAACTTTGCAATAAAATTTCAAACCAAACAATTGTTTGTGTATCAAATTCATGAAGTTATGTATAAACCCTTCTACACCTAAAATTTGCTTTTTGATTGGTCTTTTTCTGATAATTGTAACAATAAACTTCAGACAGGGTACCCTAACAGCAAAGGGGATTGGATTTTTGGTATGTAATAATCAAATCCACTCCCCCTTCACTCGCCGAGGGGCGTATAGCTAGGGTGTTTTCGACGTGGACATCTATAGAGGGGTCAACACAGAAGGGGATGATTTGTTAGACAAGAAAGTTCCCAGAGAAACATTTTTTAAAATGAAGGAAATGGTGGCTTCTTAGGCACAATATCTACTGAAATTAGACTTTTCAAAACGATCAAGCGTATGGTGAACCTAATATTTAGATAAAGATGAGAAAAAAATCGATATGCATACATGTACGTCCACATCCAGATATTGAATACCCTCAATGTCTCAACTGAAAGCACGCAGTTTGATAGCGATCAGTGTGTGCAAATTTGAATGTGCATTGTATAAACCTACGAAAATTTTGAAATAAAATGTATTCAAATCGATGCTTTCTGAACTTTAACCGACAGTAGTTTGCTTTAAAAACATGTCATAATGGCCAATAGTACTTCTTTTAGCACTGCCGAGGAGGACACTTCCTCTATTTGCGAAAACGATGAGGACGGTTTTACGTACAAACGTATGCCTGGCTATACCCCTGTCGCCAAATTTATTCATTTTATTTATTTTATACAATGAATGATTCCTTTCCAAACAAGATTTCCAATTGCTAATACTACATTTCAGTATTTTCTTATCTTACAAATGCCGGTGTTATATAGTAGTTCTTCCCCCATAGCAGCTTCCCCCCGGGAAAAAAACTGCTATAAAGTAGTCTTTCCCCCATAGCAGAGGTCCCCCTACCGTTACTGGCTTGGATTTTATCTCTTTATTATCTTGCGTTCATTAGAGATTTTCAATTTCTAAATGCTCACTCCGTTTGTCTTATTATCTGTCTGTGTATCTGTTTGTTTGACGATCTGTTCGTGTCTGTCTTTATGTCTGTCCTTTCCTATCTTCCTGATGATGAGTGTCTCTGTATATCTTTCTTTGTGTCTGTTTGACTTTCTGTCTGGATCTCGTTCTGTGTGTGTCTGTCTGTGCGTGTATATGTAAGTTTTTCTACCTGGATCTTTCTGCATATATTTATCTTTTTGCGTGTCTGTATTTTTGAAAGGACGTATGTTTGATTCAGTCTGTATTTGTTTCTTTTTATATGTCGTTTAACACTCCTTATGTCAATGGAAATTGTTCTGAAATGCTGTGGAAATGGATGTGATTTAAAAAATTATAGTCATATGTATTTATCTTTCTTATGTCTATCTGTCAATATATGTCTACGAGTGAGTACGTCTGTCTCTCTGTCTGTCTGTGAGATTCTGTGTATGTGTGTATGTTTCTATCTCTGTGTCAGTCTTTGTGACTGTCTATTTATCTGTTTGTCTTTGTCTTTTTCCGCCTTTGTGTTTGTCTATCTGTGTGGTTTTCTGTCTGTCTGTCGCTGTGTGTCTGTCAGACTATTTATCTATATGTGCTTACCTGTTTGTCTTTGGGTTTGTCTGTCTTTATTTCCCTTTCTTCATATGTCTGTCTTTATTTCCCTTTCTTCATATGTCTGTCTAAGTGTACTTTATTTATGGGCCTATCTTTGTGTCTATATGTGACTGTCTGTGACTTTACTAGTGTCTGTCTGTGTATCTATGCATATGTCTATCTATCTGTCTGATTTCTGTATATCTGTTTGCCTTTCTGTCAGTCCAACTGTCTGCCTTTTTAAGATACTTCTTAATAAAAATTAGCTCAAGGTCAAATGTATGGGTCAGTACAGTTTAAACCTCTAAATTAAATTTCTTAAAGCCAATCCTCTTGGTCAGGGTCAGTATACTTGAAATTAATCAAGTTTTTTTGTACAGTTTTTATGTCAATGTGATATTTCATAAAGTTTTGGTACAATGAAGTGTAATACAATAGGTCAAGGTCAAATCTCAAGGTCAAGGGTAATATCTGAAATCAGGTCTACCTGCTTAGAAATATCGCTAAGTTCAAGGTAGATTGTACCTCAGGTCCAAAATCGGAGAAAATTATGCATTGACACCCCATATTTTCTTTTCATATTATTACATTGGGTTAAGCTAATATAGGTTTCAAATACATATTTTTGGTTGAAAAAAATGTTTAATAACAATGTAAGAAATATGGATTTATGGATTTTTCCTTGGGGTGTAATGTTAAAGATAGGTTTATTCGAATTTATAGACGATAAAGATAACCCTACAATCTAGGGTTTATTTGAAAAGGTTCAAGGATGATTAGCACGTAAAAAAAATATCATAGGGAGAATATAAGCTGAGGTACGAGCTACCTTAAGCGGAATATTTGATATATTATATGTACATTACGATATATTGTATCTTCAAGGTCAAATGTCTATGTCGAGGTCAATACTTGAAATAATTGAAATCTTGAAGTCAACTCATAATTTTCTTTATCCAAGCAATATTCCACTATAATTACATTATTACAGAAGCCAGTTCGTGCCATGTTATATTTTTTACTATCTCGTAGTTACGAGAAACGTTTCTCGTAGTTACGAGAAAATTTTCTCGTAGTTACGAGAAACTTTTCTCGTAGTTACGGGAAAAAATTCTCGTAGTTACGAGAAAAAATTCTCGTAGTTACGAGAAATATATCTCGTAGTTACGAGAAACTTTTCTCTTAGGTACGAGACTTTTCTCGAAGTTACGAGAAACTTTTCTCGTAGTTACAAGAAACGTTTCTCGTAGTCACGAGAAATAAATCTCGTAATTACGAGAAAAAGATTCGAACGCACTATTTCTCGTAACTACGAGATTTCTTTCCCGTAACTACGAGAAAAGTCTCTCGTAATTACGAGAAATGTTTCTCGTAACTACGAGAAACGTTTCTGGTAACTACGAGATTTTTTTCTCGTAACAACGAGAAAATTTTCTAGTAACTACGAGAAAAGTTTCTCGTAACTACGAGAAAAATTTCTCGTAACTACGAGATTTTTTTCTCGTAACTACGAGAATTTTTTCCCGTAATTACGAGAATGTTTTCTCGTAACTACGAGAAAAGATTCTCGTAACTACGAGATAGTAAAAAAATATAACATGGCACGAACTGGCTTCCGTACATTTTCATTGTCAAAGTCAATATCTTATTTCAAATCTTTTCTCTAGTTAGGCTGTGTTTTGATTTGGAGGATTATTGTCGTGCTTTTTTATAACATGAATTAAATGAAATTCCGGAATTCATTTGAGGGGGGTAAAATGGCTATATAGCAGATTTTCCCCGGGGAAAAACTACTATAACATGGGGAAAGTCTACTATATAGCAGAATTCCCCTCCCCCCGGGGAAAACTACTATATAGTAGATTTTCCGGGGGAAAAACCACTAATATATAGCCATTTTTCCGGGGGGGGGGAGACTACTACATAACATCGGCTCTTTCACATTAAAGGATTTTTCCATCAAGGAGCGCCCCATCCCCTCCCCTCGAAATTCGCCCTGCTCGTTTGGCGAAGTCTGAGACGTAATAATACATGCAAAGAAACCGGAAAAATCAGCATTTTTGATACATTCTCTATTCTAACTATAGACCCAACCGACCTTGCCTCCTTAAGATCCCCTTCTGATAGAACTTGAAAAGCACGTTCAGAATATGGGTATATATTAATATGCGGGGATCGACCGATTTTCATCTGTTGTGGAGGGGATGATTATCTTAGAAACTAAGGGGTGGGGCTACCAACATGTTATGTCCGAACAGATAGAACCTGAACCATTTTAGACTTGAAGTATTGAAATTATTTTGTCTGATAACCCCTGGAAACGGATTCATGTAATGATCGAAAATTGGGATTCATTTTGACTACTTTTACTTCCTCTTTTCATGGTCCATTTTGTACTCATTTCATGAGAAAACACGCTAGGAAAGTCATAAATTAAGATAGTTACATGTATACGTATTGATATTCTAATAAAAGTGGAAACCTAATAAATGATAAATTATCATATAAAAAAAATGAAGTGATACATAATGTCTCACGATATAGATATCTTGGCCTTAATTTTACACTATCTGGACCTTTGAAAAATAATCCACCGCACATGCGTAAAATGAAACGAAGTTACGATAGCGATTACGATGGCGATGACAAGATGTTACGATGTCGATGATACGATGGCAATGATGTTACAATGGCGATAATGCGGTGTCACGATGGCGATGTCACGAAGTGAACATCGTATCTACGCCATCGTAACATCGTGTCTTCGTCATCGTTGCACAGAAACTTCGCCATCGTAACATCGTAGCGTCGTAACATTGTCATCGTAACATCGTAACATCGCCATCGTGACATCGCTGGCGATGGCACGATGGTACGAAAGTAGTCATGTTCATGGCCGAGATCTGATTGATATATACATGTTGTGGTTGTCAACAGCTTTTGTCACAATGTTTGAAAGAAAAGCGTTTACTGACCATCCAGTGCATTATTGTAAAAGTATCAGTATTAGTTGAATAAAATAGCGTTTTCATTCGAAACTCGTGATAGTCTTGAACAGATACTCAAACTTCTTTTTTTTTCAATTTACAGAAGTCCCTTAAACAGCAGCATTGTATATTTCTAACCCCCACCCCCCCTTTCCAATTCAGTGATAAAAATTCCTCATAAGTTGGCGGATGATAGATGACATTCCCCACAAATTTCAATGATAGAGATATATATTTCCTAATTTTTAAAATCAGTTCTGTTAACCAGGGAAATTGTGATCGTCTTGAACAAATACTCAAACTTCACATTTTTCAATTTACAGAAGTCCTTTAAACAGCATCATTGTTTATTTCTAACCCCCCCCCCCCTTTTCCAATTCAGTGATAAAAATTCCTCACAAGTTTGCGGATGATAGATAACATTTCCCACAAATTTCAATGATAGAGATATATCTTTCCTAATTTTCAAAATCAATTTTGTTAACCAGGAAAATTGTGATCGTCTTGAATAAATACTCAGACTTCACATTTTTCAATTTTCAGAAGTGCTTTGAACAGCAACGTTGTATCACTTTGTCTCCCCCCCCCCCCCTTACGAATATTCAGTGATAAAGTTTCCTCGTAAGTCGGCGGAAGTTACGTCAAATGTTGAGTGGCGGCATTCGAAGACATTCCCCACAAATGTCAATGATAGAGATATGTCATTCCTAATTTTGAAAATCAGTTCTATTTAATAGATATCGTCTCAATCAAAATAACAAATGAATAAAAACTAATAATAAATGAGCGTATGTCTACAAATCACGATATCTAGACCCCCTTTTCCCTTCAGTGATAAATTTTCCTCATAAGTTGGCGGAAGTAGCATACGTAAACATTAGAGGGGTTCCGAAATATTCCCCGCAACTAAAAGAGATAATTTTCTTTCCCCACAATATTAAGATGCCTTTCTTTCAAATATTAAGCCTCAACTCAAAAAAGTAAGTGAGTGACATTCATAATCACCCTTATTTCCACCAGAAAAAATCGAAAAATCACTGTTTTCATTACTAGAAAGCACTTTCCCCACAATGTGATAAAAACACCCGATTCCCCACAAGTGAGTTTCAACGCGTAAGAGAGAGAGAGAGAGAGAGAGAGCAAAAAAGGGTGGAAACAGCCATGTTCACTCTTCAGACAATGTCGGATCCATCCAATAAAGGGCAAATGCACGTCGCTTTGAAAAAAAATAAAATATACACTCGCGACAGAAATGTCTTTTCTTTTCCTTCGTTCCGCCGGCTCCACTCTCGAAAAGATGAAATTTACGTCACTCGTGTCCATTTTTATGTCTCACTCAGTAGCTCGTGATCGATAGAATCTATTATTGATACTGTTTTAAAGATCAATCTAAAGCATGAATGACAGTATATTCTCGCAGTGGTATCAACCAGATGTGGATTTTAAAAGAATTCGAAGGAACTTTTAGAACATCTGAAATCCACTCATTTTAGTAGAGTCCATTCGATCAAAGCCTTTGATTTTTCGACACTTTACACTACAATTCCACATTCTAAATTGAAAGAAAGACTCGCAAAAATTATAAGTAATGCGTTTACAAGTAAGAACGGTAATCGCAAATACAAATTTATTGTTGTAAACTATGACAAAACCTACTTTGTAAAAGAAAAGTCCGATTCTGAAAATAAGTACAATGAAACAGACATTATTCAGATGTTAAACTTTCTGATCGATAACATATTTGTGCTGTTTGGAGGAAAGGTCTTCCAGCAAATTGTCGGAATTCCAATGGGGACCAATTTTGCCCCACTCCTTGCCGACATTTTCCTTTACTCGTACGAAGCTGAATTCATTCAATCTTTGGTCTCTGAAGGGAAAAGATACTTAGCTTTTTACTTCAACTTCACTTACAGATACATAGACGATGTGTTGTCCGTCAATAATCCAAAATTCGCAGTTAACTTGAGCAGTATCTATCCTTCGGAGCTTGAAGTCAAAGAAACTACAGAGACAAATAATACAGCATCCTATTTGGACATAATGTTGTCCTACGACACTGATGGTCACATGAACACCTCACTCTATGACAAACGTGACGACTTCAATTTCAGCATTACAAACTTTCCTTTTCTGAGTAGCAACATCCCTTCGTCGCCTGCTTATGGCGTGTTCATATCTCAGTTGATACGCTATGCCAGAGCAAGTATCAAATATACGGATTTTGTTCTGAGAGCTAGGCGTCTTTCAGATAAGCTTCTCAGTCAGGGATATGTTTGTGACCGACTAACATCGTCACTGAGGAAGTTCTACGGTCGATATGGGGAACTCGTCATACACTATGATGTTCCACTTTCCAGAATGGTGGATGATATTCTGTCATAGACCATTTGAACCATCCAACCTCTATATCTTGCAAAATGGAAGTAACCGGATATGACAGTTCTACCGAATTGAAGCGACGGGTGTTGCATGCACGCAGGAGATGCTTACTCTTCCTGGGCACCTGGTCTCACTCTCGCTTCTTTTCATATGGTGGAGGTTTTTGTTTGTTTGCTTTGGTTCCTGTTTTATCCTGATTTTGTATGCCTTCGGTTTCTGATTTTCTGGGTTATCGATTTTGTGCTATATACAGGCATATGGTCATTATCCATATTTGTCATCGTTCTAAGTGTATGGAGACTGACCGAAAATCAACTAAACATATGGTACATTTTTGAGCGACAACTTTTAACATAATGATTATGATTTCAACAATCACACTCTACTGAGATACATATCATTTCATGCGTTTGATTATTTTATCATTTTAAAGAAGAATGGATGCACCGAGAAAATGTATTTACACCATGGTCAGAACAACATCATTGTCATTGAGATAGGTACTTCACAACGTGTATATTCCCATCAAATTGTGTAATCCAAAGATTTTTGTCACAGTCCACATCCAGACAGCGTGGTTTCCAGAAAACATCTGAAAGTACTATGAACTTCCTAATCTGCTGATTCTGATCTATGCAATAAACAGAACTCTTACTTTCTCCTGCACAAAAGATATTGTCCATATTATCCACCAAAATTCCATGTAGCCTTCCTAGCATTTGTCCTTCTGCTGTACGTGTAATTGTTGACAGTACTTCACCCTTCATGTTGATCATCACCACAGACGCGTGTTTCCAGTTACTGATGATGATATTACCATTAGAGATCTGTACGGCATGCTCAACTGAGTCGCAGCCAGAACCTTTGTATATCTTTTTGACTTTGGTACCATCAGAAGTGGTCCTCATCAATCTCCCATCCTCAATACAAATAAGTATTTTCTGATCCTTAGTGACAGATACTCCTCTACTCCATGACGGGGATGTATCAAACACAAGTTGCTCTCTGCCATCTTTCATGAGTCTGGTGATTGATCTTGAATCATCTGGACGAGGACTTATTATGATGTCACCACAGTCCATGGCAGCCAGTGCATACGGTCTGTTCTGTATCTTTCTCCTCCTGAGTTCTTCGCCGTGGATATTCACCATTACCAGCTCTCTGGAGTCAGATCCACCAAGCCACACTTCACCTTCCTTTGTAATACACATCGATGGGTATCCTTGTACCGGGCATTTGATTATTGATACAACTTTTGCTGTATTAAGTCTCAAAGGATATGTTATTGACAGCGGTTCAGAGATTTGTAGTTTTCCTAAATGTTTAACAACATAATGTAAATCCCCGGAAACGTAAACAGGGGCATCAGGTAAATCCACTCTACTTCCTAAATCAGGCAGATCCTTTTTTCTTCTTATAAAATTGATAATGAATGGAAGACTGTTCTTGCTAATGGCATCCTCATATTCTGACATAGTTTCCTCAACGTTTTGTATCGCCTTGTCTGTGTCTTTTAAATAAACATCAAAAGTTGACAATTTAGACTCCCGGATGCTAGCTAGATTTTTCATTCTTGTTGCATGGATTCTATCCAGCGTCCTCTTTTCATCCTCCATTTCATCGGTAATTCTTTGGATTTTTTTTTCGTAATTTTCTTTTTCTGTGGATATATCATCTCGTTTTTTCTTCATTTTCGGCAAAACTTCTCTCTTCATTTTGATAACATCACTCTGAAGCTTTTTTGTTTCTTTGTCTAGTATGGAGGTAAGGTCGACCATTTTATGCCCTTGATGTTTCCCAGTGACACATCTATCACATACAGGTACGTTACACTTCTCACAGTGAAAGGTGGCAGCATTATGATGGTCAGTACAAGTCAAAGTTGTTGTATCTATGTCACCTATTTGTGTTCTAAGGACTATGTTGTGGCCTTTAGTGAACTTTCTATGGAATTTCTCACATTGTGGACAGAGGGTCTGCTTACATTCCACACAATAGTATTCACCAGGTGCATCATCATCGCATGCATTGCATGGAACTGCTGACTGCGCATGTACGAAATTTTCTGAAATCGACATCGCCATTCATTCCATTTCTTGTTCCACCTTCAAAAGATCGATGTAAATTTGATGCCTACTGTTGCATGCAAAAGACGGATTATTTCTTCGTTTGACTTCCTTGGAACTGAAGTAATGGAATCTAAATGAAAAAAGATAGAAAAAGAAATAGTTACAAATATATCTAACACGCTTGATCAAGCAAGTCAGAGCCGAAAGGTACTAGTGTATTGCCTCATCCCATGTAAATGACCTTCAGTTAATATCAAGGTGAAAGACGTTGATGCAAGGAGTGAAGTTTGGATTTTGAAGATAAAAAATTCTTCGTTCTACAGACAAAAGTTCATTTCGAACTTGAGAATGAAAATTCGACCTTGAACCAAAATCACATAGAACATACTAGAAATCATTTTCAAGAAGTATTATCTAAAGCTGACGAAAGATTAATGTTGGATCCATAAAAAAGAAATGTTTTGACCTTGAAATCATTCCACTGACCTTGGGTCAAGGTGAAGATGTAAGAACCCAATACAAGTAGCATTTACGTACAGTTAGATAGAATAATCTTTGTTTTATAGGCAAAAGTACTTTGTGACCTTGAGAATAAAAACAATGACCTTGAACCAAGGTCACATAGTCAGATTATAGATTGCAGATAATTTTTACCGAGTTTTATCTAATGTTAAACGTCTTCAAATAAATCTGATAAAAGCTTGATGTTTAATCAGAAAAACAAGACTGTGACTTTGAAAGCATATATTGACCTTGTGTAAAGGTCATGGCGAAAGAGCTTGATACATTGAACATATGTGTGAATTTTGAACTCTGAAGGTCAATTAGTCTTTGTTCTATGGACAAAAGTTTAAGAATAAAAAATTGACCTTTAATCTAGGTCAACGATAAGAAGTAATCCAAAAGTAATCTACAATCCAAGTTTCAACTAAAAATCTCATAACCTGTAGAAATTGGCGCTTTTCAAATTTAAAGTTCCAATTTTTACTAGAAATAACACGAAAACCGTAAACATTTGATCAAGCATGTATTATTGTTTAGACTGAGGATCGCTGACGATGGTTAAGTACCCGAAACGTGCATGTTCTTAAATGATGCTATTGAATTTGAAGACCTTTAACACATGTAAATATATATTGTATATAAGAAATTGCAAATGTTCCAAAAGAACAACATAAAATAATTTTCATTCAAATAATTTTATCATATAATGCCGTCATTGCGGAAAAGACATTTGCAATAACAAAAAGGCTTCCGACGGAATGGTCGAAATCCTTAATTATCAGTTTTCTACAATTCTACATGATATATTTTGTGTCCTTTTCTCATTTCTACTAGGTTTTAAGGAAGATACCTCTGCACATAATTGAGCATCGTCATTAATATTCATGCATGCAATTCTTGATTTAAATGATATATCCTAAAAATGAATTGATTATCTTTAACGTTTTTGCTTTAAAAATCCAGACACCACAAAATCGTTTCAAGTTTCAAGGAACATACCTCTTAAGTTATTGAGCGATCAGACCAATATGACATGTATTTCTTGATGTAAAAGCTTTATCTAAGAAATGAATTGATTATCTGCATTGCTTTTCCTTTAAATGTCCGGAAACCACAAAATAATCAATTTTCTTAGTTCCAAGGGGCATACGTGTAACTCTGCACATAAATGAGCGACCAGACCCATATTCAAACATTACCTGTACAAGTTGGAACCCTTAAACATTATTAATATAGTTCCCCGTGGCCTGATGTTTGTCAAGTGTATTAATTACTTCTTTCCAGCTCTGTCATCCGAAAGAAGCTTTGTTTTGGCCTTTTATCAATGTGACATCGTATATATGTTTTTGCTATTTCGGAAACTAGCCATTTCACCGATAAATATCATCGAAATTAAAGGAGTTTAACATCTTAGCACCATCCTTCCAATGCTATTGTGAACATAGATTTTATTTTTAAAAGGCTACTGAATCGACCCTTCAGGAAATTTGGAGCCGCGCACTCTCTGTAATGTAAATGTAAAAACCTAACTTCAAAAAATTAAAGAGGGCGTTAATGAAATTATTTTGGTGGCTCCGCTGAAAGCATCACTGATGAGAATTTAATATTCGAAACACGTGTCTGGTGCATGTGAATTGGTTTGGAATTTTCTTCAGGAAAGTAGAGAGTTGGAACCTTTCGACACTATTGTCGTTAAATGTTCAGTAACTGAATGTGGGACGGATAGACGCACGCACGCTTGAACAGACGAAGGATGAACATGTGCGTAACTACACCCCATCCCATTTTATGCGGGAGAATAATGATAATTTGAGAGTTTAAGACCAATACACAAAGCATACAACTGAAATCAACGTTATTACATTTCGGATCACATTAATGTCGAACAATTCTCTGACAGTTCGAATAAAATGATTTACTCATTTTGTAAACAGAAAAGTAGCGTTCCCAAATTAATCAACAACGTCAGTATTTGATAATAAGATAATTCGAAATTTGAAAAAAAAAATTCAGGAGTTGATATAAAAGTAAAAAAAGAAAATGTAACCGAAAGTACATTTTTGCAAGAACTAGGGTTTATCTGATAAAATGAATTTTACCTAAAGATTAACTATCTACGTGATAAACGTAAATTGTAATGTTCGTCCTTTGTTTCTCTTTCAACTTATTAGTAGAAACATGGCTAAAGTTCTGTATTTCAAAGTAAATAACGTAATATTAGGGGTACATTACGGCGTGATCGCTAATTTCGTCCTTTTTTTTTTACTGAAAATGTTTTCAGGAAATTAATGTAACATTTTAAAAGTTTTAGATTACTTCGTGTTATTTCATCAAGAAAATCTATTTTTCTACAAGAATTCGTATCATCGCATTATGATATGTCAGTAAACTACCCCTTGTAACAAATGTTACATACATGAGTTAATAACACAAAAGTGTTAGCTTCCTAAAGCCATTACTCTTTTCGTTGTATGTCTGCAATCTGAAGTCGTTATCCCGGTATTAAAGTAGGTTTTAATACAAGTATTTTATTTTACTTGTCAACAAAGTTCGTATCATAGGCGTATCTATAAATCTTTCAAAGAAGGGGTCGTGATCTGTTTTATGTTTAATTGATGAGCAAGAAATACCTTAACGTTATTATTGTTTCACAGATGTGAATTGAATTGTTAAAGATATTTCAATTGGAAATGTTTGTTTTTCTTTAAAGAATTAATCACACATGATTTTTTCTTTAAAGATTTTTAAAATAGCTATTCTCTATAAGCATTTGCACTTCTATTCAGGACTCATGGCACGGTCTTTCTCGGATTTCAAGAAAAAATTATAGCATTTTGAAATCAATATATTAAAATTAGCTAATTTTGTTGTCATGGTAACCAGCCTTTTTGACAATATCAGGCACTATAAGATCAGTAGGGCGGCAAAGCTAGATTTGCGCGTGTCGGCAACTGTTGCTAAGAACGAAAAGTCGAAACAATTAAAAATTTTAATTCTTTAATGAAAATATAGGATAAAATATTACAATAGCTATTGCTTTTCTATCACAATAATAGCTTTGAAGAATAAAAAATTAGCACTGACACTGTATAGCTGTAATTACTATTTTCTAAAATGATGTGTCCATGATTCATGACAGTTCAAATTTAAATTTATATCATGAGGATGACAATTTACTCATCCTATGCTTAATTTCACAAGATATTTATCTCATTATCTCACTAAATCTACCAATACGTTTCAGTAATCTCTCACTATTTGTTTTCTGAAATGTTGACAGGTCTTGAACTCTTCAATCTTCTGTGAATAATCCATTTGTATGTTATATATTTGCACACTCACAAAGAGGAAAATGGTAACAATATTCACAATGTTCCCACCAATTCTATATACACTAGAGTATGATATCAATATACACAATCTATTCATTCAGAATCATTTCCAACAGGCTGAACAGCTAAATCACAATACTTTCTAGATGATTGTCTTTGCATGTCACAGGATGATTTTCAGAATGCAGGATTTCTTCTAACAAGCTGGACCTGAAAAAAAAAAACAAGAAAAAAACATATGTTGCAGTTAGTTTTATTTGTTTATTTTGACAAAATTTCATGGTCATCTTTTTTCCACTTACACTGATGCATATTCATATAAAATCAAATTCATAAATTGTACATAAATTCTATCAATTTGTTCTTTTATATCTTTTTGTGTATTCATTAAGCAATCATAAATTTATCACTGGAAAAAATAGCAATATTTTTTCAATAACTAGAACTACAATTATATATAATGGTTATTTTATATTTACAGTTATTAATCTTTGTAAATTCATTGATATTGTTTACGAGAGAGTTAACCCTCCAGGTTAGAAACTTATGTAGAAATTTAAGTAGTATAGCGCATGCATTAAGTTGATTTGATTTTGTAATGTATATATATTTTCTCAATATGTTGATGATGAGAAACAAAATAAACTTGAGAAGCTTGAGAACTTGTAATTATATTATTTATCTAGAAAATCTAAGTAAAACTGTTTATATTACCCATGTTACATTTTATATTTTTTGTATGATGTAAACCCCCCCCCCCTTCGTTTTTCTTTCCACTTTATTCCATCATAATGCAAAAAAAAAAATAATGACTTGGGCCCAATTGGGGGGGGGGGGTTAGTTGTGGTTGGTTCAATAAAATCTTATTTCATTCACTGGTCAATCATCAGACGAATTTTAACTAACTCGCTGGGTGATAGAAAATTACTTATACAGAGAGAGAGAGAGGGAGGGGAGATCAATTGTTTATTTACCTTGAGGAAAAAGTCGTTGCTTTCGATGATACTGTAGCCAGTGAAGTGGCCCCTATGGAATTCATCATCGAGGCTTTAAGTACGACATCAGTGGTCAAGTATACACAAACAGTTGACGAAGGTAGAGCGATCGGCAGGGAACATTCACAATAACATGTATTTTGTGTTGTACACAAGTCTTGTCATATATTTTTTGCGTCATCAAGTTTACAATGTATCGACAATGACACTGGCCTTCGTGAATCGAGGACAGAACAGAAAATCTCCCTTAATCTCTTTATAAATGCAAATCCAAGGTTCGAAAGGAGTTCACAAGATTAAAATCATCCAACATTATTACTTTTTCATACACAAAATGATATAAACTCCGATAAAATAACTCATTCATGTTTACAATGTGACACACGTTCAATGTGTATTGGGTGCAAAATTTGATTCTGCGCATGCCGGAGCGAAGTTAACACCAGCTGATTTCAAACGAGAATTATTTCAATATATGAAAAAGTGGTTCTGTATCTTTTTTTATATTTGAAAGATGCCGATGTGAATGTCATTTTCTGATAATATTCTAAAAATCTATGGGACCATTTCTTTGTACCTCATTTTTATTTTCCACTTTTTGGGGCTTTCTTCCCGGGAAAATTTAGCAAACTTCAGCCATCGATTTAGTAATTATAATGTCATGTTTGTCTGAAATAAACTAATTGAGGGTAAAATATAAAGCTAAAAGCAAACGTTCGACGATATTTTATTTGCTGAAATAAAAAATTGTGCTCTCCAGAGCTTTCGGAAAAGGACAAGATTTGGAGGCGTCAATATTTTCTCCGACGAGAAAGAGTGCGTCATGCGTTCGCGGACTCGCATTTTCCTGTTTACACATGCAAATCCTGCTTGGCCGCCCTACTGATATAGCTTATTTAAAATTTTAGGTCCTTATCTTTATGATGCATAACAAATCTTCCATTAATGTCATATGTAGACCAGATTATAGAGCCTCAAAAAGCTCAATTTTGCAAATATTCCAACTTTATAGGCCGTTGCCATGCCAAATTGAATTTTTTCATTTGTCCCTTCTCATGTGTTTAATTTCATGATAAAAGGAGACCAGGCGTGCCGAAATTGTTTCAATGGTTACAGTGAATTGGTGTTAATTGCTATTCGTTGTAAGTATTTGCACTTTTATGAAGGACGCATGGCACAGCATGTCTCATATTTTGATAAAATTTATACATAAGGTTGGGTCTGACCCAAAAGTAAACAAGTAAGAAAGTGTTAAACATGTTCTTAATATCACATCCGGTTGCTATGGAAACGGACTTAAAAAAATGAAAAAATGCATTTTTGGGTGTATTTGAAGTCACATACATCATTTATGCAGCATAATGTAAAACAAGCGCTGATGGATTATTAGTACCCTATTATTGCTCTTTCAAATATAGAAATAATAATGTTGGGTTAATGGTCTTATCTATATGTTTCCATAGCAACTGCTCAGGTACCCTATCAAAATAGTGTTTTGGCGTTTTTTTTCTTCAAAATTCAATGATAAATTACTAATGTTTTTGAGTAATTTATGCAAATAAAACATTTGTTTTCACATTGGATTAAAGTTTGCTTTCGCTGCTATGGCAACAGAAACTCAAATCGCAAAAATGAAAGCAATTTTGCACAATATTTAGAGTCCTTTTTTTAAAAAGATCATTGAATTTTAATTCAAAATGATGATAATTAATGAATGTATTTAAGCTGATCTTCCATTACATGAAACAAATTTTTAAGAAAATATTCAGGAATAGCCCGTTGCTATGTGAACGATTGTGTAAAATTGTGCATAGGCCAACTTTGAGTCCTTGGATACAGGCATCCAAGGTTAAGTTATCTGAAAAAAATTAATTTAAAATAAAGTTTGGACGGTGCTTTATTATATATTTTTAAAAAGTTGTGTAAGCCTGTTTCGTATTTTTTGCGGAAAGGGCTTCGAAAAGCAGCAATAAATGCTTATTTTCAGATTGTATGGCCAAATTACTATAGCAACCATTAATTATTTGAATTTTTTTTTCTTGCTGTTTTATAGAGGCTGAATTTGTTGGTCCTGCAGCATCATATCCCATCCATTCTGCTACGTCTTTTTGGTACATTTTTAGACATAATAACTTTCATACTTTTTGGCCATACTACATTGTTTAGACCGAGGATCACTAACGAGGGCTTAGTACCCGAAACGTGCATGTTTGGTCCATGCTGTAAATTTATCAGGTTTTAAATGCTGCTATTGAATTTAAAGACGTTTAATATTTGAACTACTTGGTGAGTGTCACTGCTGGTGGACCAAGAGTCCCTGAGGGCACATGTAGCCAAGTTTGATCAACTTCGGTCGATTGTCAGTCTCTTCAACGCATTTGAAATTTTCTGTTACACAATTTCTTGAAATTTCTAAAACGTGGGTCCTGTAGCATCATATCCCACCCATTCTGCTACGTCTTTAGGTACATTTTTGGACATAATAATTTTGATACTTTTTAGCCATATTACATTGTTTAGACTGAGGATCACTGACGTGGGTTTAGTATCCGAAACGTGCATGTCTGGTCTCATGATGTAAATTTATCGGGTTTTAAATTATGCTTTTCAATTTAAAGACGTTTAACAATTGATCTTTTTTAATGTTGAATCTAAACTTCCTGGGATTTGACATTTTTATAAAAACAATGAAAAAATGGTTGTCATGGTAACATATGTTCCAAATACCTTCTCACGGTTTTTGAAAGACCTCTTTGTGTTGGATTCATACCAACAATTTTTATCTGTTAATTATGATGGAGTAATTTTAAAAATAGTATTGAAGTTGCAAAATAAGTAAAATTATAGACCATAGTTAATGAGTTAAAGAAGACCCTGACGATAATCCCAACAACACTCACAATAGAGCACAAAATTAAGCACCGACGGACCCTAGCAAGCTAGAGGTGGGACCAGGTGCCCGGGACGATAAGCATCCCCTGTTGGCTAGCCGCACCCGCTTCCGATGTGTTGCCAAGGTAACTCATGCATATAGCAACAAGTTGATTTATCTTTAAATTTGCTCATCTTATAGAATAAATTCAATTTCCTGATCATAAATCCTTCAAGAGAGAAGAAAATGGAAAATACAAACAGCATTTTTAAAGAAATATATTAAAAGTAGCTTTTCATGTTGTAATGGTAGCCAACCATTTTGTCAATGTTAAACGTCTTCAAATTCATTAGCATCATTTATGAGCAGAAAATTTTTCAGCGTGGACCATACATGCACGTATCGGATACTTATCCCACGTCAGTGATCCTCAATGTAAACAATGTAATATTGCCAAAGAATGTGAAAATTATTATGTTAAAAAATTTACCGAAAGAGTAAAAGAATTGATGGGATATGATGCTACAGGACCCACGTTTTAGAAATTTCAAGAAATTTTGGTAACAGAAATGTGCGAATGTGTTGAAGAGACGATCAACCGATGAACAGTTGATAAAACTTGGCTACATGTGCCCTCTGGGAATCCTGGTCCACCAGCAGTGACACTCACCAAGTTGTACAAATGTTAAACGTCTTCAAATTCAATAGCATCATTTATGAGCAGATAAATGTTCAGCATGGACCATAAATGCACGTTTCGGGTATTTTGTATATTTGTTTAGACTGAGGAACACTGATGAGGGTTTAGTACTCGGAACGTACATGTCTGGTCCATGCTGTAAATTAATCAAGTCTTAAATTGAATTTGAAGAGTTTAACATTTGAACAACTAAGTGGGTATCACTACTGGTGGACCAAGAGTCCCCGAGTGCACATGTAGCCAAGTTCGATCAATTAAGGTTGATCGTCTGTCTCTTTTAACGCATTTGACAGTTTCTGTTACACAAACTTCTTGAAATTTCTCAAACGTGGGTCCTGTAGCATCATATCCCACCCATTCTGCTACGTCTTTTGGTACATTTTTGGACATAATAATTTTCATACTTTTTGGCCATTTTACATTGTTTAGACTGAAGATCACTGACGAGGGTTTAGTACCCGGAACGTGCATGTCTGGTCCATGCCGTAAATTTATCAGGTCTTAAATGATGCTATTGAATTTGAAGACGTTCAACACTTCATCCTCGTCAGTTTGAAAATTTTCAAGAAATTTTGATAACAGAAATTTTCGTATGTGTTGAAGAGACGATTAACCGAAGGAATTGAGTATACACCGTTGTCACTTATTTTCACGATCTGAAATGGAGCGAACAAAATTTAATATTGTAGAATCGTATATTTGGATAATTCATGTTCTGAAAATTAACCGATGACATAATCTATCAATAATCGATTAAAATCGGGCAATGCAGTAATTCATTTTTTCTTACTTGAAGTTTTTAAAAGATACAGCCGTCATGATTTAAAATATGCTTATGCGTTTGTTTGAAGAATGATAACACCAATTCGAAAACAATTCTTTTTCGTGGCGCATTCCTACCGCAAATATAGACATTTTTGTCTATTCTAGTCACGATCGTGTCACAATTGTCTGCATGAGGATGATTAAGAAGTTTCGATTGGTTCCAACTCAAAGTAATATTTAATGCGTTTTTGCAGTCTTTTTGGACTTTAACATTAGAAGTTTTCATTTCTGAACTGTTTCCTTGAATTAGTCTATTAACAGCAATTCTCTGTAAGAACCAAAGAATTTCAAGACATGTTGGCACGGCATGTCATGGATTTTTGAGATTTTTGGTATGGAAGTTCAATATGAAGTACTAGTATGTAAATCAACCCCAGTTTTTTCAAAAAGGTTGTCGTTGCCATGGTAACCGTGTCTGAAGTTGCAAAAATCGGGAAAATCTATAGGACAAGGCATATTTGTAGGCTTCGTTACCATGGAAACAGGTACTTTATTAATCTGAAATTGGTTTGAATATTTTCTTTTAATCCTTATTATTATGCATATTTGTAAAGTTTTTTACATTCATTTCGGATGCTTTGTGTATACAAGATGAAAAATTGGGCCAAAACAGGGTATCAAATAGCTCTGTTTTGGGCAATCAAAGGCCCTTTTTTGCATGTTTTTACTGTTTTGCAAGGTTGAAAATTTCATAAAAGCACCAATTTTTGAAGTCCAAATTCTAGTTATCCAATTAGTATCATCTTTGAACTGTACATGGATAAAAAAAATTAATTGGGCTAATTTGACCTTTTATATGCAAAGCAGCATCAAATTTAGTTGCTATGGCAACAATCGGCTGAAAGGTTTTCAAACGATGAATTTAAACACAACCTCTATCAAACCTTCTACGCATGATGTTGGAACAGAAGTTCATGTATACATCTATCAGAGGCGTTTTGATACAAAAATGACCTTGAAAATATTTCAAGGTCACCAACTGAATTTTCAAGGTCATTAAACTTTAAGTGATCAGATTTGACGAAAAATCCTGATTTTTCATAAAATGAAGGTGTCAATATTTTAGAAACCTTGAAATATTGAACTTAACAGTTATATGCCATAAAATGATAAATGTATAACTTATTTCTTAGAACTATTGATTACGTTTCTTCACATCTTCGAATAACTAAATTCTTGATGAGTATTTTGATAAAAAAGGGAGGAAATGTGTATTTTTCTTGTTTTTTGACGGAAAAATATTTTCCTATTTAATTGCTACAATTCAATAAATTCTAAGATTTGTCTCTCTTATATTCATGTGCTTTCATAATATATATGACCTATGAAACTATTTAAATAAAAAAATCACTAAAATCCGTAACAAAAAAATTAAAAAATCAATATTTGATGCAAAATTTGAGTCTCGAAGTATAAATGACCTTGAACATCAAGCCAGTGACCTTGAACATTTTAATTGTTCTTGTGTAAAAGATATGAGTCATATCAACACATGCATACATTTTGACAATTTTATGTAACTCTAAAGAGGAATAAAATCAATTTCAAAGATACTATGAAACAAGCAAAAAGGTCTAATGTTGCCATGGCAACGGTCTTTGACGACAGAATTTAGGTAAAACTCTTAAATACCCACTCCAATTTTTCGTTCATTTTATTTGTCAATAAACATACTTTTCCATTGATGAAAATCACTAGTCTCCTATTGGTGCCTTTTGTGATATTTAAGATTGAAAATGGTCAAAAACACACTAAATTGGCCCTTATTTTCACCTCTATTTTTCGCTTCATTTTGACTTATTTTGGCTTAATACAATAAGCTTCCTGTAATAAATATCACATATCTAAGTGTACTAAGTAAGAATGGAAGTAAGGAAGAATAGAGTATATAAAGATGAACAAGCTGTTACAGTGGTATCCATGGCAACGAAGTCTCCGGAGCTGGCTTACTTCATGGTCCCAAAAGCGCTATAAATAGAATGACCTCGTTACCATGGCAACCAGAGGTCACATTGGCCGAAAAGTGTTATTTTCATGGTCAGTACTTAACATATACCCATTATACAGAAAATCATCAAAATCCATGACATGCCGTGCCGAACGATTTTGGTCCTTACAGAGAATGGCTATTAAGTACCAGTCTACGCAAGAATCATATAGAAAGTGTGTCTAAGTCCAAGGTCAAGAAGTCGAAGTTCATGGCATCAAATCAAAGGTCTCTTCACAAGATTCCTCTTACAGTTTTAGAGATGTAGGCCAGGTTAAAGTTTTGGAAATAGATGGCAACATCGACGCCGATCGCGAGGGTTTATCATTAGCTCTCCGGACTTTCGTCCTGGTGAGCTAAATTCTTTAAATAAAGATAAGGCAAAATAAGTCTCATTTGGAATTTTTCTGTTAACCTTGCAGTTTTGACTTAAGCTTCAACAATTATGAAACTTTGAAATATGATATAACCAAATAAAAGAAATAACAATACTTGGGATCTTAGGGGCTTGTTGCGAAGATATATTTTATTTCCATTTAATCATACTTCAATCAAAATGTCAGCTCCCTTCCCCTTATTCCATTCAATTAGCTGCAACGATTTCCCGCTCATTCTGTGGAGTATTTGGAAATAGTTGTAGTTGATTAAAGAGGAGCTATAGCATTTTGATTTCATTGAAATAAAATAAAATCTTTGCAACAAATTCCTGTTATTCAAATTAAAGGCCCAAAAGTCAGTAGCTAAAAAAACAGGTAGGGTGATCGGAAACAGATGAATGTCTACAGCCAATTACAGATGTATTTCAAAAATTTGAAGGACATGATAAAATATCAATGTCAAATTGCAATGTCAATATTATAAGCTGAAATTAGGTCATCTTATTTTGTTGTATTTCCATGCCAAAATCTTAATATGACTTTGTACAACATAGATCACTTCCACTTAATTCTTTCAATGTCGATCAAAACTGTCAAGGACAGTACTCCACATCAGCTGGTCCACTTATATTGCACCTCTCCACTTATATTGCACCTCCACAGTATTCTACTTTTAACTTGCTAGTAATAAAGACAAACTTAATCAGTAAAACCGATGGGTACTTTTTGCTTTGACATTTTAGGAAAGTTAATTAATGAATGGCCTGTACGCCTATTGTTTCCATTTTAAGCGAGACATTAAATTCCATTCTCTGTTGACTTGCTTCCTGCAAAAAAGTTTAATCTAATTATGTTGAAAAGGGATAAGCATTATATGTATTTACTATTTTTATATTCTTAAAGCTTCTAAACAAACAACCTTGACCCATCATGAATGACTTTCAGTGACCTTTGATAATGAGCTCACATTATAGTAGCGAAACCCATCGATTGGTTCGTAAGGATTAACCATGACAAGCTTTCGTCTACAAAACGAACGGACGAATGGACGACCATGGTGAATCTAGAATACCATCACAACTTTTAGAGTTAGGCGATATGAGCTCAAGTGGGTAGACAGACGATGATATGTTCCAATTTTTTTCGGAGAGCAAATGATTTTATATGCACATTTCTTTAAGGATAGTTTACATTTGCATCTGTCTGTGAAACCCTTATCTTCAATACAACTTTAATTTATTACAAAAATGTATGACACCGGATTCAAAGCATTACGTGCATGTCTGGTCCATGCTGTAAATTTATCAGGTTTAAAATGATGCTATTGAATTTAAAGACGTTTAACATTTGAACTACTTGGTGAGTGTCACTGCTGGTGGACCAAGAGTCCCCGAGGGCACATGTAGCCGAGTTCGATCAACTTCGGTTGATCGTCTTTCTCTTCAACGCATTTGAAATTTTCTGTTACAAAATTGCTTGAAATTTCTAAAACGTGGGTCCTCTAGCATCATATACGTCTTTTGGTACATTTTTGGACATAATAATTTTCATACTTTTTGACCATATTACATTGTTTAGACTAAGGATCACTGACGAGGGTTTATTACCCGAAACGTGCATGTCTGGTCCATGCTGTAAATTTATCAGGTTTAAAATGATGCTATTGAATTTAAAGACGTTTAACATTGACGGACGGAATGTCTTACGAACAGAAAGAATGACAGACAGATTAACAATTGAAGCTGCGGGTGTTGCATGCAAGCAGGAGATGCTTACTCTTCCTGGGCACCTGGTCTCACTCTCATATCGGGAGTTCGCTTCTTTTCATATGGTGGAGGTTTTTGTTTGTTTGCTTTTGTTCCTGTTTTATCCTGATTTCGTATGCCTCGGTTTCTGATTTTCTGAATTATCGATTTTGTACTGTAAACAGGGATATGGTCATTATCCATATTTGTCATTGTCATCCTTAAACAAGCGGGGGGTGTACGTGTGTGCCCGAGAACCCCTCCCCCCCTTTTTTTTGAAGTATAGTTAAAGACAAAATTTTAAATATACATTTTTCATAAGTTGAAGTACAGATTCCCCTTTTGTTGTCATGATATTTGAAAAATATGTCATGATCTTGTATTGGAAATCTTCCATTTTGATAATATTCTGTCGTCAAATTGTCAAAAATGTTCTCTGGCTCTTTCCGCTTGCCAGAATTTATCAAATATGAACGTTATTTTCAATAATTCGGAAGGGTTCCAACTGTATACCCCCTAGAAGAAAATTTCAAACGAATTTATTATGCACCAGACAAGTGTTTTGAATATTTAGTTCTCATCAGTGATGCTTCCAGCCATAGTGCTTTTCTTAAGTCTCCCAAATTCATTTCACTAGCGCCATTTGGATTTATTTTTAGAATTTAGATTTGTGTTTTTACTTAACAGAGAGTACGCGGTTTCAAATTTCCTGTAGGGTCGATTCAGTAGCATATCAAAATAAAATCTTTGTTCAAGATAACATTGGAGGGATGGTGCTAAGATATTAACATCCTTTAATTTCGATAATATTGTTGGATAAAATGAAAACGCAGCTACGTTAAGGCAATCCTCGTTTTTACGTTGCAATATTAGTGACATTTTTAAAAGACATTTTCAATAATGAATAAAGGACATCCTCCAATAAAATTTCTTTATGTATTTGGTATTAGTGTTTAACACTAAGCTTGTACTACACATTCAGCCAATAGTGATGTCATGTGCCACATCACAAGTCACGTGACAACTATTTATAACATGCAAAAAATGAATTGTAAAAAACGAACTGGCGCAAAGCCATTCCTGCAGTTACAGTCCTATGCTTTCTACCAAAATACCTTGTACAAATGTAGGTATTGCCATTTATGAGTTCAAGTGCGCACTTTTCTTTTTTTTTATATTTTTGGAATAAAAGACGATTTTTATCTAAAAAATGACTAGAACAGCACTAAACTCCCAGTATTGTCATATATTTTAAATAGTCATAGATAGAATCGACAAAGTGCCTACTTAGATCATGGAGGACAACCATCTATCGGACTAGTTTAACGCGACCTCAACACATAGCATTGTAATTTCAGCCTGCGCCATGCAATTTTATACCATCACCCTACGACGATATCTTTTTCAAACGTATATGTGAGTAGCGAAGGGAAGCAACTCGTAGTTTATAACAATCAAGGTCGACTTCGCCGATTTCGTTCTCATAGTTTTGTGGCCTTTAAACACAAATGTTTACCTGAGAAGATGAAATAAATACAATGTTGATTAAGTGAGAAAAATTTCATTGTATTTCAATAAAAAAACTGAAAATATTAAATCTTTGGCAATTAGTGAAATGTATTTTACAATTTCATCATTCTGACGCAACAGTGCGGTGGCGTAGTGGCGATGACGCAGGACTACATAATCCATGATCGCGAGTTCGATCCTGGCAGAAAGAATATTTTATTTTTCAAAATTTTTACGAAGTTCTTGCTTTTTTTTAATTGTTGACTCAGTGAGAGGCACCATGATATCAATAGGCATTGCTTCCGTATATCGTATATGCTTGTACTTGTTAAAAGAGCTTTGTACAGTACAGATAAAATAGGTGATATCAGGAAAGAGATGATTAATTCTGTAACATTTCGTTACTAACATATAAATTATAATTTTTATTTTAGCTTATGATATTCAATTTACGTGGTCTAAGAGAGAGAGAGAGAGAGAGAGAGAGAGAAAAAACAAACAGGGAGACGTGAAAATTTTATATCATTTTTTTTTCATTCTAATTACAATCTAAAAGAATACCACGAAGAAAATGCATGTCGTACAATTATTTATAGTCGACAAAGTCCAATCTGAATGTTACACACGCCACCTTACTTAGTAACTTCCAGCATTTAACGAGATATTACACGCGTTTCAGTAGCCTCCCTTAGACGAGAATTTTTAAGAAATCTCCACGCTGAAGATTTCCGATTTTCGTAACTTAAAATGTCTTGATGTTCTGTCTTTGTTATAATCGCTCAATCGGCTAGGCGATATAATAGCTCAGAGGTAGAGCTCTTGCCCACCATGCGGGTAGACCGCGGTTCGAGCCTGAGCGCAGGTATAATAATCAGATTGTTATTCGAATGTACGTTCGAATTTTTTTTTCTTTGGAAAGTAATGGTAAGCCTAGGTTGACCAACAATAGTCAAATTTTTGCTGAAATTTAACTTATTTGAAAATTTTGTTAAGACTTTTTTACCTACATACATATGTCGTATCTATTCAGAAAAAAGTCAGCTGTCAGTAAAGTGTTTGAATGTAGAGAAACTCATAATATAGTTACCCATATGGTACATGTAATATCATTACACATGCTCACATACTGTCGTGTTATCACACAAAATCTTTATTCGGCTCTATTTATTTACAAATTGACACCTTTGTGAGTGAAGGAGCACTGCTGTGATATTTCAAAAAGATGATTATATACATTCGGATGCTTTTGTCTTTGGTCACATGGTAAAGAAAGATAACTCGAATTGCACTTTTAATTTTTCACATGATAATTTACACATTCAGTCAGATTTTGCAACATATGACGTGGTCACTGAATGATTTCTTTCTATAAGAATTCGCACAATTTGATGGGGGAATCATATGTGAAGTTTCATTTGAAAATCTTGGGCTGAAAAAATATATAGCCAAAAAATGAGCATTTCCATTATAAACAATGGATGGCTAAAAAGTCTGATCAATTTCAAAATCTCAAAATTTTGGATGGTGACCTCCTAATATTGCCCCTTACATCTGAATTAAATTAGGAAATCAGAATTATGCTTCCTTTCTGAAAATAAGTGTTGTATAACACGAAACGTGTGATATCACCTTAAATTTTTAAGCCCTTTTTTTCAAGTTGTCGTCGGTAGTATTTTCTCTCCCGTCTTTAAATTTGGCCTATAGAAAATAATATATAATATCATATAGAGAATTTATTATGATCTTATCATTATTATTTCCTTGCTTTCACTTTGTTTAGATTGAAAGGCTGTATCCTCAGTTAGTTTAACGTCAGTTAAAAAAAAAAACGAATCATCTATTTTAAAAAAGAATCCATAAGGCCTTCAGGCTTTTCTAAGACTTTGAGTAACATCCGCACGTGGTTGCTAGGCAAGCATTTTCATCAAATATTTGGATAGTACGTTATGCCATTCAAGTATTTTTACTATAGATAAAAGTTATAACATATTCAGCAAAAAATTCAATCATGTATAAAGATCTAACTCGATGATAAATGACAATAAAGAGTATCAAAATTTGCAAACGACAATGGACTCCGCGTTGATGACGTCAAAATCTGAGGTTGACGTCATTTCGCGCCATATTTGAAGACGTCATTTCTGAGGAGTGCCTTAACGTAGCTGCGAAGTTTCCGAAATAGCCAAATGATATTACACAAAGTTTCACATATCTTTTATTTTATATCCCGATGTCTTTTTATCACTTAGAAAAGAAAAAAATCAAAATCAAAATGGGACAAAACAATGTCACAAAGTCTAAATTACAGTACACTTTTACCCGCGGTGAGGTCAAGTACGTGTTTCTTGTAAGAGTTATCTTTCTTGACAAAGGACACTTCGGAGGAATTATCTCGAAAAACAGGCATTTTGCATCTGGTGAATTTTTGATATGTTGTTAATGGTGATCTCATGTTTTTAATTACAGATATGTTTTTGCATATCTATCGAGGAAGGATACTTTTTGATGGAATTTTCCTTTTGCACTGATTAATATCTATGATTAGGCAATAATGATATGAAATCTGGTCGCAATATGTTGACCTCGATGTGTCACCCTTATACAGGGTTTTGCATGATTCTTATACAGACTGGTACTTAAGCCACACCTATTTTATTTTCATTTATCCTGAAGCTTTGACATAATTGAGGAAGTGGCCGATTTATTTCTTTTCATTTTAAAATGATTAAATTGCTATTTTTTGTTTTGATACAGATGTTGTTGGAGCGAACGATTTTTAGTTAAATAATGTATTTTATTTTATTTACTCATAAAAATCAGCAAACTGAGGTATACATAAAAATGGTTGAAAACATATCTACAGTAAGTAGAATCATATCTTAACTTCATGGTAAAATAATACCCTAGTTATCTATTTATAGACAGCTTGGTGGTATCTATCTATAGACACTTTGGCGGGCATAGATCATACTGGTCATTAGAATTTTCTGCAATGACAGACATTAGATAAAATGATGCTTTTGAATTTAAAGACGTTTAACATAGCATTGCCATGACAGCTGAAGGTTTCATGATTTCCTTTTTTATTCCTGTACCAGCCAGTTGTTTCATTACATGATTTCTACAAGATGTGTTGGCGACCAAACTAAACAGGCTGAATTATAAATTGTAATAGTTCATAATAATAAAACAAAAATAATTCTACTGCTTGCTATATTGCAATAAACACCAAAGAAGTACTTAACAATTATTCAGTCTCGAAGTCGAGAAGGCAAGGCCAAATCGTGAGAATTCCCATCGGAACGGAATGAACAACACTATGAAGTGAGACCAGGTGCCCGGGGAGAGCCAGCGTCTCCTGATTGCACGCAACATCCGTCGCAACAGCTCCAATGAAGCCTGTCAAATTCGGTGATTGTCTCGATGTACATTTTGATGTACAGATCAGGTGAGTATGTCTGACTTGCTAATGACTAAAGCCATTCAATCACAATATAGAATGTCACTGATCATTCTGGAAAGGGGGATCTGATATGCTTTTATTATATCCCCGTAGCCACCGAAGAACTTCCTCAATGATGATTTCAGCCGTTGTGCGATATAACTCTGAACAGGTAGCTTACTTCCAAGCTGCAAGTCGTCTGGTTCTAACGATGAAATCTTCATATTTGGAACATGCCCTGGCGTACCGTATCAGCTGGGAAACAAACATCATAAGCAGGAGAAGACGGAATGTTGCTACTGATGAAAGGGAAGCTAGTTACATGTATGTGGAAGCTGAAATCGCCGCACTTGCCATACAGTGAGGTGTTCAAATGGCCGTTTGCGTCGATAGAAGTATATTCAAGTACGAAGCGGATCTGTCGCTCTCTATTGTTTCCTTTATCTCTAGTTCACGAGGATAGATTTCATGTAGATGGTCTTTTAAGTTCGGATTATTGCTGGGCAACCCGTCATCGATGTATCTGAAAGTAAAATTGAACAGAGAAGCGAGGTGCTTTCGCCCAGTCGGGAGCAAGGTTTGGATGAAGTCAGCTTCGTATGAATATATATATAAGTTCACAAGCAGTGGGGCACAATTGGTACCAGTGGGGATTTCGAATATCTGCTGGAACACGGTTCCTCTAAACACAACAAAAATGTTGTCTATCAAAAACACAAGCATCCGGATGATATCATCTTTGGTATACTTTTTGTTTGAATTAGAGTGCCCTATGACGAGGTATTTGTATGTTAAACGTCTTTAAATTCGATAGCATCATTTAAGACCATATAAATTTACAGCATGGACCAGACATGCACGTTTTGGGTACTTAACCCTCGTCAGTGATCCTCAGTCTAAATAACGTAGTATGGCCAAAAAGTGTGTAATTATTATGTCCAAAAATGTACCGAAAGATATAGCAGAATGGGTGAGATATGATGCAACAGGACCCACTTTTTAGGAATTTCAAGAAATTTTGTAAAAATTTTTGAGACAGACGATCAACCGAAGTTGATCGAACTTGGCTACTCGGGGACTCTTAGTCCACCAGCAGTGACACTCACCAAGTAGTTCAAATGTTAAACGTCTTTAAATTCGATAGCATCATTTAAGACCACATGAATTTACAGCATGGACCAGACATGCATCTTTCGGGTACTTAACCCTCGTCAGTGATCTCATATGACAATTTTTGGTAAGAAATGTGTTGCGAATAATATTGGCAAGTCTCATTTTTTTAGTTTTTGGTGTGGGATGGAAGTGTAGAGCGTGGAGAAGTCGAAAGACTTTGCGCTGGAAATATGATTGAAATTGGTGGCTATTTAATTTTCCAAAAGTTCATTAGATTTTTAAGGATCCACATCTGATTGATTCTATTTCTGTAATAAGTTGTCTCGCAGTATGTTTGAAGATCTTGCTTGATGCAAAGCAATACAAAGTCCCAAACCATCAGTACAACGTCTAACATACCAACAACAAAGGTTTCCTCAAATACTTTCTGGTTGGGGTTAGCGCAATTTCCAGCGCTGTTGCCATGCAAAGAAGGATGAAAGGATACGTCGAAAAAGCTAATTCAATTGTTTGCAAAATGTATCCTTTCTTTAAGCAAATATGCCAATATCTGGTTAATATCAAACATATCCTGTAATCGTGGTTAGTTCGCAATTATAACATCGAGACGTTGCACTGGGGGATATTTTTGCGATATAGAAGAAAGGAGGGGATCTCCAACAACACTAGGTTGCAGCACCCACAGCAAAATCCCAAAACACCCATGCAAAAAACACAGAACAGATACCCACAGAAAGAGACGCAAAAGGGACAAGGAACACCAACTCACAACATAGAAACATGAAACATAAAAGACTACACATAAAGACTCCTCTGTAATTGCAAGTATTTTCGTATGGGGGAAGTTTTATTTTTTATTTACGAGGAAATTATCCCCATGTGAACATTTCCACGTTAAAAGTAGATGTGAATAATCCCTCTCAGAAATGTACTGCAATACGATGTTTTTTTTATTTTTCTAGCCGCCGATAATGTACCGGAGTGTTTGGAATATCTGAGACTATTTGAACGGCTTCGACGTCATCAACGGGTCACTATATACATGTAATCCTCTCCTTCTGTGCACTATACATCATCCTTGTAAAACGGATAGAAATGATGAAAACTTAATTTCTACTTACAATTGTTGTCTGATCTCAGCTTCGGAATCGACACCAACGTTGACATATAGCTGACCCCCCCCCCCCCCCCCCCCCCCCCCTCCTATCAACCTGCGCTCTAACAGGGTGAATATAAGAATAAAACCCTAATGGATGCACTTGAGCCAAAAATAGAGGAAATAGAACGAATGAATATATAAAGAGCAAATTCCGATTTTGGCCATAAGCTCATAATATAGAACGCGCTAAGGACTGAGCTATGTCTTGTGGGACATTTCCCTTAGTTTTATTTTTTATGATGAGCGTAGTTTGATGACGAAATAAAACAAATCGTGTCCAGTGCCGAGTAGTAAAATCCCGATAAGTATTTTCCATTATATAAAATAATAATTTCTTTATGTCCTACCTGGGTCTCATGTTTTAAACATGTGAGAGCAGGGTATTTTCAATAAAACGGGGTACTTACACCTTTATAATAAATGATGTACTCGAGATGATAAATGAAATAAAAATGATTTTTGACAAATAAGAGGTTGCTCTGGAAACAAAGTGCAGTCAAAATTAAGGACAGGGTGTGACATACTATTGATAACGTGCTGGGATTTCCAAATAAACCGAAAGTACTTTCCACCGTAGAAGAAAGGAATTAAGGTAAAAGAGTTCAAATAGGCAATTAAAATGAAATAGAAATTCAAACTCTATAAAAAGTACTTACTGTCGCCGAAGAACTAAAACTGAATGATTTGATATAGATGCTTGTCTATGAACTATCTTTTTTTCAAGTTTACGCTTGAATGTTGGGAAGTAAGCCGTCTGTCACTTGTTGAGAATTAAAATGTAGTCTGAATAAACAAATAAACGAGAAGGTTACTAAGGGGTAGTTGAATCCCAAAAATGCGGAGTGAGTGACAGTAAATGCTTGGTATTGTAGAGTACTAAGACGATAAACATTTATTATATCAAAATCTAGACTTGACGTTGGTGGTTTATGAAAAGCACTTTGGCTGGAAGCATCACTGATGAGAATTTAATATTCGAAACACGTATTTTTGTGCATAATGAATTGGTTTCAAATCTTCTTCAAGAATGTATAGAGTTGGAACCCTTCCGTGTTATTAGTATAAACACTTATTTCCTGTTGCAGTGTGGAGCAGTTAAACTCGTTCCCGGAGAGTCCTGGGATGTTTCTAAGTGTATTAATTACTTCTTTCCTACTCTGTCACCTGAAAGAAGCTCTGTTTTGGCACTTTATCAATTTGACTTCATGATTGTATTTGGCTATTTTGGAAACTTGTCATTTCATCCTAAAATATGATCGAAATTCAAGGAGGTTAACATCTTAACACCATCCCTCCAATGTTATATTGAATATATCTTTTATTTGGATGTGCTAATGAATCGACCCTACAGGAAATTTGGAACCGCGTACTCCAGTAATTTAAATTCTACTAATAAAAGCAGAGAGCACTAGTAAACTGAATTTGGGCGGTTTATGAAAATCACTTTGGCTGGAAGCATCACTGATGAGAATTTAATATTTGAAACACGTGTCTGGTGAATAATGAATTGGTTAGAAATTTTCTTCAAGACTTCATGAGTTGGATCCCTTCAGTATTAGTGAAATAACTCGTACTTTTCGTTCGCTGCATGAATGAAGGGAAAAATCTTTCAGGTTAAAGAAAAGGTGTTTCTGAAATATTTTTATATCTTTTTGAAAAGACTCATTAAAGATACTCTTGCAAAACTGTTTTGCAGATTATATATCTAAATGATTCCTACATGGGTTCATTTGGTGTTGTGAGTATGCAGCCTTTGTAGGCGATCCCCTTCTTCCCTTCTCTTTATGTATTTGCCATGTCAATTATCAGCGTCTAAATAAAAGTATCATCGGCGTTGTCATGTTGTTAAAGGCGCACTTAGTTTTATGAATAAAAAACGGTTCCGTGGAATTTACCTCAAAAAGCTTTTTTTCGAAAACACATAATTTAACGGGAATCATAATACCAAGAACTAATTCAATTTAACAGAAAGTGGGTTTTTTTTATTGTATACATAACCTTTATTAAAAAAAAGTATTTCGTCATTGGTCGAATTAGCAAATTGTATGTTTACATTTTCTTATGATAGATCAGTTTTGTCAGTGAAAATATTCATTACATTTCTTACTTCTCGTCTGTCAAGGCTGCAGTAACACTCGATTAAAGCGTGCAATAGCAATGCAATGTTGCGTAACACGAAGGAAATTTAAAACTCAAACATAGTTTGCCAAACAAAAGAACTTGACACAAACCTAAGAAGACAGATTTCTATAAAAAGTATGCTTCATATAGAAAAAAGTATTGATAACACTGATTTAAAAGGCATTCATTCTACAATCCATACACATGATATATGATTGTACAGACGGTTTTAATGTTATAACAAGATCGGACGAGTGCATTGTGACAACATAAGTAGACTGCACCGATGAAAGTTTTATTAAACTTTGGAATGGTATTTTACATTGCTTTTGAGCATACATGTTTACAATATTTGACTTTATTATGGCACTGAGGCAGGAAGTTTGGAGCCGCAAACTCTATACACAACAAAAAACTCGATTTAAAAATTAAAGTAGAGGGCGGTACTACAATTTGTTGACTTATCTTAAAATCACATTGAATGGAAGGACCACTGATCAGGATTAAAAAGAAAGGAGGGGAACACCCGATCACAGCACCCAAAGCAAAACCCCAAACACCCAAGGTAAAACACAGAGCAGAAACACAGAGAAAGAGACAAAAGAAGTACAAGGAACACCAAATCTCATAGAAACATCAGACACAAATGACACATATAAACCAACAAGACTAATGGTTAATCGGTGCAGACATAGGACGGCCATCTTCTATGTAAGTAGCAAACAGGGTTGTTATCCGGATTACTTGCGCACAACTCGTATTCCTATGACTCATAGATATCAATTTGAAGAGGTTCACTTTATACAACTTGGTGAGTGTCACTGCTGGGGCTTTTTCGTATTTTAGAAGTTCTTCGTCCCACTTGCGCATATATGCGCACGCGAAATTCCTACCTAGTCTCGATCCAATCGCCACTCCTTCAACCTGTTTGTAATTTTTCTCCCCGAAACTGAATCCATTAAAGTCCAAAACCATTTCTACCATTTCGATCGCGTTTTCAGTCGGAATCAAAGGATTGGCTCTGCTATCAAATGCTTCTCTACACGCTGCGAGTCCCTCCTTTCTAGGAATTGATGGGTAAAGTTTACATGCGTCAAAACAAAACAATAAAGCGTTATCTGAAATCTCGAAATTTATGTCTTTTAACTTTGAAATAAAATCCGTTGTGTCTCGAATATAAGTAGGGCTTTGAATCACGTACTGATTTAGTTCGTATTCCGCAACTTCTGCAAGTCTCTCCGTCGGCGTGTTTATTCCGCTCACTATCGTCTACAGGGGCGCGCCGTTTTTGTGTAATTTCGGGTTACCTTTTAATTTACCGGAAGTCGGGTATTTTGGAATTAGATACTGTTTTAGATCTTTAGAAATCGCTCCTTCCTTATACATTTTGTTCACGAGTTTCTTAAGTTTCTTCATCGTTTCATTTGTTATGCAATCTTTAGTTTCCACGTAAGATTTGCTCTCTTTCATTTCTTCTTGGAGTTTTTCAATATACTTGTCCTTGTCTAGAATAACAATACCTGAACCTTTATTTTTCTACAAAAGGTATATCGACGATGGATTTGGAATTTGGAACGGAGATTTAGATTCATTACAGAAATTTGCCGAATACGCGAACAAAATACACGAAAACATCAAAATTGACCTACGATGGAATAAGGACTGTATAGAATTTCTCGACACCCTAGTTAAGAAGGAAAAGAGCCATATTTATACGGATTTATTTTCGAAACCGACGGATAAGCATCTATTCCTTAAATCGGATTCTTGTCACCCGCCGCACACGAAAAAAGGTCTAGCATATGGCCTAGGATTAAGATTAAAACGGATTTGCGAGAGGGACGAGGATTATAAAAAACATCGTCAGGAACTAAAAGTTCAACTACGGAAACGCGGATACAGCAGTAAATTAATCGAACAACAACTTAGTAAAGCCGATAAGCTGGACAGAGAGGATCTATTACGCCGTAAGAATGGTAACAACGCGAAATCAAAAAGAGTGCCCCTAGTTTTAACTTACTCTAAACTCTTGCCGGATGTGCGTAATATTTTACGGAAGCACCAGAATACACTTTTCCGATCCGAACGAATGCGCGAGATTTTCCCGGAAATTCCTATTCTGGCTTTTAGACGCGATAAAAACCTATGTGACACACTTGTACACAGGAAAACATCGAATGCTTTAAAAACATGTGAGAAAAAATGTGATTGTGCAGTGTGTAAAATTATCAAAACGGATGAAATTGAAGATACTAAAGGATCTAGAAAGTTCAAAGTAGTTACGGATGCGAAATGTACCGACAGAAATTTGATATACGCGTTAATTTGTGATAAATGTGAGAAGACAGTATATGTAGGCGAAACCGAACGAACACTAAAGGAAAGGACCGAGGAACATAGACGTGACATAAAGTACCAACGAGATAAACCAATAATGAAACATTTCAAAGATCATGATGAGCGCGATCTACGAGTGGCCGTGATGTCTAGGACTACGCGTGAGGATAAAAATTACAGACTAATTGTTGAAGAAAACTGGATAAAAAATCTTGAAACTAGAACACCAAATGGTTGTAATATTAAAACGAACCTCTGAATACATGCAAACATGTTTTAAATATACAATAAAAGGTGTACACACAGGGAAAGGCAAGTGCCACTGTGTGCGTGTAAATTTTTTTAATATGGCAATCCTTTAATTATATAACTAAATCTGATTGTGGCTTTACTAAGCATGTCCGTAATATGAGGGATCACTAGTCTTGTATATGTTTGTCCCCCTTCTTTTCTGCTATCATCTCGGCCTACTTTAATTTCACCTAAACGGTTGTCTGTTCGTCTGTGACATGGTCTGTCTGGGTATTCTTGCAGGCATCATATATGCGCTTGTATCTCACAATTATTGGATATGTTTAAATAGGTTATGTTTATATGTGTAATATTTTAAATTCAATGTAATATATATGTATAAATCATGATTTAGTTCTTTAAAACCATCTTTTCTCGGATCGTTCATTATTACAAAGACTTTGTAACTTTTCGCGGGTAACGCGAAATGCATGCATGTGCCGCGAATATTATGACGTCGTAGACTAACATAAACATTTGCAATGAACGCCAGAGAAGCAAGGATGGATTTTACTTAGAATTGTTACAGATCGTCGCTTTTTACACTTGATAAAGGCCAAGGGGCCGAAAATTTGTGTATTTGAGTGTTTGTGTTTTTATTTGAAAGCTTTATACTCCATGATCTATCAAATCTAAATTCTTTAAAATTACTATCTCAAAAAAGAATTGCACAATGATTTTGCAATGAGAACATTTCTATAAATAGAAAATGACAACAGCATCAAAATACTGACAGTAATGCTACTAAGAAAAAAAATTAAGAAAACAGAGAACAAGAGTAATAGAGTTATCTTTCTTATACCATGTAAAGTTCAAATAAGAAGGACTACTTGTGAAAAGAATGAATTGTGCATGATAAAACTGTGAATTCTACAAGAGTAAATGTTTGTTAAACATTGAAAATAATTATATGACATTGAAACAAGGTCACAGATAAAAGATAAGTATTGGAGGTTAATTTCATCACGGTTCATCTTTATCTGATCAAAGCTCAATATTTTATCAACCAAATTCTATTGTGACCTTGAAATCGAACAAATGACCTTGGGTTAAAGTCAAGGAGAAAGAAATTGATGCTAGGAATATTTGTGCTAAGTTTGAACTCTCTATGTGAAACAGTCTTTGTTTTATTGGCAAAAGTTTGTAGTGACCTCGAGAATGAGAATTTGACCTTGGGTCAAGGTCAAGGTGAAAGGGTTTGACTCAAAGATAATATGTATGAAGTTTGGACTCTTAGGGTCAAATAGTCTTTGTTCTATCGGCAAAAAATTGTTGTGACCTTGAGAATCAAAATTTGACCTTGATACCAGGTCAACATCAAGTGACTACCTATAAGTAACCTACCATCCAAATTTCAAGTCAAAATGTCAAAAACTGTAGAAATTGGCACCGTGCCAATTTAAAGTTCCATTTTCAACTCGATGTAGCGCGAAAACCGTAAATATTTTATCGTGCATGTAAGCATCTAAAAGTTTACTATTTTCCCAGAAAACATTTTAAAACAAATTTCGCTCAAATCGTACGGTTAGTTTAGGAGTTATAAGTGTTAAAAGATTTGACCGTTGATGACCTCTAGCGGGGGCATTGGTGAACTTATCGACAAACAAAGAAAATAGTTAAAGAAGATCTTTGTCTGTTCTGTCTAATGGTACCATCCTTTTTATTCTGTGTAAAAAGACTTTTTAATAAAGTGTCTGGAAATGATGAGGGGTAAGAATAATAAGAATAATAATAAGAACTAGATGGCTACTGTTGCAAGCAACAGACGGATTCCTCCTTTATTAGACCTTCCTCGGAACTGAAGTGTTAAAATTCTAAAAAAGAAGATAGAAAAAAGAATAGTTGCTTTAGTACCTTATTCACTTCAGCAAATGAGCTTATGTCTAATTTGGGACTCTTATTTATTTATCAACAAAATAGAAGAAAACAATAATAAATACCTTTTATTTTTCAAAAGCTTTAAACTCCATGCTCTATCAATATCAGATCCTTTACAATTACTTTCTCAAAACAGAATTGCACAATGATTTTGCAATGAGATAATTTCTATTAATAGAAAATGACAACAACATGAAAGTACAGATATGTAATGCTACTAAGATAAAAAAAAAGAAACAGAGAACAAGAAGAAAAGAGTTATCTTTCTTATACTATGTTAAGTTCAAATAAGAAGGACTACTTGTGTGAAGAATAAATATCATAGGACAAAAAGTGAGAATTCTACAAGGGTAAATGATTGTTATGACATTGTGAATGATTATTTGACCTTGAACCAATGTCTTGGATCAAAGATAAGAATTGTCATTATTCTCATCACGATTGATTTTAATCTGAGCAAAGCTCAAGATCTAATCAAACAAAGTCTGTCATGACCTTGAAATAAAAAAAAAATGACCTTGGGTCGATGTCAGGGTGAAAGGGTTTGATGCAAGGAATATTTGTGTTAAGTTTGAACTCCTCAGGTCAAAAAGTCTTTGTTTTATAGACTAAAGTTTGTTGTTACCTTGAGAATTAGAATTTGACCTTGGGTCAAGGTCAAGGTGAAAGAGCTGGGTCAAAGCAATATATGTATAAAGTATAAACTATGAAGGTCTAATAGTCTTTGTTCTATAGGCAAAAGTTTCCTGTGACCTTGAAAATTAGAATTTGACCTTGGGTCAAGGTCAAGGTGAAACAGCTTGACTGAACTATTATATGTATGAAGTTTTAACTCTGAATGTCTTATAGTCCTTGTTCTATAGGCAAAAAATTGTTATGACCTTGAGAATCAGAATTTGACCTTGGGTCAAGGTCAAGGTGAAAGAGATTTGTTTAACAATAATATGAATGAAGTTTGAACTCTTAAGGTCAAATAGTTTTTGTTCTATAGGCAAAAGTTTGTTGTGACCTTGAGAATGAAAACTTGACCTTGAAAGTAGGTCAACATTAAATGACCACCTATAAGTAACCTACTTCAAAGTTTCAACTCAAAATCTCAAAAACTGTTGAAATTGGCACTGTGCCAATTTAAAGACCCATTTTCAACTCGGAATAGCGCGAAAACCGTAAATATTTTATCGAGCATGTAAGCCTTTAGAAGTTTACAATTTTCCAAATGAACATTTTAAAACAAATTTCGTTCAAATCGTACGGTTACTTTAGGAATTATAAGTGTTTAAAGATTTGACCTTTGATGACCGCTAGCGGGGGCATTGGTGAGCTTATTGACAAACAAAAAATAGTTAAAGAAGATCTTGGTATGCTCTTTCCGATAGTACAATCCGTTTTGCTCTGTGTTAAAATACCTTTTAATAAAGTCTCTGAAATGATGAGGGGGTAAGAATAAAAATAATAATAATAAGAATAATAATAAGAATAAAGAAAAGACATTGCAATAACAGAAAGGATTCCGACGGAATAGTCGGAATCCTTAACTAGATGGCTACTGTTGCAGACGGATTCCTCCTTTCTGAGACCTTTCTCGGAACTGAAGTGTAAAAATCCGAATAAAAAAGATGGAAAAAAGAATAGTTGCTTAAGTACCTTATTCACTTCAGCAAATGGGTCAAAAGAGCTTATGTCTAATTTGGGACTCTTATTTATTTATCAACAAAATAGAAGAAGAAGAAAAAAAATAGATACCTTTCATTTTTACGAAAGCTTTAAACTCCCTGCTCTATCAATATTAAATCCTTTACAATTACTATCTCAAAACAGAATTGCACAATAATTTTGCAATGAGATAATTTATATTAATAGAAAATGACAACAACATGAAAGTACAGATATGTAATGCTACTTAGAAAAAAAATAAAGAAACAGAGAATAAGAATGAAAGAATTATTTTTCTTATCCCATGTTAAGTTAAATAAGAAGGACTACTTCGGTGAAGAATAAATAGTATAGGACAAACAGTGTGAATTCTTCAAGAGTAAATGATTGTTATGACCTTGAGAATAATTATTTGGCTTTTAACCAATGTCATGGATGAAAGAAAAGTATAATTATTATTCTCATCACCAATGATCTTAATCTGAGCAAAGTTCAATATCTAATCATCTAAAAGTCATTTGTGACCTTGAAATCGAACAAATGACCTTGGGTCAAGGTCATGGTGAAAGGGTTTGATGCAAGGAATATTTGTGTAAAGTTTTAACTCTCAAGATCAAATAGTCTTTGTTCTATAGCCTCAGTTTGTCGTGACCTTGAGAATTAGAATTTTACCTTGGGTCAAGGTCAAGATGGAAGAGCTGGGACGAAACATTATATGTATAAAGTATGAACTCTGAAGGTGAAATAGTCTTTGTTTTATAGGCAAAAGTTGTTGTGACCTTGAGAAATCATAATTTGACCTTTGGTCAAGGTCAAAATGAAAGAGCATGGCTGAACAATTATTTGTATGAAGTTTAAACTCTGAAGGTCAAATAGTCTTTGTTCTATAGGCAAACGTTTTTTGTGACCTTTAGAATCAAAATTTGATCTTGGGTCAAGGTCAATGTGAAAGAGCTTGGTTAAACGATATTTTGTACGAAGTTTGAACTGTGAAGGTCAAACAGTCTTTGTTCTACAGGCAAAAGTTTGTTGTTACCTTGAGAATGAAAATTTGACCTTCAAAGTAGGTCAACATTAAATGACTACCTTTAAGTAACCTAGTATCAAAGTTTCATCTCAAAATCTCAAAAACTGTAGAAATTGGCACCTTGCCAATTTAAAGTTCCATTTTCAACTCGGAATAACGCGAAAACCGTAAACATTTTATCGAGCATGTAAGCGTATAAAAGTTTACAATTTTCCCAAAGAACATTTTAAAACAAATTTCGTTCAAATCGTACGGTTAGTTTAGGAGTTATAAGTGTTTAAAGATTGGACTTTTGAAGACCTCCAGCGGGGGCATTGGTGAGCTTATCGACAAACAAAAAATAGTTAAAGAAGATTTTGATATGCCTTTTTTAATGGTACCATCCATTTTGCTCTGTTTTAAAAGACCTTTGAATAAAATGACTGGAAATGATGAGGGGGTAAGAATAAAAAAAATAATAATAGAAAATGAGAACAACATGCAATGCTACTAGGAAAAAAAAAAAGAAACAGAGAACAAGAATGAAGGAGTTATCTTTCTTCGACTATGTTAAGTTCAAATAAGAAGGACTACTGGTGTGAAGAATAAATAGTATAGGACCAGAACTGTCAGTTCTACAGGAGTAAATGTTTGTTATGACCTTGACAATTATTATTTGACCTTGAACCAAGGCCACAGATAAAAGATAAGAACTGGAGGTTATTCTCATCAAAATTTATCTTAAACGGATCAAAGTTTAATTTTTCATCAACCAAAGTATGTTGTGACCTTGAAATCGAACAAATGACCTTGGGTCAAAGTCAATGTGACAGGGCTTGATGCAAGGTATATTTGTGTAAAGTTTGAACTCTCAACGTCAAACAGTCTTTGTTTTACAGGCAACAGTTTGTTGTGACCTTGAGAAGGAGAATTTGACCTTGGGTCAAGGCCATGGTGAAAGGGATTGCCTCAACGATAATATGTATGAACTCTCAAGGTCAAACATTCTTCGTTCTATGGGCAAAAGTTTGTTGTGACATTGGGAATCAAAATGTGACCTTGAAAATAGGTCAACATTAAATGACTACCTATAAGCAATCTACCATCCAAGTTTCAACTCAAAATTTCAAAAGCTGTAGAAATTGGCACCGTGCCAATTTAAAATTCCATTTTCAACTCGTAATAGCGCGAAAAGCGTATTTCATCGAGCATGTAAGAATACAAAAGTTTGCAAATTTCCCAAAGAACAATATAAAACAAATTTCGTTCAAATCGTACTGTTACTTTAGGAGTTATAAGAGTTTAAAAATTTGACCTTTGATGACCTCTAGCGGGGGGCATATGTGAACCTTTTTACAAGAAAAAAAATTTGAATTGATATCTTCATATGCTCTTTCACATGGTATTTTCCACTTCATCATATATTGCGGTACTTTTTTGTAAAGTGTCTGGAACGTTTGGGGGTAAGAATAATAAAAAGAACTAGATGGCTACTGTTGCAAGCAACAGACGGATTCCTCCTTTATTAGACCTTCCTCGGAACTGAAGTGTTAAAATTCTAAAAAAGAAGATAGAAAAAAGAATAGTTGCTTTAGTACCTTATTCACTTCAGCAAATGAGCTTATGTCTAATTTGGGACTCTTATTTATTTATCAACAAAATAGAAGAAAACAATAATAAATACCTTTTATTTTTCAAAAGCTTTAAACTCCATGCTCTATCAATATCAGATCCTTTACAATTACTTTCTCAAAACAGAATTGCACAATGATTTTGTAATGAGATAATTTCTATTAATAGAAAATGACAACAACATGAAACTACTGATATGTAATGCTACTAAGAATAAAAAAGAAAGAAACAGAGAACAAAAATAAAAGAGTTATCTATCTTACTATGTAAAGTTCAAATAAGAAGTACTACTTGAGTGATGAATAAATAGTTAAGGACAAAATCCTGTGAATTCTACAAGAGTAAATGTTTGTTATGACCTTGGAAAAGTTAATTTGACCTTGAACCAAGGTCATGGATAAAAGATATTCTCATCAAAAGTCCTCTTAATCTAATCAAAGCTCAATATTTTATCGACAAAAGTCTGTTGTGACCTTGAAATCGAAGATATGACCTTGGGTCAAGGTCAAGGTGAAAGGACTTGATGCAAGGAATATTTGCGCCAAGTTTGAACTCTCAAGGTCAAATGGTCTTTGTTCTATAGGCAAAAGTTTGTTGTGACCTTGAGAATCAAAACTTGACCTTGGGCCAAGGTCAAGGTGAAAGGTCTTGGCTCAATGATTGTATTTATGAAGTTTGAACTGTCAAGGTCAAATAGTCTTTGTTCTATAGGCAAAAGTTTGTTGTGACCTTGAGAATCATAATGTGACCTTGAAACTAGGTCATCATCAATGACTATCTATTAGTAGCCTAACATCAAAGTGTCAACTCAAAATCTCAAAAACTGTAGTTATTGGCACTGTGCCAATTTAAAGTTCCATTTTCAACTCAAAATAGCACGAGAACCGTAAATATTTTATCGAACATGTAAGCGTACAAAAGTTTGCAAATTTCCCAAAGATCAATATAAAACAAATTTCGTTCAAATCGTACGGTTAATTTAGGAGTTATAAGGTTTTAAAGATTTTGCATTTGATGACCTCTAGCGGGGGCATATATGAACTTTTCGACAAGAAAAAAAATTTATATGAAGATCTTTATTTGCTCTTTCTCATTACACTTTTCATTTTATCCTATGATGCCGTACTTTGTTGTAACGTCTCTGGAATGACTTGGGGGTAAGAATAATAATAATAATAAGAATAATAAGAATAAAGAAAAGACAATACAATAACAGCAAGGATTCCGACGGAAGTCGGAATCCTTAATAATAAGAATAAAGAAAAGACATTGCAATAACAAAAAGGATTCCGACGGAATAGTCGGAATCCTTAATAAGAATTAGATGGTTACTGTTGCAAGCATTAGACGGATTATTCCTCCTTTATTAGACCTTCCTTGGAATTGAAGTGTTAAAATTCTAAAAAAAGAAGATGGAAAAAAAGTTGCTTTAGTACCTTATTCACTTCAGCAAATGAGTCAAAAGAGCTTTTGTCTAATCTGGGACTCTTATTTATTTATCAACAAAATAGAAGAAAACAATAGTAAATACCTTTCATTTTTACGAAAGCTTTAAATTCCATGCTCTATCAATATCAGATCCTTTACAATTACTTTCTCAAAACAGAATTGCACAATGATTTTGCAATGAGATAATTTCTATTAATAGAAAATGACAACAACATGAAAGTACAGATATGTAATGCTACTAAGATAAACAGAAATAGAGAACAAGAAGAAAAGAGTTATCTTTCTTATACTATGTTAAGTTCAAATAAGAAGGACTACTTGTGTAAAGAATAAATAGTATAGGACAAAAAGTGTGAATTCTACAAGGGTAAATGATTGTTATGACATTGAGAATGATTATTTGACTTTGAATTAATGTCTTGGATGAAAAATAGTATTGTGATTATTCTCATCACGATTCATTTTAATCTGGGCAAAGCTAAATAATCAAACAAAGTCTGTTATGACCGTAAAAAATCGAACAAATGACCTTGGGTCAAGGCCATGGTGAAAGAGTTTGATGCAAGGAATATTTGTGTAAAGTTTGAACTCCCCAAGGTCAAACAGTCTTTGTTTTATAGACTTAAGTTTGTTGTGACCTTGAGAATGAGAATTTGACCTTGGGTCAATGTGAAAGAGCTGGGCCCAAGCATTATATGTGTGAAGTATGAACTATGAAGGTCTAATAGTCTTTGTTCCATAGGAAAAAGTTTAATGTGACCTTGAAAATAAGAATTTGACCTTGGGTCAAGGTCATGTTGAAACAGCTTGACTGAACAATTATATGTATGAAGTTTGAATTCTGAAGGTCAAACTGTCTTTGTTCTATAAACAAAAAATTGTTGTGACGTTAAGAACCAGAATTTGACCTTGGTTCAAGGTCAAGGCGCAAAAGCTTGGTTTAACGATAATATGAATGACGTTTGAACTCTGAAGGTCAAATAGTTTTTGTTCTATAGGCAAAAGTTTGTTGTGACCTTGAGAATGAAAATTTGACCTTGAAAATAGGTCAACATTAAATGACTACCTATACGTAACCTACTTTCAAAGTTTTAACTCAAAATCTCAAAAACTGTAGAAATTGGCACTGTGTCAATTTAAAGTTCAATTTTCAACTTAAAATAACGCGAAAACCGTTAATGTTTTATCGAGCATGTAAGCGTGTAAAAGTGTACAATTTTCCCAAAGAACATTCAAAAAAATTTCATTCAAATCGTACGGTTACTTTAGGAGTTATAAGTGTTTAAAGATTTGACCTTTGATGACCTCTAGCGGGGGCATCGGGGAGCTTATCGACAAACGCATAATAGTTACAGAAGATCTTGGTAAGCTCTTTCTGATGGTACCATCCCTTATGCTCTTTGTTTAAAGACCTTCGAATAAAGTCTCTGGAAATGATGATGGCTACTGTTGCAAGCAACAGACGGTTTCCTCCTTTTTTAGACCTTCCTCGGAACTGAAGTGCTAAAATCCGAATAAAGAAGAAGGAAAATAGAGTAGTTGCTTTAGTACCATATTAACTTCAGCAAATGAGTCAAAAGAGTTTATGTCTAATTTGGGACTCTTATTTACTTATCAACAAAATAGAAGAAAAAAATAATAAATACCTTTCATTTTTACGAAAGTTTAAAACTCCATGCACAATCAATATCTATTCCTTTACAATGACTTTCTCAAGAATGAATTGCAAAATGATTTTGCAATGAGATAATTTCAATAAGTAGAAAATGACAACAACATGAAACTACTGATATTTAATGCTACTAAAAATAAAAAAGAAAGAAACAGATAACAAGAATAAAAGAGTTACATGTACATGTATCTATCTTACTATGTAAAGTTCAAATAAGATGTACTACTTGTGTGAAGAATAAATATTAAGGGACAAAATCCTGTGAATTCTACAAGAGTAAATATTTGTTATGACCTTGAAAAAGTTAATTTGACCTTGAACCAAGGTAATGGATAAAAGATAAGCATTTGAGTTTATTCTCATCAAGATTCCTCTTCATCTAAATACAGCTAAATATTTCATCAACAAAAGTATGTTGTGACCTTGAAATCGAACAAATGACCCTGGGTCAAGGTCAAGGTGAAAGGACTTGATGCCAGGAATATATGTGTCAAGTTTGAACTGTCAAGGACAAATGGTCTTTGTTCTATAGGCAAAAATTTGTTGTGACCTTGAGAATCAAAATTTGACCTTGGGTGAAGGTCAAGGTGAAAGGGCTTGGCTCAATTATTGTATTTATGAAGTTTGAACTGTCAAAGTGAATAAGTCTTTGTGCTTTAGGCAAATGTTTGTTGAGAATTATAATTTGACCTTGAAACTAGGTCATCATCAATGGCTACCTATAAGTAGCCTACCATTTAAGTTTCAACTCAAAATCTCGAAAACTTTAGGAATTGGCACTGTGTCAATTTAAAGTTCCATTTTCAACTCAAAATAGCACGAAACCGTAAATATTTTATCGAGCATGTAAGCATATAAAAGTGTGCAAAGTTTCCAAAGAATGATATAAAACAAACTTCGTTCAAATCGTGTGATTAATTAAGAAGTTATAACAGTTTAAAGATTTGACCTTTGATGACATCTAGCAAGGGTATTGGTGAACTTATCGACAAAAAAAAGTTTGTATGCTCTTTCTAATGGTACCATCCTTTTTGTCTGTGTTAAAAGACCTTTGAATAAAGTGTCTGGAAATGGAAAGGGGTAAGAATAATAAGAATAACAATAATAAGAATGAAGAAAAGACATTGCAATAACAGAAAGGATTCCGACGGAATAGTCGAAATCCTACAACATAGGTCTATTATTAAAAAAAAACTACTTACGATTGCAGTAATAGATTTTCTATACAATCTTTCGGGAAGTACACCAGTAACAACCTACGTACAGAAACAATGTGATTATTTACATATGTTCATTTGATAAGATTAATATTGAAAGGTAATAAAATACAACTAATAAATCCATTTTTACGAAAGGAACTTTTATCATGTAAATTTGAAATTGTTTATTACAACAATAAAGATAAGAAACGAATAACCTCATAGTTATGAATATTTCTATGTACATGTATAAATTAAACATACCTCTTACAATTGAAGTGATGGGTCAATATTATAACTCAGGGAGACATCTCTCGGTAACGCCCCTTTTTTCTTGTATAGTCTATGTGTAACATACCTAGTACCTGTGTGTACAGAAACAATGTGATAATCTGCACATGACCATTTGATAAGATAAAGAATGAAAAGTGGGTCACAACGCAAGTTATCAAGGTAGTTCGAAGGGTGTTCATATACATTAGCTGATACTTTGTAATGATTGAAATAGCTCATCTGTCATAATAATGCTCACATTACTGTTGTCTGAAGTTGATAATAATATTTAGAGTTTTTTACCTTTGTTCTATATCTCCGCTATTGCTATCTAATTTTTTCTCCGAATTTGACACAAGATAGCATTATAACATAGAAAATTCAAATATTTTCGAAGTTGGTCCGAAGCATGAGAGACAAGAGAGCAACTATACGGATATATACGATGTCGATATATGTTTCCTTGCCAAAATTAACATGGTCACTATTTTTCCATTTTTTTTTTATTTTTTAAATAATAAGGTCAATGACATAACTACACCGTTGCTTGCTTGAAAGATGGCCGCCCTAAGTCAGAATCGGTTGCCGATTGGGCTCGTTGATTTATTTGTGGCATTTTGTGTTTGATGCTTCAATGGTGTTAGTGTGTGTATCTTGCCCCTTTTTGGATGTCTTTCTGTACGTGTCTGCTCTGTGTCTTTGCATTGGGTGTTTTTTTAGTTTTGCCGCGGATGCTGCAGCGTATTGTTGTTGGAGATACCATCCTTTGTTTTAGAGGCAACAAAGTTGCAGTTAAAATCACTTTTTACTCAAACATTGTGAGCAGATATGAATTATTCATGACAAATATGGATAATGACCATATCCCTGTATACAGCACAAAATCGATAATTCAGAAAAATAAGAAACCGAAGGCATACAAAATCAGGACAAAACAGGAACAAAGCAAACAAACAAATACCTCCACCACATGAAAAGCGAACTCCCGATATGGGAGTGAGACCAGGTGCCCAGTAAGAGTAAGCATCTCCTGCCTGCATGCAACGCCCGCCACTTCAATTCGGTAGAACTGTAACATCCGGTTACTTCCATTTCGGAAGACATATAGTACAATCTTTGGTTGGATGGTTCAAATGGTCTATGACAAAATATCATCCACCATTCTTGAGAGTGGGACATCATAATGTATGACGAGATCCCCATATCGACCGTAGAACTTCCTCAGTGACGATGTTAGTCGATCACCAACATATCCCTGACTGAGAATCGTATCTGCAAGACGCCTATCTCTCAGAACAAAATCCGTATATCTGGAACTTGCTCTGGCATAACGTATTAACTGAGATATGAATACGCCATAAGCTGGAGATGAAGGGATGTTGCTACTCAGAGAAGGAAAGTTTGTAATGCTGAAATTGAAGTCGTCACGTTTGTCTTAGAGTGAGGTGTTCATGTGACCATCAGTGTCGTAGGACAACATTATGTCCAAATAGGATGCTAAATTTGTCTCTGTAGTTTTTTTTTACTTCAAGCCTTGAAGGATAGATACTGCACAGGTAATCCGCGAATTTTGGATTGTTGATGGATAACACATCGTCAATGTATCTGTAAGTGAAGTTGAAGTCAGAAGCTAAGTATCTTTTCCCTTCAGAGACAAAAGATTGAATGACTTTAAGCTTCGTACGAGTAAAGGAAAATGTCGGCAAGGAGTGGGGCACAATTGGTCCCCATTGGAATTCCGAGAATTTGCTGGAATACTTTTCCTCCAAACACCACACAAATGTTGTCGATCAAAAAGTGTAACATCTGAATAATATCTGTTTCAGTGTACTTCTTTTCAGAATCGGATTTTCTTTTACAAAGTAGGTTTTGCCATAGTTCATTTTTGTATTAGATTTCAGTTTGATTGCAAAACAATTTTGACCACTTACTTTTAGAGATGGTATGATATTCACTGTCTGTAGCCTCGGTCTATATTTTCAAATTTAGTATCTTTTACACAATACTAATTTTGTCATATAATCAAGATATTGGTCCAAATGAAAAGAATAGAAATAAGAAAATATTATATTCAAGACACTTGAAATACTTACATTTCAAGCTTCATAGAAATAACTCAATCTGTACATGATCACATCAATGTAAGCCCCCTTTTCGTCTATAAAATCAATTGATAACATGTGACATTACGTCATCATTATTGATAAATAGTCTTCTGATAGTACATACAAGGTTTAGGTTACTACGGGTGATAAGATATATTTCACATACATGCTGCATTTTTTTGTTGGACGTATTCTGATTAGGGGTAGATTTTTTGTCTCATTGGTTTATGTGTGGTCTTTTGTGTTTCATGCTTCAATGATGTGAGTTCGTGCTCCTTGTCCCTTTTGCGTATCTACCTGTGCGTGTCTGCTCTGTGTTTTTGCATTGGGTGTTTTTGGAGTTTTGCTGCGGATGCTGCAACCTAGTGTTGTTGGAGATTCCCTCCTTTGTAAGTGGCAGTTAAAATCAATTTTCACTCAAACATTGTGAGCAGATATGAATTATTCATTTTTTTTAATAAGATTTCAGTTTTATTGAAAAACAATTTTGACCACTTACTTTTTACACAATACTTATTTTGTCATATAATCAGGATGTTAGGTCTAAATGAAAAGAATACACATAAGAAAATATTATATTCTAGAAACATGAAATACTTAGAATTGAAGTTTCATAAAAATAACTTAATCTGTACAGTATCATATCAATTTACGCCCCCTTTTCGTCTATAAAGTCAACTTATAACATGTGACATTATGTCATCATGTGACTATTTGTGCGATAACAGCCATTATTGACAAATGGTCTAATGATGGTACATGCAAGGTTTAGGTTACTACAGGGGATAACATATACTCTTCAAAAGAAGAAACGCATATAACAATATTACAATGTGTTATTATTATTCAATATGCACAAGCTATTGATTATGTGACCTTATTTGTTTGCATAATGATGGTATAGAGATAGGACAAGCAGTTTAGGGCTTAATTACGATTTTTTGATTATCATAAAATCTCTTTTTAGGCAAAAACATGAAATTTTGAATTTTCGACTTTTTATGTTTTTATGCATTTTACATGTTTATAAGGAGTTTGAATTTTGCCCAAGTCAAAGTTCATTGATGCCAATGAAAAAATTTGTACTTTAACTTCTTCGTTCACTTCCGCTTAAATGCAATGCATGCTTACAATGTCCGATGCCATGCGTTTGAACATTGCGGCGTGATCGAATGACTCCCATTTGCGAGTAATACTCAGTAAAGTTCAAGGATCAAAAAGTCAAATTTAGAAGATTTTTCTCCTTATGAAACACATTTCTCTCGATAAAACTAATTCGAAAATTCAAGGAATGCGAAGAACTCTGGATGACGTCCTAGAATAAAACTTCATCATGCGTAGTAATGCCGCCAAATGTTATGAGATTGTTGCTGTTTAGTATGGTGTATCCGTTTGTTACTCGAATCAAAGCATTTTCAAATGATATGGATAACAAGCGCATACGGATCTCCGAAAAATACACAATTTGGCCTCTAAAAGAACATCGAGGGCATATTGTTTTTGAGTCATTTTAACTAACATTTTAAAACACTAAAGAGGTGCTCGTTGAAAGCTTAGGGTCTGAAAATACCATTTTGTACATTTGGTTTGATTTTGTCTATTAAAATGATTAATGTGATTATTTTATATGTGCACTAAGGATGAAACGAACAAATACTATGCGTTACTTTTTTTATGAGTATATATTTCACATACATGTGACATTTGTTGGAGGTACTCTGATTCAGGAGTGTTATTTTGTCTCGTTGGTTTATGTGTGGTCTTTTGTGTTTCATGTTTTTATGGTTTGAGTTGGTGTTTTCTTTTCTCTTCTGTGGGTGTCTGTTACGTGTTTTTCATTGGATGTTTTGGGGTTTTGCTGTGGATGCTGCATCCGAGTGTTGTTGGAGATCTCCTCTTTTCTTTTAACTAAAAATTAATTCTGGATTTGGCATGAAACTACAGGCTAATAAAACATATAATGGTCATGATATAAAGAAGTTTTAATTTGAGGGAGAGGGGGTATTTCAATGGCATTTCGATTTCGAGCATTCTCATTCTTTATGCTTTATTAAAGCCATTTTGTCTCCTTCATAAGATATTTCGTGTTTCCAGTACTGTATTTTCGAGAATTTCTAGCATAATATATTCTTTTTGCAGTTTTTAGGGTATCCGATGTACAATGGGGCTTTTTTCCATGCCTGGTAAGGTACTATAAGTTATATATTTTCTGAAAGGTCATAACGTCCACTGCTCAGAAATTATAATTTCTGGGCCAGAAGAACAAAGGGGAATAACTGATGAAGCATATAAATTGTCTATTTTCTCTGTATAACATATGCAAAATAACAAAGTTGCACAAGAGTTTTGCCTCTTTGATTTTTAAAACCCGGGAGTCTTATATCTGTACTCAGGGCATCATTACTTTTCAAAAAATATATAGGTTATAGTACCTTACCAGGCATGAAATTTACCATACTTTACAATGGAGATGATTAAAACTCTATGTAAAATGGCTCAATTGTACAACGGATACCTTAAATCGTGCTGTACATGCACATATTCAGTTCGATTCGATTATAGCGTTGCCTTTGTCTTGTTGGTTTATCAGTAGTCTTTCGTGTTTAATGTTTATATGTCGCATGCCCCCGTTTCGTCTTTTTCTGTGCTTGTATTTTCGCAATGGGTGTTTCGGTCATTTGCTGTTGATACTGTAGCCAGGTCCGTTTTGAGATCCCCTCCATAATTGTGGGATTTTTGCGTATTGCTATTTTGTCTTTTATTTATTTACCATCAGTGTCAAACGCAAAGGTTACCCCGGAATACGCAGCAATGAAGTTCTATATATTCGTAATAGTACCTTACTGGCCCTTTGAAACACATGGAGTTGAATATTCCTTTTAAGGGTAACGTTTTGAATTATCCGCACTAAATTGAGGAATATGAAGCCAAATTGAAAGCTGCAAATTCATCTTTTCATAAATGATGCTATGAATTTGAAGACGTAAAATTCTATAACGTATAATAAAAATATTTCATCTTGACATTTCCTACCATAAGGACAATACACTTTTTTTTATCTAACTGTAAATTTCAATTGGAATCAGCATTCCTTCTATGAAATACAGAGAGATATGAAGATTGTGGTAGGTGTTGAAATTTTCAGTATTTCAGAAAAAAAATTCGACAATGAATGAATCATGATAACTTATTGACAATTACTGATTGGAGTATTTCAAAGGATTGAGATATCCTATTTGCAACATCATGATTTTCGTACTGATGTATTGAAGAATCCAACAGAACTTGATTAATCTTATTAAATGTTACGTTTTTTTCTTTAAAAATCAACCTTTTTTAAGTCAGTTGTTGCTCAAGGAAAAACAAAGCCGTTTAGCTTTCAACAAATTGAAATCAGATATATCTGAAAATAATGTACACTAAAAAATGGTAGATAAGTTGGCGCAGTGTTCTAGAGGTAAGTGGGTCAGGCCAGTGACCGTAAGGTTGCTGGTTCGAACCTCACTAGGACCATGGGTAAACCTCCAGATACTTCTGTATGTTATGTGTTATGATGGGTCCCTACTTATAGATTTAACAGATAAAATTTGTATTTAAGGAGGTCCAGGACAGCCTTACTAAATACTGATCCTATCAATTAATTTTCCTAAAATTACAAATGTTAATAATTGAAACATACTTTTTCTACATGCAAAGTTTCATCAATTTGTTACTATTAGTTTTGAAGCTACGAACGTGCATGTATACATATTGAAAGTCCAAAAATGGACCGTAAATGTTATGTTAAAATTAAAACAATCGAGGTAATGAAAAACAAGTACAAATCTTCTGTAGAGGCAGAACATTTTTTCATTTAGATATGATGTGGGCAATCGGATAGGTATATAATTTTAAATGATCACTGAGACTTTTCACAGAAATTGTCGAAAGGAAATAAATTTAATATATGTCTATTTCCATAACGTCTTTGAGTTGTTAATTTCTAATGATAAAGTATGTTTATCTAAAACACTATCATTTATTTTCCGTAAAAAAACTTGATATTATCTTGATACTCCCATATCGGGAAATCGCTTCTTTTCATATGGTGGAGGTTCTTGTTTATTTGCTTTGGTTCCTGTTTTATCCTGATTTTGTATGCCTTCGGTTTCTGATTTTCTGAATTATCGATTGTGTGCTGTTTACAGGGATATGGTCATTATCCATATTTGTCATTCTTCATATATCAAGTGAAACACCGATAAGTTCCTATTGAAATTTGACCGTCAGTTTTTAAGTTATAGTGATTTTGTTACCCCCTCCCCCTTATTTTTACGTTACCTAACGCTGACGTTCTTGCGAAAAACGCGTCACCAGTTTCTATTATGATGTCATAATTAATCTAGAGTTTCCCGATGGAGCTCTTTCGGATAATGTTCTGCACCCCCTTAAGGGGGTTTTCCTAAACACAATGGTCCAAATGAGAAATTAAACACAGACATAGATATATTTTTTTATCAAAGATAAGGTACATTATGAAAATGTATCCTTGTTCATTAAGATTGAAGAATATCAAATATCCAGTAAAATTATGCTGTTGAACCCTCCAACTTCATTTATGATAAGAATATGTTTATCTTTTTTTATTCTTTGATAAAAAGTCTGTAGAAGAAATACTAACACATAAAATGATATTCTAATATCTAAGTTTGATATGTCTCCAAACATTAGGGTACCCCATATACTTTCATTACATTTTTGACCAATAACATATACTTAATCTAACTTTTTGCATAAAAAAGACGATTTTTTTTCGTTTATATTATATTATCAGATTATGCATCTAGATGAAGAAAAAGTGACATACAGGTATATAGTTTTATATCAAGATATGGCTCCAAACATAAGGGTACCCTTTTATAATTTTTATCATATTTTCGACAAATGATATATAGCATATCCCACTTTTTGTTAAAAAATCTTTCTTCATATTGCATCATTTCATTAGATAATGTATATAGATGGTGAAAAAATCACATGCAGGTAGACAATTCTATAAATGATCAAGATATGGCTCCAAGCATAAGGGTACCCCTTATAATTTAATTACATTCTCGAATAAGAATATATACTATATGTTTGGTGTGGACATTACTACTTTGCCTAATATTTTGTTTCTTTTCGCATTTAAGACCTTTTGTTTGCGTTTTTCAATGCGCTGGCTCGTCTGCCATCAGTCCTTGTAAAACGTTAAACGCAAACTGCTGCATATAAGGAAAAACCTATAACCGTTCGAGCAGGGACCCATCTTAAATTCTAATAAAATGTATGTGGTGTTTAAAAAAGGGGCAGATAAGATTGATTCCGATGTAACTACGAGAATTTAGCCGAGGTTACTCTTCCAATTATTGAAGTACAAGCCATAGGTGTTTAAAAGGTAAGGATATAACCTGGTAATCAATGAGAAAAAAGCCTCTTTATAACTTAGCACAAGTTTTGACGTACAAATTTTAAGGATATAGGGATTCTCTAAGTGCCATATCTCCTGCAGTTTAAGACCTATACCCAGATATGACCCATCAAAATGTTCGGAGGGGCCTATGAATTTAATTACAATGAACAAAATATGGGTATAAAAATAGGTACTCCGTAGCTGTCTTGCAAATTTGAAAATAATAATGAGAAGTGTCATTTTTACTGCTATTATTTAAGAGGTTACAGGTAGACTAAAAAAAAGGTAAAACTTTTTCGAACCTCGGCTCTCCCAAATATCATTAAAACATAAGAGTATACCTAAAACAACCGCCTTCAAACTACTACAACCGGTACAGAAATATTGCATTCACTGCATATTTTCACAATTTAAGAAAAAATAAAAGAAAGGCGGTAGGGAAAAGAAAAGTTCCATATCTTTAAAAGTGTAAGGCTTATAACTATAAATAAGGCATCGATATCTAACATTTATCTTAATCTATTGAATGCATGTATACACAATGCACATCCCGTTTATTCCCAAAATAGAAGAAAAAAAAAGGTAAAACACAATTCAACTACCAGCGATTTGTTACATGAAAGAAATCGTGTAAAGTGTTGATATCTTTTTTTTTTTCGCAATGATCAAGATACCCTTGAATTTATTCTAAAGAGTTTAAATTTCCTAAATACCAATTTCATGTCAAGTTGTTCAAACCATTATACAAACCCCAACATTTTCTATTATTTGTTTATTTTAATCAATAAAATCTGAATTATGAATGCCATTCTTTCGCATGTGACAAGTTGAGAAAAGTTCCTGCAAAATATGATGATAATGTTAGAATTTTGATACGGATTTATACTGATATAAAATTAAATTATATTTAAATGGTTGAAAACAAGACCCCTTTTAGCAAGGGCTATATGGGAATCCTTCAATGGGGTTAAACAATTGATACTATTTCTATTTCCCGTTTAACCCAATTTGTTTTCAAAATCATAGGCTAAGCTGTTCCTAATTTTGTATATCCTGCCTACGCATCAGACAAATTAAAAATGGGTGTAATTTAAATATTTTCATATTCATGAAAATCGATTGTAACCTTATTGGAAGCAACAGAAAATACGATAAAAAATTAAAAATGAGAATAACAAATGAACAATAATATTAAAATAAATATCCATGTAGTGTGTGGAATAAACATATGTTACACGTGTGCATCACGCAATTTTAAAATTAGGAATATATTGTTTCAATGTTATGTTTGTCAGAGACTATATAAAGGGACACGAAATATAATAGATCTTTTACAAAAGCGTCATGCACGTTGATAACATGGGGTGTTTATTTCTCGTATCCTGCGTAGCATTGATCATGATCAATCAGTGTTCAGGACATACCGATCGAAGTAATATCAAAAGTAAGTCAGCATTTATATTATGTTTAAACTTGTTTATTATCTAGAATGGTCGCTATGTACATTTAGTTCAACCTTTTACTAAATGGATAGACAACCAGAGACGAAAATAAAAACACCAGAATAAATAGAGTTTTCAATAAATAATAGTTAGTTTTTGAATTCTAATTGACATCTTACCAAATTTCGATGCTAACGTAAAGATTGTATCATTTATTTACTTATACGGAATTTTACTCGAAATGAAAAAAGTAAATTCCGAATACTCTTCTGGAACCATTAGTATAGATTATGGAAGTGTCACTCTCGTCATCTTACTCAGAGCTAAATAGAAATGCTGTTTGCAGAGTGATTAGCTATCGAGAATCTGGGATTGTTTATAGATAGAAATTAGTGATGTTTTTTTTTTCTAATTTTCCAAGACACCTCATTTTTCTTCCTTTTTGATTCGAAGAGATCGAAAATGTGTCAAACATTTTTACAATCTATGTTTTATTGGTTTATAACTTTTTATGTTCTTTGAAAATGTAAACAAATGTTTTATTCTATGTAGATATCAAATCAGGAAATGTTGAAAAAGGGTTCAATTAAGGAGTTATTTCACCTTGATAATTAAAGTCACCATTAACTGCAAACGATCTCATTGATTAACTTTTGATCGATTAGTTAATTATGATAAACAATAAATTTCTAGAAAATTTAGAAAAAAACCCGAAATATCTTGTGTCTTATGATTCTTGGGAGCACTGACTTAGAACTTTGTTATAAATACACACACAGACAAAATTCAAGCAACAGCGAAATTATTTTTAATGCAAAATGTCGGTTCGATAAAACATATTAAAAAATTACGTATCATGATATAGATCTGACCTTTTACGAAGACAATATTACTTTTTTTAACATAATTGTACATGTAATATGCAACTTATTTTTAAACGGGATAGAAATGGGGACGGGTATGATTTTAAACAATCCAGGTTAGACACTAAGGAGGTCCAGGACAGCCAGACTTAAATTTGATCCTATCATTTAATTTTCCTAAAAATTATAGATGTTAATAATTGAAACATACTTTTTCTACATGCAAAGTTCCACCAATTTTTTAACGTTATATACCCATTGAAAGCCCCAAAGTGGGCCGTAAATGTGACGTTAAAATTAATACACTTAGGTAATGAAAAACAGTTACAAATCTTCTGTAGAGGCAGAATGTTCACATGATCTGTATTTTTCATTTAGATATGATTCGGGCAAACGAACAGATATATATAGAATTATACATGGTCACTAAGACTTTTAGAAGAAATTGTCGAAAGGAGATAATTTATGTAGAATTATTTTCAAAACGTCTTTGAGTTGCTAATTTTTAATCATAAGGTATGTTTATCTGAAACCCTATCATTTATTTTCCGTAAAAACTTTATATTATCTTCGTCATATGTCAAGTGTACCACCGATAAATTCCTATTGAAATCTGACCGTCAGTTTTTAAGTTATTGTGATTTTGTTACCCCCCCCCCCTTATCTCTACGTTACCTAATCCTGACGTTCTTGCAAAAAACGCGCCAATGTCGCCGTTTCTATTGAGACGTCATTATTGATCCAGAGCTTTCCGATGGGGTTCTTTCGGATACTGTTCTGGACCCCCTTAAGTTCAAGGAATTGATTTATCTTGAAGAATTCGCTGTTCAGTATGGTTGCTACGAATCAAATTGTTAATCTGATGGAGTTCAAAACTGAATATGTATTAAAAATACTGAGATAATGTTAATTATCTCTTATCAATTGGGAGTAAATATCTTCGAAAAAATATCGAGTCAAAAAGCGTGTTCATAAAACCGGAAGTGAAATACGACGCCTCCGTACCGGAAGAACTAATTTGTGTTTATCACACAAACATTAAGGCCATGAATAAGATATTTTGGGGTTGTATTTTTACAACTATCGGTTTTATCAGAGAAATAAAGTTTGACAACGGTAACCTTATGGTTGCTTTTTCTGTATATTCTTTAAGATAACACCTTTGTGACCACTTTGTTCTAGAATTTTCTATTCTACCCTGGTTCGACCAATATCAATCTTCATGTATCACAACCACCTGCAAAAATGTCACTTCCGGTTTAAAGATGAATCCGTCGAATCGTAAAGTTTTTAAGCAAGCTAGAGGTTGGACCAGGTGCCTAGGAGGAGTAAGCATCCCCTGTTGGTAAGAATTCCTTGTTGGCTAGCTGCTCCTGCCGTCGATGTTTAAATACGAAAATGAAAACATTATATAAAATCCTTGCACTGTCTGACGTTATGTCTATATAGAAAGTGCTATGGCGACGATGTCAGGGAAAGATATTTAAAACACTTACTGTCAAACCCCTCGCAAGGAACTTTTTTACGAGCTCCACACGACAAAGGACGTAAGTGTGACACATTACAGACAGATATGATTCTATCGTGATTTCTTTTGAAAATGGAACTATTTTGCATACTCCGTTTACTCAAAACAAACTTTCACTTTAAAGCTATTACTACGTCTTGCTACGTCTTACTATGTCTACGTATTGCATACAATCAAGAGACCTTGGCTCTCCCCGGGAACCTGGTCTCACTTCGAAATGTTGTTTATTCCGGGGTTCGCAACCGTTTCGATGGGAATTCTTACGATTTTGCCTTGTTTTCTACTTCTTTGATGGTTATCTGTACTGTCGTAAGCTGATCTTTCATTGTGTTTTTGATCATCGTTATGATTTCAAATACCAATGATGCGCATTTTACCTCCAAATATGTTGTTCAAGAAGGTTACGGCACGACATAGAAAACTTCATTTTTCTACAAGTGTAGTCACAGCAAATACTTAAAAAATCCAGAGATGTTCCCATTGAATTCCTGATTTAAAAGAAAATTATGTCTTAAATCACACGTAAGGTTCTTTTTATTTTGGCTTAATCTTTATCCATTTATTTTCTTTTTCTACTGGACCAGATATTTGCATCTTCCTACAGTTAGCTAGATATTCATTGTAGGTTCAAATTTGAATTTCAGTTATAAAGTATAAATATTGATATCATAAAAGTTACTTTGTGTAATATATATATATATAATTAATTAGTTCATATGCATGATTTTCTTGTGCTTTGTATAATAAATTAGTTTAATATGTAAAAGGTCTTCAAATTTAATAACATCATTTTAGAACAGATGAAATTTCAGCATGGACCAGACATGCACGTTTCGGGTACTTAACCCTCGTCAGTGACCTAGTTAGTCTATACATGTATATAAAACTTATCTTTGATATTGTTAAACGTCTTCAAATTTGATATACTTCTTTAAGAGAAAATAGGAGACTCAATGGAAACCACAGGGATGGAAAGCAGATGTAGACGGGACAATGCTTTTGTCAGTTCTACAGAAATACAAGGTTCCTCTTCAAACCACATTAACAGGAAAAGGTGAGTATAATTGCTACGTTGACAAATAGAATTCTGCAAAGAGCACATTAATCAAGTCAAAAGACAAGTTGATGTAAAAATAACAACCTTTTTCAAATTGAAAAATGAACATGGAGAAAATCACCGAATTTGGCAGGTTTCCATGGAGCTGTTGCGACGGGTGTTGTATGCAATCAGGAGACGCTGACTCTCCCCGGGCACCTGGTCTCACTTCGGAATGTTGTTCATTCCGGGGTTCGTAACTGTTCCGAATGGAATTCTCACGATTTGGCCTTGCCTTCTAGACTTTGAGACTGAATAACTGTTAGGTGCTTCTTTGATGTTTATTTATGTTTATTGTAGGAAAATTTCCCAACACAAAGCCTAGGTCATGTTCATAAGTTATACCTAGAAAGCAGGATTCTAACAAGACATATACCATATATCCTGATGGTCGAACTGGAATATCTGTTTATTGTGACATGAATACAGACGGCGGAGGTTGGACGGTAAGACTTATATCATAGATATATATCTATATAGATCTTCACTAGTGCACTTCTCTTAGAATAGATAATGCTGAATGAAGATCGCTGTAGTAAGGTATTTTAACTCTCAGGCGTTTGCCCTACAGTAATTTGAGGCAAACTATTTCAAATATAACCAGACCATTGAAAGGAGTAGGTTCACTAACTACTAAAATCGGCCCTAAATTTTTGTGAAAATTTTTTTTATGAAAATTATGATTCAGCATCTCTTATATTTATCTCAAATACCTGCCGAAATAGAAAGTAAATATTTCTAATTGTCAAAACGTCGCGTGCGTTAGTTTTGACGTCCCATTCTGACGTCATTTGCTCTACATGACGGAAAATGAAGGAATATCGCCATATTTTCTGCATAAATCTTTAAAATTAGTGCAGGCGCCATCCCTCACCCAACATAAATTTTACGTAGATCGAAAGATAAATTGCAAATTTAACTTTATATATGAAAATTATTTTGGGTGAAAGCTGGCGCCCTACTTATTTTCATAAATTTTGACTCGAATTTTGCACATTTCTTACGATATTTAGCTCACCTGAGCCAAAGGCTCAAAGTGAGCTATTGTCATACCGGATTGTCCGGCGTCCGTCGTCCGTTCGTCCGTCCGTTAACTTTTCACATTTTCATCTTCTCCTCTGAAACCGCTTGGAGGATTTTGATGAAACTTGGTATGCATGAAGTACTAAATGTCCTCTACCAAGTTTGTTCATTTCGGCTCGATCCCTTCAGGGGTGGATCCAGGGCGGGGTCAAATAGGCCCCGGAGGGTACCCCTCTTCAAAAATCTTCTTCTCCAGTTCCACTGAATGGATTGAAAAATTAATTGTATCTATGTTATCTAAAAGGATGTATAATTCAAGATTGTTCATTTCGTTAAAATCCGATAACTAATTTTTGACGCGTTTTTGGACTTAGTCAGAAATGCACATTTTTGCACTTTTTCTTTAAATAACTCAATAAGTGTATGATTTTACACACTCATTTACTACAAATTTATCATATTTAACTTACTTAATGCTTTGATATGTATTTTATGTTTTAATTTTATTTTTTTGATTTTTTATGAATTTTTTTCTTATGTACAAAGGAAGGGGGGGGGGGTGATTTTCATACATTTTCTGCTTCTTTTCTATAACCACTCTTCAGATTGTCATGACACTTTGTAGGTATGAGGTACTCATGCATGGTACCCTACAAGTGAAAGAATTTTGTCAAGATATCCACTTTTGGATTTTTAAGGAATATTTTTTAAGATTGTACATAGGTATAATGTATGTTTTCCATGCCCAATGGACCCATGGGTAGTGGCTGCAAACCCCGGGGGGACCCCAACAAAATTTTTTCCCTTTTTAGCTCACCTGAGCCAAAGGCTCAAAGTGAGCTATTGTCATACCGGATTGTCCGTCGTCCGTCGCCCGTCCGTCCGTTAACTTTTCACATTTTCATCTTCTCCTCTGAAACCGCTTGGAGGATTTTGATGAAACTTTGTATGCATGAAGTACTAAAGGTCCTCTACCAAGTTTGTTCATTTCGGCTCGATCCCTTCAGGGGTTGATCCAGGGCGGGGTCAAATAGACCCCGGAGGGTACCCCTCTTCAAAAATCTTCTTCTCCAGTTCCACTGAATGGATTGAAGAACTAATTGTATCTATGTTATCTAGAAGGATGTATGATTCAAGTTTGTTCATTTCGTTAAAATCCGATAACTAATTTTTGACGCGTTTTTGACATCTTTTCGGACTTAGTCAGAAATGCACATTTTTGCACTTTTTCTTTAAATAACTCAATAAGTGTATGATTTTACACACACATTTACTACATATTTATCATATTTGACTTACTTAATGCTTTGATATGTATTTTATGCTTAAATTTTATTTTTTTGATTTTTTATGATTTTTTTTCTTATGTAAAAAGGAAGGGGGGGGGGGAGGGTGATTTTCAGACATTTTCTGCTTCTTTTCTATAACCACTCTTCAGATTGTCATGACAATTTGTAGGTATGAGGTACTCATGCATGGTACCCTACAAGTGAAAGAATTTTGTCAAGATATCCACTTTTGGATTTTTAAGGAATATTTTTTAAGATTGTACATAGGTATAATGTATGTTTTCTTACCAAAAATAGGAGAAAAATTCTCAAATCGCACCGGGTTATACACATTGATACTACTTTTGAATGAAGAAATTTTATTTGAATAACACAAAAAAATGCCGTAAAGATTAAAAGAACACAACTTTTTTAATATTTTTTCAAAGCCATGCACCTGGTTCCGGACCGTTAATTATTCGAATTTTATGATCTGAGGACCCATTTTCACACGTATTCTTCAACACATATAGATGTCTCACACACTTTAAAACTATATTCAAAATTTTATTTCATCTATCTAGTAAACAATCACGGGAAGACAATTCAAGATAAACATTGTGTGTATTTTCCACCAATTGTTGAAAATAATAAGAAAATAATCGGAACTATTTGACAGGACAATGACCTAGATATGCATTAATTCATCTTCGTCCCCAAGGCGCATCGTATTCCGCTAGGCGCTTCATTGCAATACAAACCGCAAAGCAGTACTGCGATATATTTCAGGAGATACAGTGCAAACGGAATAGATTTTTATACTTGGAACACTTTCATAATGGTTATCATTCATGTACTTGGAACACTTGCATATACTTGTTATCATGTATAAAGTTTGCTCGAATTTCCTCTGTCTTAGACTCTCTTAGATGAAGTAATTTACGGACTGATTTCTTGAAGAAACGTCTAATGAGTAATCTCTTCCTCTGGATTTTGAGAATGCATAGGACATTTAATATCTGAAATTCTTGAAAATAAATAATTCCGTTCAGAGTTCCTGAAATCTTCCAATGAAATGTTGGACCACAGTTTGTTGTTTTAATAGAGAAAATAAATTATTATTCACAACCTTAAGCCACTGTGTTCGTCATCTTGTATGTATAATATTTCTAAGAGGAGCACAGAGGCCTGAGGTTGTAATTAATAAAACATTTTCTCTCATAAAACGACAGGATCCTGTGTTAAGACATTTGGGAATTTTTATCTGTTCAAATAATAGATACATAATGAGTTTTTATCGGACCAAATAACTTCTTGTCGGCAAATCCAATACAACCGATACATTTCATGAAATCTCTCCGCTAACAACTTGTCTGTGTAACAGACCTATGATGAGATAAAACAATTAGTTAACAGTAAATAACGATGTCGTATGTCTGCTAGTTGGACAAGCTTAACAATTTCATGGGCCTTTTAATTTGTTTCAAACTGCGAAACCTTAGAGAAACCACTTGATTTGTTAAACAGCGTATGCTGAAATGCGACGCTCCTTCTCGCCTGCTGAAATATGCATAGGCAAGAAGCGTCGCATTTCAGCATATTTACTGAAAATTATTTGTTCAAGTGGCTTCACTGGGTCATGAGGTTTGATACAACATACACTGCTTTTTTTGGAAAACAAACTGGCACAATTTCTGCAGAACTCACTTGAATTGATGAATATTGGATCAAAACGATTTTAACTGTACGTTTCATGTATTTGAGATGAAATCAATACTATTCAAAAGCATAATTCATAGATTTCAGTGAATAAAGGCCAAACCGAAAAATCTTTGTTTTTTATGCCCCTGGAATAAAAGATTCGGGAGCATAAAGTTTTTGGCCTGTCCGTCTGTCTGTTTGTCTGTCTGTTTTCTGAAAAACTTTAACATTTGGCATAACTTTTGAATGGAAGCTGCTGATAGAGGTTTCATATTTCACATGTGTATTTGCCAAAATTTTTGACCTCATGACCATAACCTTGACCTTTCACGTACTTCTCAAAAACTTTAACATTGGGCATAACTTTTGAATGGTTATAGTAATAGGGCTTTCATATTGTACATGTGTATTCCTTGTGACAAGATCTTTCCATTGTTACCAATATTACGCTGACCCTGACCTCTCACATACTTAACAGAAAATGGCGTTTATACTAACAAAGATGCCGCCGGGGGCATTCTCGTTTCACAAACACAGGCTTTATAATTTCTGGCATGCTAGCTATCAATAATGAAAGGTTTTGTGTTCAATTTTAAATAAACTTAATTTGTGAAATCATTTCATTGTTTTATTCTTTTTCTGCTGCACATTAATGTGGAATTTTACAATATGATTTTAGTTTTGATGCTGCATAATTGAACTATACATGTACTAGCTGGGCATATGACGTTAGACCACTTTATCCGTTTTTTTTCAAATCAGTAAAAAAGTTATTGTTTTGAAATGTGACTATTTTTTTCTTTTTTGTACTTTTAAAGGTTGTCTGAAAAAAACACTTTTCTGCATCCGGCAAAAATCTTTTTAGAAAGGTTGTGGGCTAAAATCCTGGTACTGGCACTATCAGTTTTCAATGTCAGTATGTCAATTAGAGCGTGCATGGGTATCAGGTGAGCGTTGTGCCCCTGGGGCTCTTGTTTAGCATTGTACGACTTAAAGCCGATTTTGAAGCCATATTTTTCGGTGTAGCACGTATATGAAAATATTTATATGGTATTTGAAACAACCATACATTAAACTTCCTTGATACGTAATACAATCGAAATTTAAAACATTCTAAAATTAGGGTTAATTTTCCAATTTACCGAACCTGCGCCTTTTTTGGAAAATAAAACACTAAGTCATAGAACCCTGTTTTCATATTTGTCATATGGGTCTAATTTAACTCAATAACTACAGAAATTGAATGTTCAGGTAAAAAATCAGAAAAATTTAAAACTTCATTGGATAAATATTTCCAAATATTTCTATGTTTAAAACAAAATATTTTGTTGTAACATAGGCAGGGTTTATCACAGAATTTATAAAAAAACCTTCATGGAAGTTCAAACAAAGATAAGGTTAAGATATATTTCAGTTTACTTAATAATATGGAAATGTTCCAACTTTTTACCTTCTTTATGAAAATTTCAAACTAATTCTAATGCACTAGACACGTGTTTCGGTTAGTAAATCCTCGTCAATGATGCTTCTTACCAAAGTGATCTTTATACACTACTGAAATTCATTTTAGTAGCGCCCTCTTGTTTTATTTTTGAAGTTTAGTGTCCTCATGGCGAACCCTCTGAAAATTAAAATGCCGAACAATTATCAAGACTTCGTAACCATAGAGAACTCAAAACCTGCATAAGAAATTCCCAAAAGAAGAATTTTTTTCTCTAAATACTTTTTATTTTACATATTTAAGTAAGGAAAATGTCTTGAGCTCTCTCCAAGCAGGAGAGTGTCGTTTGATCTACGCATGCATTTTTTCCAATCCATTTTAAGTTAGTGTTTGTCTTAACTAGGATCCCTTTGTCTTAATGAATCTTAATGAATACCAAACCTATGCTTCTCAAATCATTGAAATATCAATTGAATTGTCCCTTATTCATCGTCCTGTCTTCAAGCTATCTTAATTTGAATTGTGAGTGCCGAAACGCTTTCTTGTGTCGATGAAGTGGCAGGGTTGTTCGTACGTAATACGGATACATGTACCGACAACATTTACAGCGATGAAGGTGGTCAGGGTGGTGCTGGTTTACATTGGTTTTACTTGGATTTACGTTCTCTATATTTTACTGGTATTCAATTTCATCCTTTTTTAAGATTTAATTGAGTGAGTTGGTAAGTAATGTGTTGGCGGTATGTGTCTTGTTATGTAATGTAGTTTGTTAAATTATTTTGTTTGATGTCCATTATCTATCGCATCCCTACATGTTGTTTCCACTGTGGTCAGTACAATTTACATGGATCTTAACTGTCTGATAATTCCTATATTTCCCATAAAATATAAAGAATCTAGAGATTTGTCCTATAAATCCTATATTGACGGCAAACTTTCCCAGTTTTTTGACTGTGTCATTGAACATTCGATCATATGCGAAATATGAATTATAGAAATTTCACCAATATCATTAAAAAAAAAATAGGTTAACTTCGCTCGCCACCTTATCTCACTTTGTTATCTACTTCATATTATGATTTATAATTTGTTGAAGATGACATGTATGACATGATAGGAGATACTGGGCGGGAAATATTCTTTCAATTGCTTACAGTACTAAGAACACATTAATCTAATTAATTATTTCGATACCAGAAATTTCTTAACAGAATTATCAAAACTTTCAGCACATTATGTTAAATTTTATTCTCTTATTAATTCTTTGTTTAGATTTCTATGTGTTAGAGGCTTCTACGAAATAATGTTAAAGACAATATGTAGTTTGAAAGAAAAAAAATGAAAATCCCTGTTTTCCCCAGATAAATTCTTCGCAATTGAAGAAATACAAAAAAAAAATCTTTAATTGAAACGAAATGAAATTCTTCTGATAAGAAGTACGAAAATCATAAAAGAAAGGGGATGGGATCCCATCGATCAAAAGTTAGTATCGATCTGATTTTAATAACAAACCTCTTCAATAAGGAGTCATGTGAAATCACCTTCCAATCCAATCTCCTACGCATGCGTCCGATTTCAGTTCCGCTTTTCTTCACTTTGAAATCTACCTCTGCCGTCATCGCCCATTGTTTGTCTGCAAGATTCTTGCAGACTGGAACTTGGGCTTCATATTTGTAAATAAAGTATTGCAAGCATATACCATCAGGTTTGACTACATTTATGAGGTATACAGTGTACATGCAATGCTTTTCTTTCGATGCAAATCGATGCAGTATCGGGGATTCTTTCTTCATTCGTACGTTGCCAACACGATCAGCTGAGCGAGAAGTCTCCAGTAAAAATACAAATTCTAGCTATAATTCGAAACCTACCGTCTTTAGACGTGAGTCTTGTAAATTTTCCTACATGAAGATAAGAATCGTTTCCTTCGTTGCCCATTTACTCGCCCCCTAAACACTCAAATGTGTACCTCTGCCTTTGAATCTTTTGCACTGTTTACGTCAGAAGTCCGAATGACGTCACTGTGACGACATGCTGTACCTGCGATTCCTCTCGGGTTTTATCATTGCGTGAAATGGCGTAGGAAAATAGCGATGACGGCAAGGTTATATTGCAAGCCTGTGCCGCCTATGACCTTGCTTGCGAGTTGCTTCCAATCGTATTTCACCGCCTGCCGATTTTACTCATGGCTCCTCACGAATCTCATCTTCGCGAGCCAATGGTAATGATACGCCGTTCTTCTCAAACTCCAGAAGCACGGCCTATTAATGCCATTGACAAGCAAAGATGCATGAATCTTGTCATAGCAAAATCGGGAGGCGATGAAAAATTAACTGTCCACCAGTTGTTCACATGTCTCATTTTTTCCTCCAGAAAAGTGCCAAACATACATAAGGAACACTTAGTTTCGTAAATATATTCATTTATAATTCAACTGTTTTTCAGTCTAAGGAAAAATAATCATCCAAAGAGAGAGAAGATTAGGCGTATGGACAGTTCCCTCAAACTATGGATCAAAGAGGCCAAAAATGTACCTAGCAAAAAGAGGTAAAAGAGTTTGATGTTTTATGAGGTTGTGAACATGTTGATTTTTGCATCTGGAATTTGTGTAACTATTAACAGGCCATTATTATTAGGTTACGGACGTGTTGAACATTGGTTTCTGTGTCTAGAATGTAACACTTTACAGGCCATTACACATCGTGAATACATATTTGGACCATTCAATCTAGGTCGAAGACCGAACACTTATTGATCGTAATATTGAAAAACAAATTCGATTATATGTGTAATCATGGGATAAAATGTGAATCCATGCGCGTGAATATGATGATAGTGATAACAGAAATTCCCATGGTAACCAATATCCGCTCAGGTCTACTTCCTCTTACTTCCGGGTCGATGTACGAACTATGAAGACCCGTGATGGTTTCCTTTGTTCCGCATCCTCCTTTTCCCACCAAGTCTTCCAAGAATGAAATGAAATCCATCTATAAAAATAAACCAAGAGCATGTTGCAAATCATAGAGGCAATATTTCAGTACTTTAATGCAAACCATACAGACAGCTGCTTCTTACATGTTAACAGAATTCGTCTGGCCACATGGCCGAATGATTCGATTTGTTTATTGGATGAAAATAATGTGTTTGCCACGGGTCAGAAACTGTCTGAAACCTTAAAAAAGATTTCCCCCCTTAAATTACCGCACTGATGTAAATTGAATTTAGATCTTTCACCACCAAGAATAATGGAACAAGACTTGATTATTCCTCGCTAAACAATCGTTCCATAGACAAAAGATGCTGGTAGGGAAAATATACATAAGATAGTTAGTCTGAAGGCTCAGAAATTCTGTCAAACGATACTTCTGCGGTTTCAGGAATAAAAGTACGTTTATAACTACTTGTTGAAATTTCGCTAATGAGCGAACCTAGTAGAAGAAAACAAATATAAATAATTAGGTCTTGAAAAGGTCTGCACATTTAACAATTTTCAAGTAGAATGCTTGGACATGTACACTTTCCTAAATATGACCGGAAGCGTACGTGAAAAGTTTGGAAACTAGCGTTTTTGTATATCTTGAGATATTGAATGAAACAATGGGTGAACTTTTGACATCTGAGTATGTCCTATAGACTAACAGTGTCAATTTGACCTGTTGACATCTGTCAAAACTGACATATTTTACAAGAAATTCCTTAGAAGGTATTGGTATGTTAGTTTAAATGTAATTTTCAATCGACATGTAATGCACACGAAGACATTCAAATACCAGTTGGCGATTTCAGTTAATACTACACTTAGTATATAGTATGTATATGGACAAAGCGTTCTGTTTGAGAAATAAAGATCAAAAGTATGGTTGTAATTTGCAAGCGATGTATATGTACGTCTGACAATTTCTTTTAGGAAAATGGAAAACCAACTTTGCATATTTAATGAGTTAACTAATGACCATTTATTTGGAGTAAGGTACTATTTTAAGGTGTTTCAAAATTTTACAAAAGTTTATTTCGAAGTGTTTTGAAATGTTCAAACTTTGAACTTTCTCTATTCATGTTTGTTCAAAGAGTTCTTCAAAGTGTTTTGAAATTTGTGTCCAGATTGCAAAGTAATTTTGTCTATTATATAGATTGACCTTATTTCTGTTTGTTATCAACATTTTTGCTTAAAGCAAAGTCTCAGAAACTATATATACAGTAGTTACATAACAGTATACAACAGGTACTCATTTATTTACTTGTAGTTTGTCATTTGTCAATGACAAACATTTCCCATTTATGTTGTAACATTTGACCTAGTGCCCTTAACCTACATTTTGGATTAAATGAATTTTACTTCTTTGCAATTTGGCTGTACTGTCTTTTGCAGTTTTATCCTTCATGTTCTTGTTCAATGTGATTTTCAAAGTGTTACATTTCAAAATATTTCAAAGTTTTCCATTTTGTTCATATTTGTTCAATTAGTGTTTCTCAGAGTGTTTTTTAAAATGTTTCAAAGTTTCCTTAGTTGTTTGAAATTGCTCAAAGTGGTTTTCATAAGTTCCTTATGTGCTCATTTGTAACATAGTGTTTCCATTAAAACCTGAAAAAGAGCATAAATGAAAACACGAAAGTTCATTTTTAGTGTCGCCTGCGAATCATAGTGACACTTTTGGATCACTTTGTCTGTTGTCGGTCTGTCTGTCTGTACGTCTGTCTGTCACACTTGGATGTCAGCTATGTTTTGCAGGTGACACATGCATTCCTTGGAATGATTTTATTTCTATGTTTTCAAGGTATCAGAAAAAAAAACTACGTTGTTTTATAGAATTATACAGAACTTTCAATATCATATTATATCATGAACAAAATGTATATATGTATGTCTTTCACCTTTGTTCATCAAACTTAATTGTTTCGTAACATTTTCAGATATTACTGCGAGATTTGTCTGGATCACACTTTGTATGCGAGGACGTCCGGTAAATGTAAGGCCGACATGTTATTCTGGGGCGAACACTATGAATTCAAGTAAGTTTTAGTCATTGATGTGTTTAATATATTATTTAACTCAAATTTGTATCAGTTGTATAAGTTGAAAAAAAATCTGAAAACCAAGATTATTTCCACTCAAATTCTTTAGATTTTGCAGCAAAAGCCTGGGAAAAATAATTTCATAGGGTATCTTAAGTATTTTGTTTCAACATAATTACGATCATTATCTATATTTATCACAGCAATTTACCGGATGTGCGTATGGTCACAGTCAATTTGTACAGAGAGGCTGACAAAAAAAGAAAAAGGATAAAAACGCTAAAATTGGTAGGTGTGAAAAAAGGGACAAATTACCGTAGTACTGTTGAGAATTTGATTTATATGGTGTATAGGGTATTTTTGTGATGTCCGTGATGCATTAATATTGGAAAGTATATGTATCTGTTGGGAAGAAAAGTTAAAAGGATAGAAAAAAGAAAATAAATGTTTAAAATGTTGTAAGGGTCGATTCTAGTACATTTCAATAAAAAAAGGTATCTCTTCATTAAAAGGTTTTTACTTGGGCCATTTAAAAAAAATCCTGGTTCTCAGACACCGCCGCGCACTCAAAATTCCTCCTGATGAGATGTTTTTATCGTGGGAAGGGAAAAAAATAGCCGCCGCCCGCCAGATTTCTCATGCTGATAAATATCATTTTCTATTAATAGAACAGGGATTTCTGTACAAACGAAAAGTAGAAATGTCTGTTTCAGTACAGCGCTTTACGTTTTAACGGCGCTTGTCGGTTTTGTTAAGACTTTACACGACCAAGACGCTTAGGTGCTCTGACTTCTGTGGAGGGAAATACTGTACTTTGTTATTGGACACAAGATGCAAAATGGCGACCGGGGGGGGGGGGAGGAACGAGTGATTGTCAGCTTGAAGGTGAATTAGTCACTATAGATCACAGTCTCTATAATATCTGAATAAAAAATTGTGCATAAGTAGTTTTTGGAAAATAAAAACAAAAAATAAAAACCCTACCTACCTACCCATATTTTTTAAAATTAATTATCTGAGAACCAGAAATTTTTTTTTGCATGGCCTTGGATGAGCACTTTGAAAATTGTTTTTAGAAAAAAAGAAAAGTAAATATCAGGAAGAGAAAAAAAGTAATTTGAAATTGAACTATTATGAATACCAGAATAATCTCAAATTACTATGATATTTTCCCACCTGAAACAGAAGAAGAATTCTCTGATTTTGTTCAATGAATAAACAAAAAAGCAAAAATTTATTTGAGTTGGTCTTACTATGATAAAGTCTTAAAGATTTAGAATTATTTGCATCATGTTGCACGAATGAATAGAAAATTTGATAGAAAGTTTGTTTTCCAGGTTATGTGAACATCCCTGTATCAGAAATCACTGGTAGACAGTACATAGAGAAATGGTTCACTACAAGCTCAGGAACTGTCGGCAAAACGGGGAAAGAAAACAAGAGCGAATTACCGCTGATCCGACTGAAGCTCCGCTACCACCCCATACAGATTCTTCCATTAGAATACTACAACAAATTATCTGGAGTAGGTCAAAAAGATAAAATTAAACGTTATGAATGTAATTTCTTCAATTATAGAAGATGTCTGCTGATTGTAACGTCTGGAAAAATTTTACTGTCAAAAAAAAAAAAAAAAAATTGAAATTGTTTCTCAAACTCAAAGGCTATTAACATTTGCATCTCAATATAGAGCACATTATTTAATTGTGAAAATGTCCGATTTTTAATTTAAAATCTAATTCTCTGACTTATTATTTTCCAGTACCTTACGACAGAGTATGTGACCTTGTCAGAGGTCATGGAGAATATAGTAGGGGTCAGGGACAAAGAAGACATCGCCACTACGATGATCCATATCCTTCAGAAGCTTGACAAGGCCAAACTTTTTCTCACTGATGTCGTCATATCGGAGGTCACACGTCAAGGTCAGTCAAAATTTATGTATAAACTTTATACAGTCCCTTTTATGTTTTCAGCATTACTGAATTTAAGGCTCTGTTGCTAAAAAACGATAGCAGTCAAATGTTTATTGTCTGTTCCCTGGAACTGAGTTTCAAATTCAGTTCCGCAGATAATTTGAAAGGGTCTATTTCAGCTTTGAAATACCCAGCAAAATATAATCTCTAAGGATATTTCAAAAATAAAAAAAAAGAGACTGATCTCTTAGATAAAGATTACCATCGAGCATTTTATAGGTAAATTGATGCTAGGTAAAATTGATGCTAGTAAATTAAATAAAAAAACACAATGGATAGAAATTTAACAAATCATCATAGATAACAATTTAATAATGAAAAATTTCTTTCAATTTGAAGGAGGAAATATTTATATTTTAAAAAATTTGAATTTGAAGAGGGAAATGTTTATATTTTAAAAAATCTTTATTTCAGACAATGAGACGTTAACTTTCCGAGGGAACAGTATAGCCACAAAAGCCATGGAAGCATACATGAAGCTTGTGGGAGAAAAAGTAAGAGCACTCCATCTGATGTAATGTAATTAATTCCGTAGTTTCTGTATAACACGTATACAAAATGTACGGAGCGAAATTTTATCTATAGCTGTATAGACATTGTTGCCTATTATTAAGTCACAAATGTCGAGCATTACTATAATAGGCCTGTTCAAATATTACTTCGCCAGTTTTGAACTTGAAAATCAACAGTTCTAAAATGATGTCGATTGCAAAATAAGCTAGGTAATTAAATACTGTGGCAATTTAATTAAATTATATGATTGGTTTAATAATCAATTCCTCTCTATTTTTAGTACTTAAGTGACACTTTGTCGGACTTTGTCCGTAGCATGATAAATTCGGAGGACGACTGTGAAGTTGACCCTACGAAGCTACTTGCCAATCCGAGCTCTCTGCACAATCACCAGAAACTACTAGATATGTACTGCGATATGGTGTGGGCCAAAATCATCAACTCTCATTGTTATTTCCCCAGGTATGAACTCATTAGTTGTTTTTCCTCAGAAAAATTGCATGTTATTCATTTTTACAAGTCATTGTATATTTTGTGAATGATTCCAAGAATGTTGAAGCGGCATAAGTATTCAAAGATTTGTCGACATCTTTGATTTCCCTTAGTAGAAATTGAAAATGACATCAATAGTATGAGTGCATTTCTTAAGATAGATTCAAAGAAAAATATACAGCGTAACCTTTTCTTTAAAGAATAATACATTAATAAAATCTATTATGTCACATACCAACTTTCTGGTGCATTCATGTATGTTTATGCAAACACACATATTTATGTTGACATGTTTTTAAATGCAAACACATATTTATGTAGACATGTTTTTATGCAAACACACATATTTATTATGTAGACATTTTTTTACGCAAACGTACATATTAATAAGAGTTTACCTAATTTTGTAAATCTTTTCAACATTACAGTGAGTTGCGAGAGATTTTCTCTAGTTTCCGTGCACAGTGTGAGGAGCAGTCTAAAAGCCAAATTGCCGATAATTTGATACGAGGCTCCATTTTCCTTAGGTTTCTGTGCCCAGCTATTTTGTCTCCAAGCTTATTTGATCTTATACAAGGTAAGTATAAATGATCTTAATCTAGAAAAAAAAACCATGTTTTTCTTTTAATGTTTTATGATGATTATGAATGTCCTAAAATGTTTGGACCGATCGTTACTGTATATGTATACTTCTTGTAGTGGGTTGTTTCATATTTTATCAGAATTAGCGCTGTAGCATATGTATGGACATATGTAATGGTAATAAAATAAAAATTACAAGTTACATAAAACATTTATGATTGATAATGTATTTTGTGTATTGAAACAGATTCCAAGTTCATTCACCAACAGAGATTTCACATTTGTTCTTTCAAAACTTGGATCAAGTAATGACCAATTTTAAACAATAGATTAAGTTTTCCTCATTTTTACAAGATATTCTTTATTACAGAATTTCCGCCAGAGAAAGCTGCTCGGAATCTCACTCTCATTGCCAAAACTATACAGACTCTTGCCAACTCTGCCAAGTATGTCCGATTTCAAATGGAAAGATTTAAAAGGGGCAGGTTCGGTAACATGGAAAATCGGCCCTGATTTCAGAATATTTTAGATTTCGATTGTATTTCGTATCAGGGAAGTTAAATGTATGTTTGTTTGAAATACCAAATAAATATTTTAATTTACGTGCAATACGTCAATAGATATGGCTTCAAAATAGGCATTAAGGTGTAAAATGCTGAAAAATCGAAAGAAATGGGCTTATTTCTGGTCAAAATTTATGAAAATAAGTAGGGCGCCAGCCCTCACCCAAAATAATTTTCATATAAAAAGTTAAATTTGCAATTTATCTTTCGATCTACATAAAATTTATGTTGGGTGAGGGTTGGCGCCTCTACTTATTTTAAAGATTTGTGCAGAAAATATGGCGTTTTCCCTTCATTTTCCGTCATGCAGAACAAATGACGTCACAATGTGACGTCATACCTAACGCATGTGACGTTTTGACAATGAAAAATATTTACTTTCTATTTCGGCAGGTATTTGAGATAGATATAAGAGATGCTGAATCATAATTTTTCATAAATTTATTTTTCGCAAAAATTTAGGGCCGATTTTGATAGTTAGTGAATTTACCCCTTTGAATAAATTTTAAGCAGCGTTTTGCAGAGGTGATATCCATCACACAATTACAGTTTCAGTAGAGTTTGAATGATAGGGAATCATCAAATGCCTGACATCACACCTGACAATGTATTACAGGCCATTGATTATAATCCTCGTAATTGATACATAAAAGGATATTTGAATAGGAAATGTGTCTCAAATGATTCAACAATTTTAAGTTCTATTTTGAACATAGTCTTTTCAGAATCCAGAGTTATCTCATCTTTAGAAATCAAATAAAAGAATCCAGAGTTATCTTATCTTTAGAAATCAAATAAAATATTTGACATAGTAAAATTTCTCCAGAGTTTTAATGTATCATGGAACCCAAACAATGAGAAGTAACTCTGTAATTAAATTGTCATTAGATGTATATTTTATATTCCTTTCAATCGATTTTCAGATTTGGTGGAAAAGAAGATTTCATGATATTCATGAATGATTTTATTGAACGTCATAACGGAAGTCTACGGGCGTTTCTAGACCAGATCTCCGTAAGTTCACATGTGCTTACTTGCATACTGTGGATTTGAAGAAAATTTGCTCATTTATGATATGTGTCCTAGACTCAATTTCTTAAAAAAAATTCTGCATAAATGATGTATGTATCAAATCGATTTGTATTTGTAAAAAAAACACATTCTTTGTATGAAAATTTTAACAGATATAACTTGGTCATTATTGATAATTCAAACCTCTTTTATTGATTTCTATTTATAATTTGTACAGAGTACGGAAGGTTCCAACCAGTTCTTGGAGTACGACGGGTACATAGATCTGGGCAAGGAACTATCTCTTCTTCATACCTTACTTAATGAAAACCTGGAGAAGGCAAATCAGGTACATACATCCCCCACCTTAATGGTCGATCATTTGAATTTGGTGAAAGTCGTATAGAGTTGTGATTGACGCAAATTTGTATGTTCGAAAGATTTATACCTGAGCAATTTTGAGAGGGTTTATATAATGTAAACTAGAGATTAGAATAGCATATGTATATAAATGTATTACATTATTTCTTGATTGTTGGTCTGATGAAATAGGGGAAAAGAAAATATGGTGAAAAGAAATTTTCAAAATGATAACTCGAGAAATTTCATATAATTGTTGTGATATCCGAGGAACTCATACAAATTCCGCATGTATAAATGCTTTTATGAAATGCTTAAGTGAAGCTGAACTTGAAAAAATAAATTATACACTTGAAAAGTCCAGTAATGTATACGTAAGAATCTGAGAATATCCTCAAGAATTCGGTAGAATTTTAGAAGAATGATTTTAAGAGTAGAAATTTGGCTGGTAGATTAAAAATAAAAATTGGCTGGTAGATTAAAAATAAAAATTTAACTCTCAGTGTTTGTTAGTAAAAGTATACTTACTTTTGAATTGATTTTCAGGACACATTACAAAAGCTCGGAAAATTGCCTGATATTCTTCAAGAAATCACAACTGCTATAGAGGATCCTGAAGTCGGCAAGACATTACCATCTAAGAGGAAGTCCCAGATATATGACAATGTTGTGACTCCCGCTGGAACGTCCCCCACGGAAATTCTCCGTGACATGTTAAGACATTGTGGAGAGGAGGATATACCTGTGTTAGGGGCACGTAATGCCAAGCAAGGAAGTTTCGATTCAGAAAGTGTTCGAAGTTTGTCAGGTACGATGAATTCGGAGGAACTTGTCTCAAGTCATGTGTTCACATCTCGCTGTGATTCGGAGGTCTCGAATGTGTCCGCGAGTTCAAACACTATGGATAATGAACAGAGTGTGAACCAATCGTGGTCTGAAATTGTGAACGCAGCAGAGGGTTATCATGGCGATTATATAGATCTGATTTCTTTCATTGATGACGACCCACAAAATTCCTCAATGGAACTGGAACAAAATATAAATGGCAGCCAAATATCGATCAGCCAGATTTCTACCGTAGCGTCTTCTGGCTATCAGTCGTATGGTTACAGTCAGTCAAGCTCCCCTGTCGAGTCCACGTCTAATAGATTGGAACTCTCACGTGACCATAACA